>OU896709.1:35419479-35467918 GCA_918026855.4 Phaedon cochleariae | reverse complement strand
ATTGTTCTCGTTGTATGTCCTTCGGAGTCGTACTATATGGTCAGTGCGATCTTATCTGCAATTACTGTAGGCATGTCGAATGCAAAAATGCGAAGTTACAGTGGAAACATAGTCGAAGTCGAAGTTTCTTGCTCCTTCTGTTGTGAGCGTTATTTTGATTCAGGAAACACTCGACAATGTCTACCTATAAGATGTATAACCGACTTATCATCAAGATTGATAAATTCGAAGTTTTGGCGAAAACGCCGGTTTACCGACTCTTGATTGTTGGAATCGAAGTTTCTGGTGGATATGAAAAAGTATAGTACTCCACTCACATATAATGAGCTTTCATAAATACTTCTTGAATAGGCATTCAAGAAGCTAGAATGCAAAATTACAAAGTAAACATAGTCGAAGTCAAAGTTTCTTGTTCTGCCTGTTGTGTACGTTATATCCGCTTCGATGTCGTCTCATATAATCGATGCGAACTGATATGCTCCAGAGGTATCTATGTAAGATGATAAAATACAGAGATACAGTGTGCAGACTGATGTTGTCGAAGTATCTTCATTTGCCTATTGTTCTCGTTATGAGTCCTCCAAAGTCGTCTCATATGGTCAGTGCGATCGCATCTGCTATAACTGTATGCATGTCAGATGCTAGAATGCGAAGAGACAGTTTAGACATAGTCGGAGTCGATGTTTCTTGTTCTGCCTGTTGTGTGTGTTATACCCGTTTTGATGTCGTCTCATATGATCGTTGCGAACTACCATGCTACAAAGGTATTCATGTAAAATGTTACAATACAGAGATACAGTGTGCAGACGGATGTCGAAGTATCTTCACTTGTCAGTTGTTCTCGTTATACGTTCCTTGAAGTCGTACTATATGGTCAGTGCGATCGTATCTGCAATTACTGTAGGCATGTCAGATGCAAGAATGCGAAGTTACAGTGGAAACATAGTCGAAGTCGAAGTTTCTTGCTCTCCCTGTTGTGAGCGTTCTTTTGATTCAGGAAACACTTGACAATGTCTACCTATAAGGTGTATAACCGACTTATTAAGATTGATAAATTCGAAGTTTTGGCAAACACGCAGGTTTACCGACTCTTGATTGTTGGAATCGAAGTTTCTGGTGGATATGAAAAAGTATAGTACTCCACTCACATTTAATGAGCTGTCATATATACTTCTTGAATAGGCATTCAAGAAGCTAGAATGCAAAGTTACAAAGTAAACATATTCGAAGTCAAAGGTTCTTGTTCTGCCTGTTGTGTACGTTATACCCGTTTCGATGTCGTCTCATATAATCGTTGCGAACTCATATGCTCCAGAGGTATCTATGTGAAATGATAAAATACTGAGGTACAGAGTGCAGACTGTTGTCAAAGTATCTTCACTTGCCTATTTTTCATGTTATATGTCCTCTGAAGTCGTCCTATATGGTCAGTGCGATCGTATCTGCTATAACTGTAGGCATGTCAGATGATAGGATGCAAAGTTACCGTGTAACAATAGTCGAAGTCGAAGTTTCTTGTTCTGCCTGTTTTGTGCGTTATACCCGTTTTGATGTCGTCTCATATGATCGATGCAAACTGATATGCTCCAGAGGTATCTATGTAAGATGATGAAATACAGAGATACAGTGTGCAGACTGATGTTGTCAAAGTATCCTCACTTGCCTTTTGATCTTGTTATATGTCCTTCGGAGTCTTTCTATATGGACATGCGATCGTATCGGTTTCAACTGTAGACATGTCAGATGCTAGAATTCAGAGCCACAGTGTAAACATAGTCGAAGTTTCTTGTTCTCCCTGTTTTATGCGTTATTTCCGTTTCGATGTCATCTCAAATGATCGTTGCGAACTGATATGCTCCAAAGGTATCCATGTGAGATGATAGAATAAAGATATACAGTGTGCGGACTGATGTCGTCGAAGTATCTTTATTTGCCTATTGTTCTCGTTATAAGTCCTTCAAAGTCGTCTCATATGGTCAGTGCGATCGCATCTGCTATAACTGTAGGCATGTCAGATGCTAGAATACGAAGTAACAGTGTAGACATAGTCGAGGTCAAAGTTTCTTGTTCTGCCTATTGTGTGCGTTATACCCGCTTCGATGTCGTCTCATATAATAGTTGCGAACTCATATGCTACAAAGGTATCCATGTGAGATGATATGATACAGAGATACAGTGTGCGGAATGATGTTGTCGAAGAATCTTTATTTGCCTATTGTTCTCGTTATAAGTCCTTCAAAGTCGTCTCATATGGTCAGTGCGATCGCATCTGCTATAACTGTAGGCATGTCAGATGCTAGAATGCGAAGTAACAGTGTAGACATAGTCGAGGTCAAAGTTTCTGGTTCTGCCTATTGTGTGCGTTATACCCGCTTCGATGTCGTCTCATATAATAGTTGCGAACTCATATGCTACAAAGGTATCCATGTGAGATGATATGATACAGTGATACAGTGTGCGGAATGATGTTGTCGAAGTATCTTCATTTGCCTATTGTTCTCGTTATAAGTCCTTCAAAGTCGTCTCATATGGTCAGTGCGATCGCATCCGCTATAATTGTAGGCATTTCAGATGCTAGTATGCGAAGTTACAGTGTAGACATAGTCGAAGTCAGTTTCTTGTTCTGCCTATTGTTTCGTTATACCCGCTTCGATGTCGTCTCATATAAACGTTGCGAACTGATATGCTCCAGAGGTATCTATGTGAGATGATAAAATACAGAGATACAGTGTGCAGACTGATGTTGTCAAAGTATCCTCACTTGCCTATTGATCTTGTTATATGTCCTTCCGAGTCTTTCTTTTTTATATGGTCAATGCGATCGTATCGGTTTCAACTGTAGGCATGTCGGATGCTAGAATTCAGAGCCACAGTGTGAACATAGTCGAAGTTTCTTGTACTCCCTGTTTTATGCGTTATTTCCGTTTCGATGTCGTCTCAAATGATCGTTACGAACTGATATGCTCCAAAGGTATCCATGTGAGATGATAGAATACAGAGCTACAGTGTGCGGACTGATGTTGTCGAAGTATCTTTATTTGTCCATTGTTCTCGTTATAAGTCCTGCTAAGTCGTCTCATATGGTCAGTGTGATCGCATCTGCTATAACTGTAGGCATGTCAGATGCTAGAATGCGAAGTTACAGTGTAGACATAGTCGAAGTCAAAGTTTCTTGTTCTGCCTATTGTGTGCGTTATACCCGCTTCTATGTCGTCTTATATAATCGTTGCGAACTGATATGCTCCAGAGGTATCTATGTAAGATGATAAAAGACAGAGATACAGTGTGCAGACTTATGTTGTCAAAGTATCCTCACTTGCCTATTGATCTTGTAATATGTCCTTCCGAGTCTTTCTATATGGTGAATGCGATCGTATCGGTTTCAACTGTGGGCATGTCAGATGCTAGAATTCAGAGCCACAGTGTGAACATAGTCGAGAAGTTTCTTGTACTCCCTGTTTTATGAGTTATTTCCGTTTCGATGTCATCTCAAATGATCGTTACGAACTGATATGCTCGAAAAGAATCCATGTGAGATGATAGAATACAGAGATACAGTGTGCTGACTGATGTTGTCGAAGTATCTTTATTCGCCCATTGTTCTCGTTATATGTCCTCTGAAGTCGTCCTAAATGGTTAGTGCGATCGTATCTGCTATAACAGTAGGCATGTCAGATGCTAGAATGCAAAGTTACAGTGTAAATATTGTCGTAGTTTCTTGTTCTGCCTGTTGTGTGCGTTATACCCGCTTTGATGTCGTCTTATGTAATAGTTTCGAACTCATATGCTCCAAAGGTATCCATGTGAGATGATATAGTACAGAGGATACAGTGTGCGGAATGATGTTGTCGAAGTATCTTTATTTGCCTCTTGTTCTCGTAATAAGTCCTTCAAAGTCGTCTCATATGGTCAGTGCGATCGCATCTGCTATAACTGAAGGCATGTCAAATGCTAGAATGCAAAGTTACATTGTAAATATAGTCGAAGTCGGAGTTTCTTGTTCTGCCCGTTGTGTGCGTTATACTCGTTTTGATGTCGTCTCATATGATCGTTGCGAACTACCATGCTACAAAGGTATTCATGTGAAATGTTACAATACAGAGATACAGTGTGCAGACGGACGTCGATGTATCTCCACTTGTCAGTAGTTCTCGTTATATCTCCCACAAAGTCGTCTTATATGGTCAGTGCGATCGTATCTGCTATAGCTGTAGGCATCTCAGATGCTAGAATACGGAGTTACAATGTTAGCATAGTCGGTGTCGAAGTTTCTTGTTCTGCCTGTTGTGTGCGTTAAACCTGCTTCGATGTCGTCTTATATAATAGTTGCGAACTCATATGCTCCAGAGGTATCCATGTGAGATGATAGAATACTGAGATACGTTATGCGGACTGATGTGGTCTAAGTATCTCCACTTGCCCATTGTTCTCGTTGTATGTCCTTCGGAGTCGTACTATATGGTCAGTGCGATCGTATCCGCAATTACTGTAGGCATATCAGATGCATGAATGCGAAGTTACAGTGGAAACATAGTCGAAGTCGAAGTTTCTTGCTCTCCCTGTTGTAAGCGTTATTTTGTTTCAGGAAACACTAGACAATGTCTACCTATGAGATGTATAACCGACTTATTATCAAGATTGATAAATTCGATGTTCTGGCGAACACGCCGGTTTACCGACTCTTGATTGTTGGAATCGAAGTTTCTGGTGGATATGAAAAAGTATAGTACTCCACTCACATATAATGAGCTGTTATATATACTTCTTGAATAGGCATTCAAGAAGCTAGAATGCAAAGTTACAAAGTGAACATAGTCGAAGTCAAAGTTTCTTGTTCTGCCTGTTGTGTATATAATCGTTGCGAACTTATATGCTCCAGAGGTATCTTTGTGAGATGATAAAATACAGAGATACAGTGTGCAGACTGATGTCAAAGTATCTTCACTTGCCTATTATTCTCGTTATATGTCCTCTGAAGTCGTCCTATATGGTCAGTGCGATCGTATCTGCTATAACTGTAGGCATGTCGGATGCTAGAATGCAAAGTTACAGTGTAAATATAGTCGAAGTCGAAGTTTCTTGTTCTGCCTGTTGTGTGCGTTATACTCGTTTTGATGTCGTCTCATATGATCGTTGCGAACTGATATGCTCCAAAGGTATCCATGTGAGATGATAGAATACAGAGATACAGTGTGCGGACTGATGTTGTCGAAGTATCTTCATTTGCCTATTGTTCTCGTTATAAGTCCTTCAAAGTCGTCTCATATGGTCAGTGCGATCGCATCTGCTATAACTGTAGACATGTCAGATGCTAGAATGCGAAGTTACAGTGTAGACATAGTCGAAGTCAAAGTATCTTGTTCTGCCTATTGTGTGCGTTATACCCGCTTCGATGTCGTCTTATATAAAAGTTGCGAACTCATATGCTCCAAAGGTATCCATGTGAGATGATATAATACAGAAATACAGTGTGCAGACTGATGTTGTCAAAGTATCTTCACTTGCCTATTGTTCTCGTTATCTGTCCTCTGAAGTCGTCCTATATGGTCAGTGCGATCGTATCTGCTATAACTGTAGGCATGTCAGATGCAACAATGCAAAGTTACAGTGTAAATATAGTAGAAGTCGAAGTTTCTTGTTCTGCCCGTTGTGTGCTCCAAAGATATCTATGTAAGATGATAAAATACAGAGATACAGTGTGCAGACTGATGTTGTCGAAGTATCTTCATTTGCCTATTGTTCCCATTATAAGTCCTTCAAAGTCGTCTTATATGGTCAGTGCGATCGCATCTGCCATAACTGTAGGCATGTCAGATGCTAGAATGCGAAGTTACAGTTTAGACATAGTCGGAGTCGAAGTTTCTTGTTCTGCCTGTTGTGTGTGTTATACCCGTTTTGATGTCGTCTAATATGATTGTTGCGAACTACCATGCTACAAAGGTATTCATGTAAAATGTTACAATACAGAGATACAGTGTGCAGACGGATGTCGAAGTATCTTCACTTGTCAGTTGTTCTCGTTATATGTCCCTCGAAGTCGTACTATATGGTCAGTGCGATCGTATCTGCAATTACTGTAGGCATGTCAGATGCAAGAATGCGAAGTTACAGTGGAAACATAGTCGAAGTCGAAGTTTCTTGCTCTCCCTGTTGTAAGCGTTCTTTTGATACAGGAAACACTAGACAATATCTACCTATAAGATGTATAACCGACTTATTTTCAAGATTGATAAATTCGAAGTTCTGGCGAACACGCCGGTTTACCGACTCTTGATTGTTAAAATCGAAGTTTCTGGTGGATATGAAAAAGTATAGTACTCCACTCACAAATAATGAGCTGAATGCAAAGTTACAAAGTAAACATAGTCGAAGTCAAAGTTTCTTGTTCTGCCTGTTGTGTACGTTATACCCGCTTCGATGTCGTCTCATATAATCGTTGCGAACTCATATGCTCCAAAGGTATCTATGTGAGATGATGAAATACAGAGATACAGAGTGCAGACTGATGTTGTCAAAGTATCTTCACTTGCCTATTGTTTTCGTTATATGTCCTCTGAAGTCGTCCTAAATGGTCAGTGCGATCGTATCTGCTATAAGTGTAGGCATGTCAGATGTTAGAATGCAAAGTTACAGTGTGAATATAGTCGAAATCGAAGTTTCTTGTTCTGCCTGTTGTGTGCGTTATACCCGTTTTGATGTCGTCTCATATGATCGATGCGAACTGATATGCTCCAGAGGTATCTATGTAAGATGATAAAATACAGAACAACAGTGTGCAGACTGATGTTGTCAAAGTATCCTCACTTGCCTATTGATCTTGTTATATTTCCTTCGGAGTCTTACTATATGGTCAATGCGATCGTTTCGGTTTCAACAGTAGGCATGTCAGATGCTAGAATTCAGAGCCACAGTGTGAACATAGTCGAAGTTTCTTGTTCTTCCTGTTTTATGCGTTATTTCCGTTTCGATGTCGTCTCAAATGATCGTTGCGAACTGATATGCTCCAAAGGTATCCATGTGAGATGATAGAATACAGAGATACAGTGTGCGGACTGATGTTGTCGAAGTATCTTTATTTGCCTATCGTTCTCGTTATGAGTCCTTCAAAGTCGTCTCATATGGTCAGTGCGATCGCATCTGCAATAACTGTAGGCATGTCAGATGCTAGAATGCGACGTTACAGTGTAGACATAGTCGAAGTTGAAGTTTCTTGTTCTGCCTGTTGTGTGCGTTATACCTGCTTAGTTGTCGTCTTGAATAATAGTTGCGAACATATATGCTCCAGAGGTTTTATTAACATTACTAGACAATGTCTACCAATTATATGTATAACCGACTTATTATCAAGATTGATAAATTCGATGTTCTGGCGAACACGCCGGTTTACCGACTCTTGATTGTTGGAATCGAAGTTTCTGGTGGATATGAAAAAGTATAGTACTCCACTCACATATAATGAGCTGTTATATATACTTCTTGAATAGGCATTCAAGAAGCTAGAATGCAAAGTTACAAAGTGAACATAGTCGAAGTCAAAGTTTCTTGTTCTGCCTGTTGTGTATATAATCGTTGCGAACTTATATGCTCCAGAGGTATCTTTGTGAGATGATAAAACACAGAGATACAGTGTGCAGACTGATGTCAAAGTATCTTCACTTGCCTATTATTCTCGTTATATGTCCTCTGAAGTCGTCCTATATGGTCAGTGCGATCGTATCTGCTATAACTGTAGGCATGTCGGATGCTAGAATGCAAAGTTACAGTGTAAATATAGTCGAAGTCGAAGTTTCTTGTTCTGCCTGTTGTGTGCGTTATACTCGTTTTGATGTCGTCTCATATGATCGTTGCGAACTGATATGCTCCAAAGGTATCCATGTGAGATGATAGAATACAGAGATACAGTGTGCGGACTGATGTTGTCGAAGTATCTTCATTTGCCTATTGTTCTCGTTATAAGTCCTTCAAAGTCGTCTCATATGGTCAGTGCGATCGCATCTGCTATAACTGTAGACATGTCAGATGCTAGAATGCGAAGTTACAGTGTAGACATAGTCGAAGTCAAAGTATCTTGTTCTGCCTATTGTGTGCGTTATACCCGCTTCGATGTCGTCTTATATAAAAGTTGCGAACTCATATGCTCCAAAGGTATCCATGTGAGATGATATAATACAGAAATACAGTGTGCAGACTGATGTTGTCAAAGTATCTTCACTTGCCTATTGTTCTCGTTATCTGTCCTCTGAAGTCGTCCTATATGGTCAGTGCGATCGTATCTGCTATAACTGTAGGCATGTCAGATGCAACAATGCAAAGTTACAGTGTAAATATAGTAGAAGTCGAAGTTTCTTGTTCTGCCCGTTGTGTGCTCCAAAGATATCTATGTAAGATGATAAAATACAGAGATACAGTGTGCAGACTGATGTTGTCGAAGTATCTTCATTTGCCTATTGTTCCCATTATAAGTCCTTCAAAGTCGTCTTATATGGTCAGTGCGATCGCATCTGCCATAACTGTAGGCATGTCAGATGCTAGAATGCGAAGTTACAGTTTAGACATAGTCGGAGTCGAAGTTTCTTGTTCTGCCTGTTGTGTGTGTTATACCCGTTTTGATGTCGTCTAATATGATTGTTGCGAACTACCATGCTACAAAGGTATTCATGTAAAATGTTACAATACAGAGATACAGTGTGCAGACGGATGTCGAAGTATCTTCACTTGTCAGTTGTTCTCGTTATATGTCCCTCGAAGTCGTACTATATGGTCAGTGCGATCGTATCTGCAATTACTGTAGGCATGTCAGATGCAAGAATGCGAAGTTACAGTGGAAACATAGTCGAAGTCGAAGTTTCTTGCTCTCCCTGTTGTAAGCGTTCTTTTGATACAGGAAACACTAGACAATGTCTACCTATAAGATGTATGACCGACTTATTTTCAAGATTGATAAATTCGAAGTTTTGGCGAACACGCCGGTTTACCGACTCTTGATTGTTGGAATCGAAGTTTCTGGTGGATATGAAAAAGTATAGTACTCCACTCACAAATAATGAGCTGAATGCAAAGTTACAAAGTAAACATAGTCGAAGTCAAAGTTTCTTGTTCTGCCTGTTGTGTACGTTATACCCGCTTCGATGTCGTCTCATATAATCGTTGCGAACTCATATGCTCCAAAGGTATCTATGTGAGATGATGAAATACAGAGATACAGAGTGCAGACTGATGTTGTCAAAGTATCTTCACTTGCCTATTGTTTTCGTTATATGTCCTCTGAAGTCGTCCTAAATGGTCAGTGCAATCGTATCTGCTATAAGTGTAGGCATGTCAGATGCTAGAATGCAAAGTTACAGTGTGAATATAGTCGAAATCGAAGTTTCTTGTTCTGCCTGTTGTGTGCGTTATACCCGTTTTGATGTCGTCTCATATGATCGATGCGAACTGATATGCTCCAGAGGTATCTATGTAAGATGATAAAATACAGAACTACAGTGTGCAGACTGATGTTGTCAAAGTATCCTCACTTGCCTATTGATCTTGTTATATGTCCTTCGGAGTCTTACTATATGGTCAATGCGATCGTTTCGGTTTCAACAGTAGGCATGTCAGATGCTAGAATTCAGAGCCACAGTGTGAACATAGTCGAAGTTTCTTGTTCTTCCTGTTTTATGCGTTATTTCCGTTTCGATGTCGTCTCAAATGATCGTTGCGAACTGATATGCTCCAAAGGTATCCATGTGAGATGATAGAATACAGAGATACAGTGTGCGGACTGATGTTGTCGAAGTATCTTTATTTGCCTATCGTTCTCGTTATAAGTCCTTCAAAGTCGTCTCATATGGTCAGTGCGATCGCATCTGCAATAACTGTAGGCATGTCAGATGCTAGAATGCGACGTTACAGTGTAGACATAGTCGAAGTTGAAGTTTCTTGTTCTGCCTGTTGTGTGCGTTATACCTGCTTAGTTGTCGTCTTGAATAATAGTTGCGAACTCATATGCTCCAAAGGTTTTATTAACATTACTAGACAATGTCTACCAATTATATGTATAACCGACTTATTATCAAGATTGATGAATTCGAAGTTTTGGCGAACACGCCGGTTTACCGACTCTTGATTGGTGGAATCAGAGTTTCTGGTGGATATGAAGAAGTATAGTACTCCACTCACATTAAATGAGCTGTCATATATACTTCTTGAATAGGCATTCAAGAAGCTAGAATGCAAAGTTACAGTGTAAATGTAGTCAACTGTATGCATGCCAGATGTAATACTGCAGAGTTACAATGTGAACATATTCGAAGTCGAGGTTGCTTGTTCTGCAAGCTATGTGCGTTAATCCTGCTCGAAAGTCGTCTTGTATGGTCATTTCGAACTTGTCTGTCGAAGTTTCTTGTTCTGCCTGTTGTGTGCTATACCCGTTTTGATGTCGTCTCATATGATCGTTGCGAACTACCATGCTACAAAGGTATTCATGTGGAATGTTACAATACAGAGATACAGTGTGCAGACGGATGTCGTAGTATCTCACTTGTCAGTTGTTCCCGTTATATGTCCCAGGAAGTCGTCTTATATGGTCAGTGCGATCGTATCTGCTATAGCTGTAGGCATGTCAGATGCTAGAATGCGGAGTCACAGTGTCAGCATAGTTGGGGTCGAAGTTTCTTGTTCTGCCTGATGTGTGCGTTGAACCTGCTTCGATGTCGTCTTATATAATAGTTGCAAACTCATATGCTCCAGAGGTATCCATGTGAGATGATAGAATACAGAGATACGGTATGCGGACTGATGTGGTCGAAATATCTTCACTTGCCTATTGTTCTCGTTGTATGTCCTTCGAAGTCGTACTATATGGTCAGTGCGATCGCATATGCTATAACTGTAGGCATATCAGATGCAAGAATGCGAAGTTACAGTATAAGCATAGTCGAAGTCGAAGTTTCTTGCTCTATCTGTTGTAAGCGTTATTTCGATTCAGGAAACACTAGACAATGTCTACCTATAAGATGTATAACCGACTTATTATCAAGATTGATAAATTCGAAGTTCTGGCGAACACGCCGGTTTACCGACTCTTGATTGTTGGAATCGAAGTTTTTGGTGGACATGAAAAAGTATAGTACTCCACTCACATATCGCTGTCATATATTCTTCTTGAATGGTCATTCAAGAAGCTAGAATGCTAAGTTTCAGAGTAAACATGGTCGAAATCGAAGTTTCTTGTTCTGCCTGTTGTGTACGTTATACCCGCTCCGATGTCGTTTCATAAGATCGTTGCGAACTTATATGCTCCACAGGTATCTATGTGAGATGAAAGAATACAGAGATACAGTGTGCAGACTGATGTTGTCTAAGCATCATCACTTGCCTACTGTTCTCGTTATATGTCCTCTGAAGTCGTCCTATATGGTTAGTGCGATCGTATCTACTACAACAGTAGGCATGTCAGATGCTAGAATGCAAAATTACAGTGTAAATATTGTCGAAGTTTCTTGTTCTGCCTGTTGTGTGCGTTATACCCGTTTTGATGTCGTCTCATATGATCGATTCGAACTGATATGCTCCAGAGGTATCTATGTGAGATGATTGAATACAGATATACATTGTGCAGACTGATGTCGAAGTATCTTCACTTGTCAGTTGTTCTCGTTATATATCCCACGAAGTCGTCTTATATGGTCAGTGCGATCGTATCTGCTATAGCTGTAAGCATGTCAGATGTTAGAATACGGAAATACAGTGTAAGCATGGTCGGGGTCGAAGTTTCTTGTTCTGCCTGTTGTGTGCGTTATACCTGCTTCGTTGTCGTCTTATATAATAGTTGCGAACTGATATGCTCCAAAGGTATCCATGTGAGATGATAGAAAACTGAGATACGATATGCGGACTGATGTGGTCGAAGTTTCTTCACTTGCCTATTGTTCTCGTTGTATGTATTTCGGAGTCGTACTATATGATCAGTGCGATCGTATCTCCAATTACTGTAGGCATGTCAGATGCAAGAATGCGAAGTTACAGTGGAAACATAATCGAAGTCGAAGTTTCTTGATGTCCCTGTTGTAAGCGTTATTTCGATTTAGGAAACACTAGACAATGTCTACCTATAAGATGTATAACCGACTTATTATCAAGATTGATAGATTCGAAATTTTGGCGAACACGCCGGTTTATCGACTCTTGATTGTTGGAATCGAAGTTTTTGGTGGATATGAAAAAGTATAGTACTCCACTCACATATCGCTGTCATATATTCTTCTTGAATGGTCATTCAAGAAGCTAGAATGCTAAGTTTCAGAGTAAACATGGTCGAAATCGAAGTTTCTTGTTCTGCCTGTTGTGTACGTTATACCCGCTTCGATGTCGTTTCATAAGATCGTTGCGATCTTATATGCTCCACAGGTATCTATGTGAGATGAAAGAATACAGAGATACAGTGTGCAGACTGATGTTGTCTAAGCATCATCACTTGCCTACTGTTCTCGTTATATGTCCTCTGAAGTCGTCCTATATGGTTAGTGCGATCGTATCTACTACAACAGTAGGCATGTCAGATGCTAGAATGCAAAATTACAGTGTAAATATTTTCGAAGTTTCTTGTTCTGCCTGTTGTGTGCGTTATACCCGTTTTGATGTCGTCTCATATTATCGATTCGAACTGATATGCTCCAGAGGTATCTATGTGAGATGATTGAATACAGATATACATTGTGCAGACTGATGTCGAAGTATCTTCACTTGTCAGTTGTTCTCGTTATATATCCCACGAAGTCGTCTTATATGGTCAGTGCGATCGTATCTGCTATAGCTGTAAGCATGTCAGATGCTAGAATACGGAAATACAGTGTAAGCATTGTCGGGGTCGAAGTTTCTTGTTCTGCCTGTTGTGTGCGTTATACCTGCTTCGTTGTCGTCTTATATAATAGTTGCGAACTGATATGCTCCAAAGGTATCCATGTGAGTTGATAGAAAACTGAGATACGATATGCGGACTGATGTGGTCGAAGTTTCTTCACTTGCCTATTGTTCTCGTTGTATGTATTTCGGAGTCGTACTATATGATCAGTGCGATCGTATCTCCAACTACTGTAGGCATGTCAGATGCAAGAATGCGAAGTTACAGTGGAAACATAATCGAAGTCGAAGTTTCTTGCTGTCCCTGTTGTAAGCGTTATTTCGATTTAGGAAACACTAGACAATGTCTGCCTATAAGATGTATAACCGACTTATTATCAAGATTGATAGATTCGAAATTTTGGCGAACACGCCGGTTTATCGACTCTTGATTGTTGGAATCGAAGTTTCTGGTGGATATGAAAAAGTATAGTACTCCACTCACATATAATGAGCTGTCATATATACTTCTTGAATAGGCATTCAAGAAGCTAGAATGCAGAGTTACAGTGTAAATTTTGTCGAAGTCGAAGTTTCTTGTTCTGCTGTTGTGTGCGTTATAATCGTTTTGATGTCGTCTCATATGATCGATGCGAACTGATATGCTCCAGAGGTATCTATGTGAGATGATAAAATACAGAGATACAGTGTGCAGACTGATGTTGTCAAAGTATCCTCACTTGCCTATTGATCTTGTGATATGTCCTTCATAGTCTCTCTATATGGTCAATGCGATCGTATCGGTTTCAACTGTAGGCATGTCAGATGCTAGAATTCAGAGCCACAGTGTAAACATAGTCGAAGTTCCTTGTTCTCCCTGTTTAATGCGTTATTTCCGTTTCGATGTCGTCTCAAATGATCGTTGCGTACTGAAATGCTCCAAAGGTATCCATTTGAGATGATAGAATACAGAGATACAGTGTGCGGACTGATGTTGTCAAAGTATCTCCATTTGCCTATTGTTCTCGTTATGTGTCCTTCAAAGTCGTCTCATATGGTCAGTGCGATCGCATCTGCTATAACTGTAGGCATGTCAGATGCTAGAATGCGAAGTTACAGTGTAGACATAGTCGAAGTCGGAGTTTCTTGTTCTGCCTATTGTGTGCGTTATACCCGCTTCGATGTCATCTTATATAATAGTTGCGAACTCATAAGCTTCAAAGGCATCCATGTGAGATGATATAATACAGAGATAGAGTGTGCGGAATGATGTTGTCGAAGTATCTTCATTTGCCTATTGTTCTCGTTATAAGTCCTTTAAAGTCGTCTCATATGGTCAGTGCGATCACATCTGCTATAACTGTAGGCATGTCAGATGCTAGAATGCGAAGTTACAGTGTGAACATAGTTGAAGTCGAAGTTTCTTGTTCTGTCTGTTGTGTGCGTTATACCCGTTCTGATGTCGTTTCATATGATCGTTGCGAACTACCATGCTACAAAGGTATTCATGTGAAATGTTGCAATACAGAGATACAGTGTGCAGACGGATGTCGAAGTATCTTCACTTGTCAGTTGTTCTTGTTATATGTCCCACGAAGTCGTCTTATATGGTCAGTGTGATCGTATCTGCTATAGCTGAAGGCATGTCAGATGCTAGAATGCGGAGTTACAGTGTTAGCATAGTCGGGGTCGAAGTTTCTTGTTCTGCCTGTTGTGTGCGTTATACCTGCTTCGATGTCGTCTTATATATTAGTTGCGAACTCATATGCTCCAGAGGTATCCATGTGAGATGATAGAATACAGAGATACGGTATGCGGACTGATGTGGTCGAAGTATCTTCACTTGGCTATTGTTCTCGTCGTATGTCCTTCGAAGTCGTACTGTATGGTCAGTGCGATCGCATCTGCTATAACTGGAGGCATGTCAGATGCTAGTATGCGGAGTTACAGTGTTAGCATAGTCGGGGTCTGAGTTTCTTGTTCTGCCTGTTGTGTACGTTATACCCGCTTCGAAGTCGTCTCATATGATCGTTGCGAACTTATATGCTCCAGAGGTGTGAGATGATAGAATACAGAGATACAGTGTGCAGACTGATGTTGTCAAAGTATTTTCACTTGCCTATCGTTCTCGTTATATGTCCTCTGAAGTCGTCCTATATGGTCAGTTCGATCGTATCTGCTATAACTGTAGGTATGTCAGATGCTAGAATGCAAAGTTACAGTGTAAATATAGTCGAAGTCGAAGTTTCTTGTTCTGTCTGTTGTGTGCGTTATACCCGTTCTGATGTCGTCTCATATGATCGATTCGAACTGATATGCTCCAGAGGTATCTATGTGAGATGATAAAATACAGAGATACAGTATGCAGACTGATGTTGTCAAAGTATCCTCACTTGCCTTTTGATCTTGTTATTTGTCCTTCGGATTCTTTCTATATGGTCAATGCAATCGTATCGGTTTCAACTGTAGGCATGTCAGATGCTAGGATTCAGAGCCACAGTGTAAACATAGTTGAAGTTTTTTGTTCTCCCTGTTTTATGCGTTATTTCCGTTTCGATGTCGTCTCAAATGATCGTTGCAAACTGATATGCTCCAAAGATATCCATGTGAGATGATAGAATACAGAGATACAGTGTGCGGGCTGATGTTGTCGAAGTATCTTCATTTGCCTATTGTTCCCGATATAAGTTCTTCAAAGTCGTCTCATATGGTCAGTGCGATCGCATCTGCTATACCTGTAGGCATGTCAGATGCTAGAATGCGGAGTTACAGTGTAGACATAGTCGAAGTCGAAGTTTCTTGTTCTGCCTGTTGTGTGCGTTATACCAGCTTCGATGTCGTCTTATATAATTGTTGCGAACTCATATGCTCCAAAGGTATCCATGTGAGATGATAGAATACAGAGATACAGTCTGCGTAATGATGTTGTCGAAGTATCTTCATTTGCCTATTGTTCTCGTTATAAGTCCTTCAGAGTCGTCTCATATGGTCAGTGCGATTGCATCTGCTATAACTGTAGGCATGTCAGATGCTATAATGCGAAGTTACAGTGTAGACATAGTCGAAGTCGAAGTTTCTTGTTCTGCCTGTTGTGTGCGTTATTCCCGTTTTGATTTCGTCTTATATGATCGTTGCGAACTATCATGCTACAAAGGTATTCATGTGAAATGTTACAATACAGAGAAACAGTGTGCAGACGGATCTCGAAGTATCTTCACTTGTCAGTTGTTCTCGTTATATGTCCCACGAAGTCGTTTTATATGGTCAGTGCGATCGTATCTGCTATAGCTGTAGGCATATCAGATGCTAAAATGCGAAGTTACAGTGTTAGCAGTGTTATATACGTTTCAAAGTCGTCTTATACGGTCACTGTCATCGTATCTGCTTCAACTGTATGCATGTCAGATGCTTGACAGCAGAGTTACAGTGTGAACATATTCGAACTCGAAGTTTCTTGTCCTGCAAGTTGTGTGCATTTTACTCGCTTAGAAGGCGTCTTATATGAGCATTGCGAACTCGTCTGCTTCAATAGTATCCATGAGAGATAATAGGATAGAGATATAGAGTGTGCACTCTGATGAAGTCGATGTATCTTCATCTGCCTATTGTATTTCCTATATACCCTCCAAAGTCGTCTCATATGGTCATTGCTTTCATATCAGCCTCAACTGTATGCATGTCAGATGCTAGACTGCAGAGTTTCTGTGTAAACATAGTCTTAGTCGGAGTTTCTTGTTCTGCACGTTGTGTGCGTTATACCCTCCTGGAAGTCCTCTTATATGGTCATTGTGAACATGTCTGCTTCAAAAGTGACCATGTAATATGATAGGAAAGAGAGATATAGTTTGCACAACGATGAAGTCGATGTAACTTCATTTGAGATTTATTGTGTTTACACAGTCGTCTTATATGGTCCCTGCAGTCGTATCTGCTTCAACTGTATTCATGCCAGATGTTATACTGCAGAGTGACAGTGTATACATATAGTCGAAGTCGAGGTTTCTTGTTCTGCAAGCTGTGTGCGTGATACCTGCTTGGGAGTCGTCTTATATGATCATTGCGAACTTGTATGCTTCAGTAGTGTCCATGTAAGATGATAGGATAGAGAGATATAGTGTGCACAACGATGAAGTCGATGTATCTTCATTTGCCTACTGTACCCGTTATAATCCCTCCAAAGTCGTCTTATTTGGTCACTGCGAACGTTCCTGCATCAATTGTATGCATTTCAGATGCTAGACTGCAGAGTTAAAGTGTGGACATAATCGATGTTTCTTGTTCTGCAAGTTTTGTGCGTTATACTTGCTTAAAAGTCATCTCATATGGACATTGCAAACTTATCTGCCTCAATAGTTTCCATTTGATATGATAGGATAGAGAGATGGAGTGTACACTCCGATGAAGTTAATGTATCTTCGTCTGCCTATTGTACCTCCTATACACCCTTTTAAGAAGTCTTATATGGTTACTACGATTATATCTGCTTCAACAGTATGCATGTCAGATGCTAGGCTGCAGAGTGACAGTGTTTACATAGTCAAAGTCGAAGTTTCTTGTTCTGCAAATCGTGTGCGTTATGCATGCTGGAAAGTCGTCTTATATGGTAAATGCGAACTTGTCTGCTTTGATAGTGTTCATGTGAGGTGATAGAATCGAGATATATAGTGTGTACGACGATGGAGTCGATATATCCCCATGTGCCTATTGTTCTCGTAATATACCCTTCGGAGTCATCTTATACGGTCACTGCCATCGTATCTGCTTCAACTGTATGCATGTCAGATAATGGACTGCAGAGTTACAGTCTAAACATTGTCAGAGTCATAGTTCCTTGTTCTGCGAGCTGTTTGCGTTATACCCGCTTGGAAGTCGTCTTATATGAACAATGCAAACTTGTCTGCCTCAAAGGAGTCCATATAGGATGATAAAATAGAGAGATATAGTGTGCACAACGATGAAGTCGATGTTTCTTCATTTGCATATTGTACTCGTTATTATACCCTTCAATGTCGTCTAATACGGTCACTGCAATCGTATCTGCTTCAACTGTATGCATGCCAGATGTCATACTGCAGAGTTACAGTGTAAACATAGTCGAATTCGAGGTTTCTTGTTCTGCAAGCTGTGTGCGTGATACCTGCTCGAGAGTCGTCTCATATGGTCATTGCGAACTTGTCTGTTTCAATAATATCCATATCAGATGATAGGATAGAGAGATATAGTGTGCACAACAATAAAGTCGATGTATCTTTATTTGCCTATTGTACACGTTATATATATATACGTATATACGTCACTTATACACTGTCACTTCGACATCCGTCTGCACACTGTATCTCTGATACACTTTGATATGATAGGATAGAGATATAGAGTGTACACTCCGATGAAGTTAATGTATCTTCGTCTGCCTATTGTACCTCCTATACACCCTTCAAAGTCGTCTTATATGGTTACTACGATTATATCTGCTTCAACTGTATGCATGTCAGATGCTAGACTGCAGAGTGACAGTGTTAACATAGTCAAAGTTGAAGTTTCTTGTTCTGCAAATCGTGTGCGTTATACATGCTGAAAAGTCGTCTCATATGGTAAATGCGAACTTATCTGCTTCGATAGTGTTCATGTGAGGTGATAGGATAGAGATATATAGTGTGTACGACGATGGAGGCGATGTATCCCCATGTGCCTATTGTTTCCGTTATATACCCTTCGGAGTCGTCTTATACGGTCACTGCCATCGTATCTGCTTCAACTGTATGCATGTGAGATAATAAACTGCAGAGTTACAGTGTGAACATTGTCAGAGTCGGAGTTCATTGTTCTGCAAGCTGTGTGCGTTATACCCGCTTGGAAGTCGTCTTATATGGTCAATGCAGACTTGTCTGCTTCAATAGAGTCTATATAAGATGATAAGATAGAGAGATATAGTGTGCACAACGATGAAGTCGATGTTTCTTCATTTGCCTATTGTAATCGTTATTATACCCTTCAATGTCATCTTATACGGTCACTGCATTCGTATCTGCTTCAACTGTATGCATGTCAGATGTCATACTGCAGAGTTACAGTGTACCTGCTCGAGAGTCGTCTGATATGAGTAGTGTACCTACGTATGCCTCAGGCCAAGATGGCCGCCGCCGGAAGTGACGTCACAACCGTTCCTGTGGTAGAAGGTGTTGGCTGCACAGGTGACAAGATGGCCGCGGGAAGTGACAAGTGACAGATGACAAGTGACAGATGACAAGTGACAGATGACAAGTGACCGATGACAAGTGACCGATGACAGAAGGCAAGTGACATGGGGCCTAAGGGGTGACAGATGGCATGGAACACAAAGAGTAACAGATGACAAGTGACAGATGACATGGAACACAAGCAATGACATTAGAAGTACTCTGAACTTAGCCCCCTAGACTCTGGACTCTAGTGCTCATGGGCGTGGACATCCTTCTTCTCATTTCTGAAAGGTGGTTGTTGACGTCACAATCTAGTGACTTTGCCCACCAGATTTAGGTTGGTATTACTACAATTGGTAGCACTTTGTTTCAAGGTCACCAGATATGCATGTTGGAGAGGTGGCCGATGAGTCATCCTTATCCCGACTTCACAGAACAATGCCGCCTTTGTTTGCCATATGTTTTCTAGCCTTCCTCTAGAACAATGCCGCCTTTGTTCTCTCTATGCCACAGCGTTTCTTGGAATTCCGGCTATTGGGAAATTGCGACGCAATATTATACGAGAACAATGCCGCCCTTGTTTGCAGGTGTCCGATTACGTAACAACCTCATCCGATTGCATCATCCTTATCTGTGTGAGAACAATGGGTCCATTATTCTGATGCAGGTGGCCGATGAGTCATCCAATAATGCTAGCTGGGAGACAACCTGGAAGAGTACCTCTATCTACTTCCTGTCACCACTGACTGTCAGCGTTTCTTGGAATTTCGTCGAGTCAGCTGTTGGGAAATTTGCCTCATGAACAATACCTCCGTTGGTTGCAGGTGGTTGATGAAGTCACAACCTCAAGCCCTATATAAGGCGGTCAGAACGTTCGTAGGCGTCATTCCATTCTGAACTTTGACACTGGTCTGTCGATCTGTTCCTTTCTGTTCGGTTGCTCCTGTCTGTTATATTGTGTGTGGGTTGTGCCAGCTGAAAGGTGAGTTCTTTATTCATTACGTTTCAAGGCCATGTGGTCGACCCTATTTGTGACTAGTGATCATTCCACCCAATACTAGCAGTGTTAGAATATTTTAATTCTCATCAGATGGATGTTTCAGCTATTAACGCTCGAGCTGCTGCCTTCAAATCAACTGTAGCACTAAGTAGCTTGCCCATCAACCAGCCCCACCCCATTGAAAATATCAGGGTGGTCCAGACACGGTTTGGGGAGGCTATTGTGGTAGAACTCGAGGCATCTAACGTCTTTCTGCCAAGGAGGGTAGTTGGCATCTTCAAGCCTCAGCTTCCGGCATTCACCCCAGGCAAATACAGCCTGATTCACAAGAGGAGTGACACCGGACCTGCAGTCCTCTTTGAGATTACCAAAAATTAGCGGTGAGTAAAATATTATTTTCTGTTCGATATTTTTCGCAACATGAATGTCAATAGTATTGCTTCTACTAGTGATGCCGTTGTGGAGGAATGTAGAAGAGCAGTGGAAATTTTGAGAAAGAAGACGAAAATATCTGCAGAAGAGAGATTGTTATGGAATAGGCTAATAGGGACGCATATAAGAGAATTAAATAGGGCAATCAGGGTGACCAATTCGACAGCAGGGGTTTTGATTAAATTAGAAACGAATGTGGGGCATTTGAAACGTTTTCAAAGTTTGATTAGGAAGAAGAATCATATTGGGGCGGGACTTGGCAATCGTAAAAATAGAGTTACATGGAGACTTGTTCAATCTGTTTTTGAGAGTAGAGTAAGGACGGATATCATAATCAATTTAAGTCATAAGAAGTTGATGCAATTTTTGCAGGACGCATCGCACATTTTCAAAATTCAAATCAGAAAAATATTTAGGGAATTAACCATGCTGAAAGTCAATACCACCTTCTGTGGTGAGTTTATCAAGAAATCTGATGACGCGGAGATTATTGAATTCAAATATTTCAGTACGAAGAATGCTACAATGGATGAGGGAACGGATTTAGATTGTTGGTTCATGGAAAATGTGATTGATACCATAGTGAATAAACTTTCGGAATTCCAGGAGAAGGGTAGTGGCTGGGCCTTGAGGGAAATTGTCTCTTTAGAGGTTAATGTTAATAAATTTGAAATTGGCAATGGTTCATCATTCATTGCACTACCTGACCAAATATCCAAGAAGCGTGCCTGCATCAATGTGAAAAATACTGATGAGGCATGCTTCTTCTGAAGTATCGTGAGCGCTTCACATCCTGCTAACCAACATGTATACAGGCCCAGCTCGTATCCTCATTTCAGCCAAGATTTAAATACCGCAGGATTGGATGTACCCATCACTCTCAACAATATCCCTAAATTTGAAAAACTCAATGATATCTCGGTGAACGTTTACGCCTTGGAACTGATTCATGTTAGAAAGACAGAGCATTTTGAAGTAGTACCCATAAAACTCATGAAACATAAGCAGCTAAGACATGTCAATCTACTTCTCATTCAAAGTGAATATTTCCCCAAGCCCAACGATCATGATGTCTTGCCTGAAGATGATCACGACGAAGACATAAGGTATCATTATTGTTGGATTAAAGACATGTCCAGGCTGCTATCTTCACAACTCAGTAAACATACATCAAGAAAACATTTCTGTGATAGATGTCTAAATTATTTTTCGAGCGAATCCAAATTGGCAGATCACAGTGTTGTATGCGAAAATGTCAACGAATGCAAAATTTCATCCCCCAAATACGATTCAGTTGTTTTCAAAAATCACATTTATAAGCAAAAGGCCGAATTCATCATCTACGGTGATTTTGAATCGGTTTTGGAGCACTGTGATGACAAAATCTCTCAAAAAATGGCAGAATATCAAAAACACACAGCCTTCAGCGCAGGGTACTATTTCAAATGCTCGTACGATGATAGCTTGTCCTATTACAAGAGTCATCGAGGTCCTGATTGCATGGATTGGTTTGCCACAGAAATGGCAGATGTCGCGAAATTCGTACAGTCTAAAATCGAAGACATTGTTCCTCTGACTCATTTCCCAGATAAGGTTGGTGTAACACACTGCCATATCTGTGAAAAGACGTTTGCGGGCACTGATATCATTGTTAAAGACCACCATCATTCCACTGGCGCCTTCAGAGGGTGGGCTCATCAATCTTGTAATTTGGGGAACCGCAAGTCCTTCGTAGTGCCCATAGTGTTCCACAATTTTTCCGGATATGATTCTCATTTCCTCCTGAGAGAGATTGCCAAACGTGGACAGGTGAGCGTACTCTCGATAAATATGGGGAAATACATTTCTTTCACCCAACACAACTCTGCGGTATTAAATTTAGATTAATCGACTCTCTGAGATTCCTGGGTGCCAGTTTAGACGAATTGGCATCCAATTTAACGAACGATAGCTTCCAAAATTTAAAAAACAAATTCAACCAATTAGACGCTTTCAAATTCGATCTAATCACAAAGAAATGTGTTTTCCCATATGACAACATCAAAAGTCCGAGCAAATTAGACGAAACTGAACTTCCACCCATTGAGAACTTTTATAATAAATTGAACGATGAACATATCGATGATGTGAAGTACGCTCATGCTCAAAACGTATGGCAACAATTTGGATGTCAAAATTTAGGTGAATACTCGGATTTATACATGAAAACAGATATCCTTCTTCTGGCAGATGTTTTCGAACAATTCAGAGAAGCTGCTTTGAGGGCGTATACTTTAGATCCGGCTTAGTATTACACCCTTCCAGGTTATACGTGGGATTGTATGCTGAAGTACACGAAATGTTCGTTACAAATTTTAAAAGATGTTGACATGCTGATGTTTGTCGAAAAGGCGATAAGAGGCGGTATTCCGGTTTGTTGTAACCGCTATTCTGAAGCCAACCATAAGTACACTTCAACATATGATCCTACGAAACCATCAAAGCATCTTCTCTACTTGGACGTTAACAATCTATATGAATGGGCAATGTCAAAGCCCCTCCCTTATGGAGGGTTTGAATGGACTGATGCCAACATTGACGTCACATTGATTCCTGACGATGCGCCAGAAGGATATATCTTACAAGTAGATTTGGAATATCCGGAAAACTTGCACGATCTACATAAAGACTCTCCGTTTTGTGCCGAACACCGCAAGCCACCTGGTTCCAAGTTGGCAAAATTGATGACCACGTTACACCATAAAAAGGAATACATCATCCATTATGTTAATTTGAAACAAGCTCTGGCTGATGGCTTGAAGCTCACCAAGATTCACAGAGTAGCGAAATTTAAACAGTTTACGTGGTTGAAGCCCTACATTGATCTGAATACTGGATTGAGGGCTGCAGCCACCAACACATTCGAAAAGAACCTATATAAACTGATGAATAATGCCGTGTTTGGAAAGACGATGGAAAACATTCGTGAACATCGCGTCGTCAAATTATGTAGATCGTGGAATGGACGCTATGGGGCTAAAAATATGATCGCCAGCTCGAAGTTTCGTGGCCGGACGATTTTGGGCGACGATCTGATTGCTATCGAATTGACTAAATCCGAAATAGTCTTCAACGAACCCCTATACATAGGGATGGCTATTTTGGATTTATCCAAAACGTGTATGTATAATTTCCATTACGATTTCATGCTTCCAACGATGGGGGTGGAGAAATGTAAGTTAATGTATACAGACACCGATAGTTTTATCTACGAACTTGGCTGTGATGATGTATATGCGGAACTTATCAAAAATAACTTGTCCAAATTCGACACATCCGACTACCCTTCTGACAACCCGTATGGAATTCCGCAAGTGAATAAAAAGGTCTTGGGAATGATGAATGACGAGGCAAATTCGAAAATAATAACACACTTTGTAGGCTTACGTTCAAAAATGTATGCCTACAAAGTGCAGGGGGGTGAGGTCACCAAAAAATCCAAGGGGGTTAAATTTAACGTGGTTAGGAATAAGATATCCTTCAATGATTATGTGGCTTGCTTGAAAGACTTCAAGGAGCAGACAGTCACACAGCGGACAATCCGATCCTTCAACCATCAAGTATTCAGTATTGAACAGTCGAAAATTGCGCTAAGTCCTTATGACACCAAGAGACACCTACTTCCAAATTGTTATGACACCCTGCCTTTCGGACATTCCTCCATAGCTGACATATGATTCTTCTTCCATATACATTCCTCAACAATATCACCTTCATGTTCTGAGAAATCTCAACTGATAATATTTTACCCCCACCACTGATTTTTTCAATCTTGTTGTATATACGCTTACTATTTTTTACTCTATACACTTTATTTATTATATAATGTAGATTTTTTATTTCAGTTTTTGTATACACTATGTATTTTCCACTATGTTCAATAAAAGTTTCTTGAAAATTTGGTTGTTTCATTACTGCAAACGAATGAACCTGCTACAAAACGTCAAAAACGTCACAAACGTCAAAAACGTCCAGAAACGTCAAAAACGTCGAAAACGTCGAAAACGTCAAAAAAAAAACGTTGAAAACGTCGAAAAATGTCAAAAAACGTCGAAAACGTCGAAAAAACGTCAGAAACGTCAAAAACGTCGAAAACGTCGAAAAAACGTCAAAAACGTCAAAAACGTCAAAAAACGTCGAAAACGTCGCAAAGACGTCGAAAAAAAAAAACGTCAAAACGTCGAAAAAACGTCGAAAAACGTCGAAAAAACGTCAAAAAAACGTCGAAAAAACGTCAAAAACATCGAAAACGGCGAGGAAAAAAAACGACAAAAACGTCGAAAAACGTCAAAAAACGTCGAAAACGTCACGTTTTTAACGAATCAACGTTCAGAATGAACCTGCTACAAAACGTCAAAAACGTCACGTTTTCCACGTTCCCAACGAAAATCAACGATACCTGACTAGGAGTAAAGAAATACTGAGCTATTTCCATTATTTTATTGTTCCAAATCATTCAGTACATTGTTTTTAAAGTAATACAAGTATTCTCTAAGTGCCATGCTCAACAAACTATTATCAGATATTTCACAAAATGCATGTAATGCATCAAAACAGCTTTTATTATTGAAATGAGTCCTT
This sequence comes from Phaedon cochleariae, assembly GCA_918026855.4. Classification (NCBI taxonomy): domain Eukaryota; kingdom Metazoa; phylum Arthropoda; class Insecta; order Coleoptera; family Chrysomelidae; genus Phaedon; species Phaedon cochleariae. The sequence goes on along the minus strand of OU896709.1, from coordinate 35,442,865 downwards.
GTCAAATTTAGAATATTGTGATAATAAGCACAAAAGTTAATATCTTCCAACCAAGCCACTCGATGGGCCACTAGTCTTTGGTCGGCTTCAAGGATCTGGGTGACATCTCTTTCGTCCATGTGGAACTCAACCTCCTGTTTTCTGACCAGTAGGAATTTTGTATCATCATACACGAGTTGTGTGATTTCACAAAAATCTCCGCATGGAAAGGTGATCGGATAATACTCATCTGCATGGGTTGGTTACTGTTCGAGGAAAAAATCCATCAATTTCTGTCGCAGCAAGTCGATGAAGATGTTCCACTCCAACACACCAAAAGATATTTTGTTGTAAGGTAATATAACTATGGCTGGACTGAATATTCTGGCTGGACTCAAACCGACTTTCAATTCAAAGCCACTCACTGGGAACGATGTGCTGAGCAGATGGTGTTTTTCGGCTTTGGCTGCATTCTCGTACATTTCCAACATACTGTCTACGTCTCGATCATAATCACCACTGGATATAGGCGAGAATGGGATATTACTGCTAACTACCCATATACATCTTGACTCGACATGTCGATTAAAACTGAGACTGAAACCGGCTTCGAGCAGCTATTTATATCCCTCCATCTCTCCATGATGATCACACGAAAGGCCCCTGACTTGTTGAAATCTGTCTGTATTTTCCATAGAAATCTACACTAAATCGACATTATTTATCCAACTGTTATGTTTCTTGTCGAGTTCCAACCACTTGACGTACATTCTCTTTCCTCTTTTCTTCAGCACTTTTTCAATGAGGTAAATGTCGGGATTCTTTGTCTTTTGTAATTCCTCCTCATAGAATGCGCCACTGATTGGCTGTCCATGCATGTCTTCGAGTAGGTAAGTAACAGGATTGGTTATCTTCACATTGACAATTTTGAATAACTCTGTCGTCCAGCTAGGTGTATAGCCTTTTTCGAAAATATGTTTCGCCTTAGATATGCGTACAATGTTGCCAACTTTCAGTTTACGTGGACCTGCGATTTTCAAATGGCTAAAGCTTTGATGTAAAATATCTTTCTCGTTTTCCTTGTTCACCTCTGAGGGTTTGGATCGAGTCGTTGTGTGCTTGGTATTATTGTATTCATCAACGATCTGACGTAATATATCAATCCATTTGTAGGTGCCATTCAGACTGAAATATTTGTATAGTTTGTTTTTCAGCGTTCTTATTACTCGTTCAGCAATGGCAGCCTTTTTAATTCTGAATGTGTTTTAATGGTTGATGTCATATTTTTTCATCAATGTTTTAAACTTGCTGTTGAAGAATTCCGTTCCCTGATCAGACTGTAGATTTTCTGGTATGCGCTTTGCATGTACCAATATATCGGCGAAAGATTTGGCAACCTCTTCTCCTGTCTTAGTTTCCAGTGGGAGTGTCCAGAGGTACTTGGAAAAGCAGTCAATCACTACCAGAATCATTTTATATCCTTTATTCTGATGGGCATACGGTCTCATTTCAGCCAAATCCATTTGCCATAAATCGTCCACTCCTTTGATTATGGTTCGTCGTCTGGGGTAATTTTTGCGAGCTGGAGCATGCAGCTCATTAACAAGTTGAATCTTGTCTCTCGAAGCCATAACGGTATATCAACTATTTATATGTCAATTTTTTTATCTCATTGGTGGTCATTCGTGTATGTTCCATCGATTCTTCATTCAATATCTCCTCTCTGTCAACAGCTCTCTCAGCCAGCTTGAAATCAGATCTCATTCGTGAAATAACACCATCTACATAATTTTTCGTAGCCATATGTTCCGTTGGAGGATGTCTCGAAATAAACTTTTCAATATCCTTTATTTTGCTATCAATCATTCTCAATGTATCAGTCGACTGCCTGATGATGGTATCCAATGAGACGGGTTTATGTTTCAATTGGACTAATCCGATGATGTTACCACTGCTGCCAGCTGATCTGCGACCGAACTTGTCAAGACTCATCATTGATGACTCTCAGTATATAAGGTTAGCTTCACGAAGTTCATTAACGATTGCCACTATATCATTATCGAGTGATGTGTTTCCAGCTTCCTTGGAAGCAATGAGTAGTTTCAAGCGGTTTACGAGTTCATTTGGATCGTCCCAATAGATATATTCCACGGGGTTTTCGTTGTACGTCAAACCACTACCAATCGTTGAACGCCTACCGCTGTTTTTTCGCATCTGTACAATAAGTGGCTTGATGATGTTCGTATACTTCCATCTTTTAGACCCTTTCAATTTCCCATCCTTGTTTATATAGCGATCACTCAGCTTCAAAATTTCCTTGTAAGCCTGCATGTCTTCATCGTTATAATCTGAAGGATCATCATAGAAAATGAGCTGATACACCCCTGGAGTTCCTCGTACTTGTTTACCACCAATCTTTATGAATCCAGTTCTTTTATCAAAGTCAATTTCCTGCGTTCCCAGAAAACATTTCGACGTTTGAGGATCGTAAGTTGGACCATACATCTGATCTATTTTGTCGCTGTAATCCCAATGTTCTCTGAGATATGGATGCACCATGACTGGGTATTGGTCTAGGTATTCATCGATTACATCATACGGACTACTTTGTTCTGGAATGATATGTTCGTTGAACAGGATATCATCATCATATTCATATTGATCATCATCATCCACAAAACTTTCGGTTCCACCCACCTCTTCCATTGGAATAAACTGCGTTTGCTGAGCCTGTTCTTCTTCTTTTTTCAATTCAGGTGGCTCTGCTTTCTTCATACCGGTGCTAAACTGGGCTCTCGCCAGTAAATCACGATTGGCCTTTGACGTTTTCACAATTTCTTCCAATGGTTTGGATATGGGCTTGAACATTTTGTTCAGCGATTCGTCCTCCTCAGATTTACCCAGTTTCAAGGCCAAGTACTTTTTCCTGATTGTGCGTGTGAGCTCTGCAATTTTCCGTTTACGTGCTGCAGCCTGATTGTCATCACGTTTGGATGGCATTCTTCTTCTGCGCATGACTTGACTTGACGACCTCATGATGTCGAATGACTACACTTTTATATATTTGTCGAAACCTTGGCGATATCTGCCGTTATGCAAATCAAAATCCTTGACAATCACTATAGTACCATATGTGACACTCCAACATTCGGAGCACAATTTTTTAAAGTCGTCAAAGCTCATGTCTGGAGAGACATGTTCATCAAACACATGCTTCAAGTTGATCTCGTCCTGTTTGAACAGCACCACCATGTTACAATTGTCTCTCAATAATTGCTTAGGAATTTAAGAGTAAGTTTGGCAAAGCTAGGCAGCATCGATATCTTTGTGTCTACACATTGAAAAATATTCTCGAATTTTTTGTGGCTCATCACACGCCACATCGTCAAATATGAAAATCGAGTTGGGTTTCGCCTCAGATGGGCTTATTATTTCATCGTTGTCTCTGTACAGAAAATATCCCACCTCCTTCATTGCATCCAACACCTCTTGAAGTAGCTGATATTTCGGTTGATACAACGACTTTGAGTACACGTAGACATTTTTGAATCTCGCGCCATTTCGATTGAAGAGTAACGATAGCATGGCGTTTGTCTTGCCACAACCACTCGGTCCACACATGATTGCTCGAAACGAGTTGGGTAATAATTTTCCATGTTTATTCGGTGTCCTTGATGACGTGTGGAGGTCCAAATTTTCGATAGGTAGCGTCTGGTCTTGTTGAATGACTTTCATCTCGTGATAGAGGTGCAAAGACTCCAATGATTGTGTACAAGGGGGAGGGTGTTTTGAATTCTCTCATAAACAAATTATTATTTGAGGTACACCTACCTGGTGGCTATCAATACTGTGGACGTAAGTACAAAAGTGAGGTTAGAGATTGAATAACTGATTTTGCGTTACAGCTGGAACCAAACTTCAGAAACGGCTTGCACGTGGTGATCCTGGCATCAATCCCTTAGACGTTGCCTGCAAACAACACGACATTGCATATTCACAGAACACGTCATTGGAAGAACGTCATAAAGCGGATTCGTTGTTGGAGAACGCTGCCTGGGTCGAGAGACGCCAAGTTCGGTGAAAGAGCTGCAGCATTAGTAGTAACTTCCGGGATGAAGGTGAAACGCAAGCTCGGGATGGGATGTTCTTTCAAAAAACATATCGTGGGGAAAATCGGAAAGACGTTGAAGAAGAATCCCTCGACCAATTTGAAACAGGCTGCATCGTTTGCTTTGAAAGCTGCTATACATGCCGTTAAACAAGCAGGTGGAAGGAAAAAAGTGAAAATACCACGAATAATTCCTCTCGATGCCAAATCCCACTGCTACCAATCTTTGCTGCTCTTGGTGCACTAGGATCTTTAGCTGGAGGTGCTGGAGCAATCGCAAAGACTGTCATTGACGCTAGGAATGCGAAGAAAAAGATGGAAGAAGACCATCGACATAACAAGGCTATGGAAACTATTGGCAAAGGACTGTACTTGAGAAGAAACGCCAAAGGAGGTTTCGGCTTGTTTTTGAAAAAGCAAAAAAACTCCCGATGAAGCTACCCAATCGACCGTTGTTTGATGTCTAGTTGACAAAGTATGTTAAATATTTGAGAATCTCACATTTTCGGGGTGTTTTCATGCGTGACAACTTACCAAGCAGTGGACCCCGTCAACGCGAATCTGCAATCCTAAATTTGGACGTGTCAAAGAACCAAGGCACTCATTGGGTAGCTTACAGAAAGATAAATGATGTCGTCGAGTATTTTGATTCATTCGGTAGCCTGAAGCCACCGAGAGAACTTGTCCAATATCTGGGCAAAGTCAAACTCTATTACAATAACGATCCATTCCAGAAATATAATCAAATCAACTGTGGTCATCTCTGTCTGGAGTTCCTGTACAATGGAAGCCGTTTTAGCATATCTCCACCGTGAGAAGGCGTTGCAAGACTTTTCCGCAGAAGAATTGGAACTCTTCCCCATCAACTATCTGATCCAACATGTTAGACCTTGGGAACTATTGGATGTTTGGCAAAAATTACCACAGGACTATAGGAAGAACTTTGATCTGAGAATTCGATTGCCTTGTTACATCCACTATAATAGACCTGATGCTCGAACCCACGTTGATGGACCGGTCAGCTCACAGTTTGAATGTCATGGTTGTAATTATTCCTTGAAGTGTAGAGTTGTCTTGAAATAAATATTCATAAGTATAGATGTGTGTCATTAGGTACGTCATGTCTCTACTGTTGACCTTGACGAGTACCACCAACCAGTTCTCTTTCACACCCTCCTCACCGATACTACTGCACCCTCTGAAAAGCAATTACATAGCTGTACTAGGATTTCACAGCTATCATTTCATACCGAATATTGATGGTGAAAAGTTCTACTACTACGAGAACGATAATCGTGAAGTGCTGAAAGAGATTCAGTTTCCGACCGGCTGTTATGAGATAGAAAATATTGAGGATCACATTCGGAGACAAATTCAAGAAGCTGATGCAGATTTCACTTTGAAGCCCAACAACAATACTTTGAAGTGTGAAATCTATAGTCGACAACATACCATCAGTTTTGAGGAAGATAACAGCTTTGGTGAGTTGTTGGGATTTTCGAAGAGGATCTTGGAACCTGGCCGAGTTCACTGTTCAGATCGTCCTGTGAACATTCTGAAAGTGTCAAGCCTACATTTCGATTGCAACATCACTGAAGGGTCGTTTTATGCAGACAGGCCTGCTCACACTATATTAAGCTTCCCCATCACCGTAGATCCTGGTTACGCTATCAACGAACGTCCAAATACCCCTCTCTATTTACCTGTGAGAAGTAGCCTCAGAGACATCACTAACATTACCGTTAGAGTGCTAGATCAGGACCTAAGACCTGTTAATTTTCGAGGAGAAAAGGGCACCCTACACTTGAACTTGCAAGAACGTTGAATGGGTCTAGTAGTTGATAATAAAAGATTAACCACAAACTCCTCAGTATCAACGGGACCTCCGAAGAGACAGGAGCTCACTCCAGAAAACGTTCTCTTTCTGCAAGCAATCGGATTACGAGTGAAAAATGAAGTTCGGAAGAATCAACAGCACCAACATTCAACCACACAAACCCAATTTTTGATCTGTATCGTCGGCCCAGATATGATGAAACTATTCGAAAAGAAGAATATCGCTCCTACATCCCATACGTCAAATCCTTCAATAACAATGATATGGTGGAAATCAACATAAATCAAGCAGACACATTTTTTGCAATGCATGAGTCTTTGCTGGAAATCAAAGGAACGTTGAATGTGCAAGGAGCTGGAAATGTGTACTTGGCTCCCAACTGTGGAGCATTTCTATTCGATTCTTGCAGTTATGTGCAGAGTGCAAGAGAGATAGAAGTAGTCAGAGATCCAGGGATCGTAAGTAGTGTGCGAGGATTCATGTGCTATAAACCTGATGATTCCAAACACTTATCCACAGCCGGATGGACGTATCCTGATAAACCGCTTTTGAATGCAATTGACAAGACATTCAGTTTGTTGATACCACTAAAGCACCTGTTCAACGTTTTCAATGACTACACCTCAATCACCTATGGAAAACAAACAATCCGACTGATTCGAGCTCGTAATGATAACGATTGCGTGATAGTACAGAAACTCCCCAATGGGCCTACAACCACTACTACTATAGTTGAAGTACAAATACATAGTGTAGTGCTAAAAGTGGAGAACGTATTTCCGAACGACGAAATCAAACTACAACTGATGCAACCCATCAAAAATGATACACCTATACTGATTCCATTCAGGAAATGGGACCTCAGCCAATTGCCTGCTCTTACAAACGGCGCAAAAAGTGGAATTTGGGCAGTCAAAACGAGCGCTTCGGTAGAACGTCCTCGGTACGTTATTGTGTGCTTCCAGAAATCTGAACGTGACAATGCAGAAGCTGATGCTACCCAATTTGATAACACGAGCACAGTTAGTATCAGATTAGTCCTTAATGGTGAATATTGGCCTAATGAGAGAATGCAGCTGGATTTCGCTAAACAAGACTACACCCTTGCTTACTACAACTATACCAGGTTCTATTCGAGCTATTCACATTCGACGGAGGTTCACCCAATCTTTGATTATGGGGAATTCAAACAGCATGCATTATTTGTGATTGATTGCTCGAGGCAGGAAGAGACCATGAAATCATCGACAGTTGATATAAAGCTTGAAATCGAAGCCGATAAAGGATTCCCTGCTGACACCAAAGCCTATTGCATCATCGTACATGACTGTCTGCTAGAGTACTCCCCTCTAACGGAAGTCGTCAGAACCTTGATTTGAGTATAAATACCAACTGCAAACTGCTCGAGCTCGCATTCGATCGTCAGCCGTCATGAGGATCGCACTTGTCGACATTCAAGGCTTCACTCTTGACAGTGTTTTCCACCCGAAAGAGCTGACCATTCAAATTGGCCGCCAGAGATCCAACTTCCTATTCAAACCGCCTACACCGTTTGCTACCATCAGTGGACGTGACAAGAAAACTACATGTTATGAGTCAACCATCATCTATGACATTTTTTTGTCAAATCATTTCATTTTATTTATACACCTATGTTTCCTTTTTGTGCTAATTTTATATAGAAGTTCATGTTTGTAAGTATACCAATTTTAATTGATGTACATTTATATATTGTTCCATTCGATGTTTTCGGTTAGTCTTGATAAAGAAAATAAAAATTTTCGAAAGCTCGACAAATAACGAAGAAATTTAATTAATTCATTGGTCCAGACTGCATCCCACTAATATTTCCAAGAATATTATAAGTATATACGTATATATTTCCGTTTCGACGTCGTCTCAAATGATCGTTGCGAACTGATATGCTCCAAAGGTATCCATGTGAGATAATAGAATACAGAGATACAGTGTGCGGACTGATGTTGTCGAAGTATCTTTATTTGCCTTTTGTTCTCGTTATAAGTCCTTCAAAGTCGTCTCATATAGTCAGTGCGATCGCATCTGCTATAACTGTAGGCATGTCACATGCTAGAATGCGAAGTTACAGTGTAGACATGGTCGAAGTCGAAGTTTCTTGTTCTGCCTATTGTGTGCGTTATACCCGCTTTGATGTCGTCTTATATAATAGTTGCGAACTCATATGCTCCAAAGGTATCGATGTGAGATGATATAATACAGAGATACAGTGTGCGGAGTGATGTTGTCGAAGTATCTTCATCTGCTAATTGTTCTCGTTATAAGTTAGTCGAAGTCGTCTCATATGGTCATTGCGATCGCATCTGCTATAACTGTAGGCATGTCAGATGCTAGAATGCGAAGTTACAGTGTAGATATAGTCGAAGTCGACGTTTCTTGTTCTGCCTGTGTGTGCGTTATACCCGCTTTGGAGTCGTCTCATATGATCGTTGCGAACTACAATGCTACAAAGGTATTCATGTGAAATGTTACAATACAGAGATACAGTGTGCAGACGGATGTCGAAGTATCTTCACTTGTCAGTTGTTCCCGTCATATGTCCCACGAAGTCGTCTTATATGGTCAGTGCGATCGTATCAGCTATAGCTGTAGGCATGTCAGATGCTAGAATGCGGAGTTATAGTGTAAGCATAGTCGGGGTCGAAGTTTCTTGTTCTGCCTGTTGTGTGCGTTATACCTGCTTCGATGTCGTCTTATATAATAGTTGCGAACTCATATGCTCCAGAGGTATCCATGTGAGATGATAGGATACTGAGATACGGAATGCGGACTGATGTGGTCGAAGAATCTTCACTTGCCTATTGTTCTCGTTGTATGTCCTTTGGAGTCGTACTATATGTATAGTCAGTGCGATCGTATCTGCAATTACTGTAGGCATGTCAGATGCAAGAATGCAAAGTTACAGTGGAAACTTAGTCGAAGTCGAAGTTTCTTGCTCTTCCTGTTGCAAGCGTTATTTTGATTCAGGAAACACTAGACAATGTCTACCTATAAGATGTATAACCGACTTATTATCAAGATTGATAAATTCGAAGTTTTGGCGAACACGCCGGTTTACCGATTCTTGATTGTTGGAATCGAAGTTTCTGGTGGATATGAAAAATAATAGTACTCTACTCACATATAATGAGCTGTCATATATACTTCTTGAATAGGCATTCAAGAAGCTAGAATGCAAAATTACAAAGTGAACATAGTCGAAGTCAAAGTTTCTTGTTCTGCCTGTTGTGTACGTTATACCCGCTTCGATGTCGTCTCATATAATCGTTGCGAACTTATATGCTCGAGAGGTAACTATGTGAGATGATAAAATACAGAGATACAGTGTGCAGACTGATGTCGAAGTATCTTCACTTGCCTATTGTTCTCATTATATGTCCTCTGAAGTCGTCCTATACGGTCAGTGCGATCGTATCTGCTATAACTGTAGGCATGTCAGATGCTAGAATGCGAAGTTACAGTGTAAATATAGTCGAAGTCGATGTTTCTCGTTCTGCCTGTTGTGTGCGTTATACCCGTTTTGATGTTGTCTCATATGATCGATGCGAACTGATATGCTCCAGGGGTATCTATGTAAGATGATATTATACAGAGATACAGTGTGCAGACTGATGTTGTCAAAGTATCCTCACTTGCCTATTGATCTTGTTATATGTCCTTCGGAGTCTTTCTATATGGTCAATGCGATCGTATCGGTTTCAACTGTAGGCATGTCAGATGCTAGAATTCAGAGCCACAGTGTAAACATAGTCGAAGTTTCTTGTTCTCCCTGTTTTATGCGTTCTTTCCGTTTCGATGTCGTCTCAAATGATCGTTGCGAACTGATATGCTCCAAAGGTATCCATGTGAGATGATAGAATACAGAGATACAGTGTGCGGACTGATGTTGTCGAAGTATCTTTATTTGCCTATTGTTCTCGTTATAAGTCCTTCAAAGTCGTCTCATATGGTCAGTGCGATCGCATCTGCTATAACTGTAGGCATGTCAGATGCTAGAATGCGAAGTTACAGTGTAGACGAAGTCGAAGTCGAAGTTTCTTGTTCTGCCTGTTGTGTGCGTTATACCCGTTTTGATGTCGTCTCATATGATCGTTGCGAACTACCATGCTACAAAGGTATTCATGTGGAATGTTACGGAAATACAGTGTAAGCATAGTCGGGGTCGAAGTTTCTTGTTCTGCCTGTTGTGTGCGTTATACCTGCTTCGTTGTCGTCTTATATAATAGTTGCGAACTGATATGCTCCAAAGGTATCCATGTGAGATGATAGAAAACTGAGATACGCTATGCGGACTGATGTGGTCGAAGTATCTTCACTTGCCTATTGTTCTCGTTGTATGTCCTTCGGAGTCGTACTATATGGTCAGTGCGATCGTATCTGCAATTACTGTAGGCATGTCAGATGCAAGAATGCGAAGTTACAGTGGAAACATAATCGCAGTCGAGGTTTCTTGATGTCCCTGTTGTAAGCGTTATTCCGATTCAGGAAACACTAGACAATGTCTACCTATAAGATGTATAACCGACTTATTATCAAGATTGATAGATTCGAAATTTTGGCGAACACGCCGGTTGACTCTTGATTGTTGGAATCGAAGTTTCTGGTGGATATTGTCACGAGTAGAACATACGGTATATCAGTAATTCCCAACCATGAGGGTTTTATAAACATAAAGTAAAACAAATCATCCGTTGCCATTGAATTATAAAAACCGACCAAGGAACTCTCATGAGAAACGTGCATATCTAATAAAATGTTGTATATAAATATTGGATGTGAGGGTTCCGAAGTTAGTCTGGTCTGTGGCTACTCTCGACTTGACAAGAGCTCGTCGTAATGGTCGTTATAATGTAAGTTGTCATTAGGTCTTTATATCCATTGTTGTTTATTCATATTTTATCATCACTTCAACCATAATGTTTCATGCTGCAATAAATATTGTTACGTTTGAATATACTCTCATACTTTCAGTTATCCCTAAACTATCAGTGCCTATTTGAATATTACCTCTCGCAGAATATTAAGCCAAGCATTACCCCTTATAAATCGATATAAATGGATATCGAAACGCAACTCTTTTATTGTGACATGGTGGAGGCGCCTAAACTTCTTTCCTTGAGTCTCATTCCTCATAATGGACTCATCAATTTTTTTTTGCATTAATCGATTTATGTCAATTTTATATTTTATACAAAGGCACTAGTAGAATGGGTTATTTGAAAGTAATTCAGTATAGCAGCATGAATTATGGGTGATAACAAAGTAAGAAAGTCATTTAAATTAGAAATCCAAAATTTTTTCAATATTTTGAATAGGTACCATTAAGCTTGAAAAGTTTGATAACAATCATTCCATTTCTATTCAAAGACATGATATAAAGCACCGGACCAGACTCACAAAGTTTGGAGCTTATCTCTGAACTTTGTTATTTTTTTCTTTTCTATTCGTAATTTTCTATCTGAATTTCGGAAGAAATTCTTCCTATATATTATTCTTGTCAGTTTTTTTCTCAAATCAAGAAAATTCCAAATATTTTCTTTTCTCATAGTTGATAAAATCATTCAAGAAATGCAATGCCAATGCCAGTCAATATAATATATAATATAAGTCATTCACAACGTGTCTATAGTCTTATAACAATACGAAATCAAAACAATAACAAATCATCGTGCTCGATATAATTCATGATAAATTTCAATATTAGTACGAATGCAAATAATTAATAATTCAAGTAATAGTTGAGAATGTTTCGTTTAAAATATCTTAGTCAGTATATATATGACCTTTCAAACATTGAAAATACTCTCAAACGTTGGTATCGTTTACCATTTTTTGTAATTCCTCCTGAAATGAATTATACGCAAATATGATATTATTATGTTATGGAAATATGATATGAAATGAATTATTTGAGCTCAAGAATAATGAAGTGTATGTAAACTCTCAATGAAGAGATTGTTACTTGGTTTCAAGTGAAAACCGTTTCCGTACAGATTAATCATCACCCTATTCAGCATATCTCGTGGTCCTAGCCAAACCACATCCAGAGAAGTATCTGTTTGGTTGATATTCTAAAAAGTACGAAGTGTTGTAGTTGGAATTAGGCACTATAACAGTAAATAGGAGGAAATCCTGGAAGATGTGCCACACTAAGGCATGAAGAATTAACCTTACTGAAGATATTTTGTCCTCGAATTGATACGACATGAAACGATGATTTAATGTGGAAAAATGAGCTCGTATATGATGATTATGTATATTTATGAATTATGTTGATGATTATAATGATATTTACCCCCGGGGATGATTTTCCAAAAATGGAAAATATTTGCGAGTTGTTAGACAAAGAAATGTATGGTCTAGTTCTAACAAAATTGGAGGAATGAGCATGCGGTATTCAAAAGGAGTATTTTTAATCAGTTCAATAATGTATAAGTGATGAAATATCACAAATTTCATTATGATGAACTATCTACTACTTGAATTCATCGAAACAACGGAAATAAGGAGATGAATTTCTTTTTTTCTCAAATTGAATAAACGCCAATATATTTGTGGAACCGGTTACACCAAAGATAAATAAATGAATCGAATAAAGTTCTAATAATATTTCATATTGAACAAAAAATAATCACAAGGGCCCTTGTGTCAAAATATTGCTCAAAGTACATGAAAGTTCCAATTCTCGGACGGTTCATCAGTTTATTCAAGCTGCCAACAATGAGTTGTCAGATGGATATCCTTTTAAATCTTACGGATTGGACCTGGAATGTCAAAAATGATCAATATATGTGAATATGAAATAACATGGTAATGATTACGATTATATATTTATCATATAGGTAATTTTTGTTCAATTGAAATCTTTCAACGAAAAGGCACGTTGGTTTGTTCACATGACTAATTATTTTTCAACCATCATTTCAATTCACCTGTTTATATAGATGATTTTCAATTGGCAATATCAGCAATTCACTTCAATCTCGATCTCGAGATATATTAATTATTACAGAAAATGCATTCGAATCCATTGACTCATTGAATGGAATGGGAACCTATCGGGAAATTTTTCATAATTTGGCACACATATATAAATATTCAAGTAGATATGTAGATAACTCATAATTTTTCTTGGGTCGTCATTTATTCAATCAACTTCTTTTATTTTTTTTTGTCAAATAAGAAACTATTTGCATTTTTTTTTCGAAATGGAAGACGACGTTGAAATTTCCCTAAAATCAATGATAACTTTTTTGCAATACTTATACATTTTAATATTGCTTATTAGTAAAAACAAACTCTTTATTATGATGATGATATAATCATGAACTTGACACTTCGTTCACGTTACTTTGTGTTAGTTAGTATAATATTGTTTATATTAATCATGCCATGAGAAACTCGAGAAAGCACGTTGATATGTTTTTACAATTAAATGGAATGATAATAATTTTGAGAAATTGAATAGTATAATGATTTTTCCCAATAACATTCATAATTAATAAGTAATAATCAACTCTAGAACTATAGTCTGTAAATTTTGAATCATCAGGAATTGATGGTATACTAAAACAAATAAAATAGGAAATTCATGATTTTTGAAAGAGGTAGACAGCGGATCCCAGCATAGGTTAAACATTTATTGAATTATATATAATTGTTTCCACTTATTGTGCGAAACACTTCAAGTTATTCGTATGATAATATATAGGCTTATGTAAGGACTACTTAGCCCATTGTAAATAGTTATCTACTGAATACATTCTCTTTTTCACATGTTTCAACGAAACCACACAAGACAATGCACCCACACTGAGCACGGGAAAACAGCACGCATAATCGAATCAGACACTCAGGGGGGCGCAGCCACGCAGTCAAATGGCCAAACATGGACAAACCAAGGACCGTTTGACTATTCAGCATGATTCGATGGTAACTGCTGGGTAGCCCGGAAACGAAGAAGAGAGTAGGAATGCTACAAGTTGTCACAAGTTGTGGATAGCTACCTACTAGAAGTTCGACGATGGGAGACCACGGAGGTCGTCTCACGAGATGCCTCATCAACCTCTGACTAAGTCGTCTTATACTTATCACAGCAACTGCCAAGATAGCTGGCAATTCCACTCAATCAGCTGCGAACTTTTCTCGAGAAACATTCCAATACTAGAAGCCAGGAGCTACCCCAAGAAGCCAGCAGTTTCCTTCGTTCATCTGCCAACTACCTCGAATGACAGTCTAGGAAATCTTAAAGCCCGAAAGATTTCATCCCGATGCCCAGGACAAGGATACCTTCGAGCCCAGAAGGATCCTGCCGAAATTTCCATGACGATTGGACGATGCCATGCCCAATCGTCATTCCCTACCCCCAAGCTGCCAGGAGTCTCACCGAGAAGAGTCTGATTGAAATGCTTTTGTTGAAAAGCCAGTGCCGGACTTAGTAAAGGTGTGAGTGTGCATTGTAGACACTCAATTTTGAATGTTTGTGGATATTTTTTTTCTGAAATTTTTCGTATATGTAATGGAATTTTAAATGTTCTCCTCGATATATTTAAGTTAGGTAGTGATTCCAAAACTGGGGTCCAGATTTCTTGGAGAGAGGGGTCATGTCACGAGTAGAACATACGGTATATCAGTAATTTCCAACCATGAGGGTTTTATAAACATAAAGTAAATCAAATCATCCGTTGACATTGAATTATAAAAACTGACCAAGGAACTCTCATGGGAAACGTGCATATCTAATAAAATGTTGTATATAAATATTGGATGTGAGGGTTCCGAAGTTGGTCTTGTCTGGGGCTTGACTTGACAAGAGCTCGTCGTAATGGTCGTTATAATGTAAGTTGTCATTAGGTCTTTATATCCATTGTTGTTTATTCATATTTATCATCACTTTACCCATAATGTTCCATGCTGCAATAAATATTGTAACGTTTGAATATACTCTCATACTTTCAGTTATCCCTAAACTATAAGTGCCTATTTGGATATTACCTCTCGCAGAATATTAAGCCAAGCATTACCCCTTATGAATCGATATAAATGGATATGGGTGGATAACCACCTATTATATTGTGACAATATGAAAAAGTATAGTACTCCACTCACATATAATGAGCTGTCATCTATACTTCTTGAATAGGCATTCAAGAAGCTAGAATGCAAAGTTACAGTGTAAATTTAGCCGAAGTCGAAGTTTCTTGTTTTGCCTGTTGTGTGCGTTATACTCGTTTTGATGTCGTCTCATATGATCGATGCGAACGGATATGCTCCAGAGGTGTCTATGTAAGATGATAAAATACAGAGACACAGTGTGCAGACTGATGTTGTCAAAGTATCCTCACTTGCCTATTGATCTTGTGATATGTCCTTCGGAGTCTTCCTATATGGTCAATGCGATCGTATCGGTTTCAACTGTAGGCATGCCAGATGCTAGAATTCAGAGCCACAGTGTGAACATAGTCGAAGTTTCTTGTTCTCCCTGTTTTATGCGTTATTTCCGTTTCGATGTCGTCTCAAATGATCGTTGCGAACTGATATGCTCCAAAGGTATCCATGTGAGATGATAGAATACAGAGATACAGTGTGCGGACTGATGTTGTCGAAGTATCTCCATTTGCCTATTGTTCTCGTTATAAGTCCTTCAGAGTCGTCTCATATGGTCAGTGCGATCGCATCTGCTATATCTGTAGGCATGTCAGTAGATATACTACCGCGTACCTGGGCCCAGTCCATCCAGTTCTCGAGCTCTCGCAGACAATAGGGGGGTCTAGTTGTGGTTTGTGCAGACTTTTCCAGGTGCACAAGTGTCGTCGACAATGACCAGAAGGTGTTGTCACCGGAGATTCACCTTGTCACATGTATTTTCACCTGTCTCACCTGTGTCACCGAATGAATTTGCGATTCACCTTGCCTATTTGTGGTTTGTGCAGACTTTTCCAGGTGCACAAGTGTCATCGACAATGACCAGAAGATGTTGTCACCGAAGATTCACTTTGTCACCTGTCACCTATAGGTACATTTCACCTGTTTCACCTACTTTACTGATTCACAATTATATGTTCCAAATTCTAGTTCCACAGACCTCAATCACCCTATATACATGTTTGAAATATCAATTGGATATCGCAAGCTGACCCAGAGGTCAACAGAATCATGTATTTGGTGGTGCATAATATGTAATTCATAATAGATATCATGTTCCTATAATGAATATTTGAGAGATACATTGTTCTTCAACCTGGTAATTGTACTTTGATCTATAATTTTTTCCATCAAATGAAGTTATATCTCAAAAAGCATTCAATCATAACATACATGAAATTACGAGGATGTGGTCGCGAGTTTTTGATGATGAAGAAAGATTCTATTAGGGGCATGTCGCTGCCTGTCATAGGCAGATCAGGCCAATACCCATTTTTCTTAGATATAATGTGGAAAATGAGTTGAAAATAACTGTTTTGGCAAGTGATATAGTTACAATAGAATATGTAAATACTAAAAGACAGATTATGTTGTCTCATTGTGAATTCGAAGAGTTTTTGGATTTTATGGAAAAGCAAGATAGTGCCCTGAAAGTGTTTTGCGATTACGAATATACATCTGATGATGTAACATTGAATTATTGGTCAGAGGATGAAATGAATCATAAGATTCTCACGAAAAACAATATGGAACTCTGGGTTCATCTAGATGTTATCGAGAAAATCCAAGTGAATAAGTTACGTGATATGTTGATAAGTATAAAAGGAGCTGTTGGTGTCGATGTGAATCATTCTTGGAGAAGACAATTCCACTTGACAGCACAATTTTCAGGATGTATGTTTCATATACTTGTACGGGTTGTTGGAGAACCTCCAAATGCACCCTTATCAGTAATACGCTGGGTTGGGGAGTTAGAAAAACTAAAATGATACGTTGTGAAATATGTGAACGTATAACAATATGGTTAATCAATGAGGAATGAAGATGATGATTGATGTCATGAAGGAAGGTAACATGACATATCAATATTATCTTTGCATGTATTGATTCCCAAATGAATAGAGAATAAAAATATTCAAAGCGTAAAGAGATATTTGTTTATCATAAATAACATATATGGAAAGAGCTTCAATATCAATAATGACTTTTACAACGTCTCAGCTCCTGCAAGCAGCTAGAATAATTCCATTCCAAAGTAAGGTATGCAGAAGAATCCTTCTGATTGTTTGTTATTGAACTGCTAGGTGCAGGCGTAGATGACTTTCCGAATTTTAAATCTGCATATCTTGAGGCCCACAAATCAGCTTCTATCTTGAATCCAGAACTGAGTGTCATACATGCGGCTATATCCGATCTGATTTGGTTCAACTCTGTAGCTGTTTCATTCACCTTGATTTGCAGTTCTTGGCTACAGTTACTGAACTTTTGTTTGGTTTCGAATAACTCGTCGATCGTATTGTTCAACTCTTCTTGATAGTTTTCGATCTGATTTTTATACGATTTACAATTTACTGTAGGCGATGCTACCACTGCCCCACTGCCACCGATGTTATATTCCTGCATCAACCCTCCACCAGTGTACATAGAGTGATCTGATGAATTGAAACCTGGATATTTTGTAGGCTCGTTGTTGCTCTTGTTGTTGTTGTTGTTGGATTGGAGCATTAATCCACTATTCTCCATAGACTGAATCGAATATACCTTGATATCAGGATACTTTGTTAACAGATTGCTGTAAGTGACTTGTAAAGTCGCCCTATTGGGTATCTCATGTTGGATGTATAGGGTACTGTTCTTTGGAGTATATTCTGAGAATAATTTCTGAGGTGCTAATTCTGCTACATGCAACAGCAGTAGGATGATGAAAATTTCGATTGACATCACGCGTGTTGCCTGTTTGGAGATTATCAGTGGACTGATGCTGGATGGGTTGATGTTCACACACTGGATACTAGCGTTGTCGCTTGAATCTACTATGCATGTCCCTTTGGCGCTGTAGCCGATCTCTATACGCATTTTCATTTCCAGTCTGGAGACATGTATAGCATAACCCATATCCAGTGTAACTAGGGAACAGTTTACCACAACGGGTGCATTGGTATCTTGATGGTCCGTTGATGCCCGGTGGTGTACCTTCTCCATTGCCAGAGGAGCTGCTTATACTATTTTCTTGTATCAAATTATGGTTGTTGTTGTTGGCGGTACTCATGTTTACAGCGTCTGGATTGAAACAAAAGATGAAAAATATAATTTGATTGAAATACAAACTATGGAAAAATTCTAACCCCAGGGCAATGTATCAGTATGGAGATAATCAACTATCCTTTTATCATCATAGGGATTCAGAGCGACTTTTTTTTGTTCAATTGTATGTACCTCATGTTTTTGAGACCTAATCAGATATTGATTTACTTCGGTAGAAGTATTATTGAATAGGCAATTATAATAATCTTCAGAAGTGATAGTTTTCAGTGCAGCTCTTTGAACACCTTTTAATTTTTTTGTGACACCTAAATTGCTCATAGCCTTCTCGATTTCTTGTTCATCAAGGTCTTGTTCTTCCCGCTCCTGTCTTTTTCGTTTAGTATCTTGCTGCATTTCACTTTCACTTTTGAAGATTCTGAACGTATACATTTTAGATCTTAACCCAATGAATTCGGACATTATTCGTCCGGAAAGCTCGTCTTTCATAACTCCTAGAACTTTTTTATTCCTCAACGGAATACCGTAGATGTTATCATGCTGATAATCAGAAGTGTCAAACCTATCTATGTCGGATTCGATGTGTTCATAAATGTCGTTATCGATGAATTGATACAATAATGAATCTGTATCGGTGTATAATAATTTTGCATTATTCCCGAATCTGGGTTTTATATAAGAGTAATGGAAATCATAAAGGAATGTTTTTGAAATGTCTAACACACTGAATCCAACATAAATAGGTTTATTTAGTTTTACTTTCAACCTTTTCATTTCAATGATAACCATATCCTCATCAAATATAGTACAACTGTGGAAATTAGGTTGCGAGATATAGTAACTAGCTCCATATCTACCTGACCATTTTGTAACTAATTTAACATCTTTATATTCCCTAACATTCTCAATAGTCTTGCCAAAAACAGCGTTATTCATAAGTTTATAAAAATTTTTATCAAACTCATTTTTACACTTCTTTCTCAGTTCATTGTTCAAGTGAATGTATTTTTGTAACCAAGACGATTGTTTGAACTGCAATACTATGTGAATTTTTTCGATTTTCATACCTAAGCTGAGAGCTTGTTTCAAATTTTTATAATGAATGATGTAGTTTTTCTTTTTGTAAAAAGTTGTAAGTGATTTTTTCAATCCGGATTTAGCACATGGTGGTTTCATGTGTTCAGGACAGAGAGGTAGATCTTTGTGACTTTCAAAGAGTTCACGGGGGTAATCAAGATCCACCTCAAGAATATAACCAAGATCATTGTCATCCAGAACATTCATTATATTGCCAATCGAATAAATATCTTCTACCCACTCGAATTCACTTGTGGGGAGAGGTAAGCTCATCGCAGCCCCATATAAATTATTCACATCAAAATACATCAGATATGATGAAGGACTTTGCTGATCATATTCGTTTCCCATATATTTGTTGTTTGCTTTCGCATAACGATGCGAGCACTGCGATACGCCACCTCTGACCCCTAATTCTATAAACATTATCATATCAATATCTGTTGAGAGTTCCAATTCTACTTGTGTAGTTTTGAGCATGCTATCAAAAGCTAACCCAGGTGCTGTATAGTAGTGCAAACTATCGAGTTGATAGGTATTCATACAGGTTGTCCTGAAATTTCCAAATATGTCTGCCAGTAGTAAAATATCAGTTTTCAGTTTCAGTTTCAGTTATCAAATACAATTCAACATATTCTTTCAATGTTTTGATCCCAAACGTACGCCAAACCATGTTCGCATGTTCATAATCCTTTTTTGACACCCCATTACCTGTTAATTTGTTATAAAATTGTTTCTTTATTGGTAAACTAGTTTCTGCTAATTTTTCCCAAGAGTCTAAATAGTCATAAGGACAAATACCTTTACGTGTGAGCAAACTGAATTCTGCTTCATTATGGCAGTATCGTTTTGTGATCGTTTTTTGATCATTTGTTAAGTATGAGGATAAGGTATCCAAACTGCTAGCCATGAATCTGAAGGAGTCGAGAAATCTCAAATTAATTCTCGTCCCATCGATATATTTAGTGAAAGAAATATATTTTTCTTTGTTCACAGGCAATATAGACACCTTACCCTCGATTTCAGTACTCAAATTTCTAATGAGGAAGTGGCTATCATATCCAGACATATTATGAAAAATTACAGGTACCGTATGACTATCTTGATAACCTATATTACAATGATTATGTGCGGCCCCTCTGTATTCGCCTGTGAGGTGTGAATGGTCTCTGATTTTTCGATCGTCAATAGTGAAAGATTTCAAACAACTATGACAGCATGAAGCCTTTTGAAAATTATAGAATTGCTCCTGTGTCAAAGGTTTCATCGGTTTCGGATTGCTCAAAATTCCATCGATTTGAAAAGCTAAAGCCTTCAGTTGTTTGACAAACCAGGATATACAATCCCTACCGGTATAATAATCGAATTTACAAAGGGAATTATCATATGAACAAACAAGCATGTAACCAATAGTGAACGGTACATGTTTTTGAGATTTCCTAGTCTTGATCGTGGATTGCCCATCACACTTTTTCAACAGACACTCCAAATCAGCATAAATAACGAATGGAACCTTTTCTTTATTCTTAAAATTCTTGAATTTTAAGATTTTCTCATTCACTTTTGGTAATTCGACTTGAGTGTTATTGATTTTTCTGCATTTAATAGAATGTTTTTCCAGATTCTCACAAGTACTGAAATGATTCAGACAGCGATCACATAACCATTTTTAAGAGATATATCCCCCAGTTGCCGGTGTAGTGATTTAGATAGATTTTTTATGTAAGCGAAGTGATAAATTCTGTTTTTGGAATGAACATCTTCCTCTTCCTCATCTCCATTGAGATCATTTTCCTGAGGATGCGGTGATGACACCATTAATAAATTGATTCTTCTTGAAGAATCAGTACTACTCAAGCATAGGGAAAGTATTTAGATATGCTTTCCCCTCTCATTAGTTGTGAAAACATTGATAAAAAGTTCATTCATGATTTCAAATTTTTTAACATCTTTCAATCTCATTGGGAATTTGATACCATTATATTTCAAAACTTCACTAAAATGAGGATAAGAAGATGTTTTACTTGAATTTTTTTCTGGGCCAACTGGATAGAGAGCTCACACAACTGACCATAAAAAGCGATATGAATCATGATTCCTGATATTAATTACACTTTTGGTATTCCTGATAACCTTTGGTAACTCAACATAAGTAGAATTACCAACGTTAATCGGTGAATATTGATTAATGTTCAGTTTTAGTTGTAAAATTTGATACAATGCCCACCCACTATCTTTCTCCTGAAATTCCTCCAGTGCTTTCAATATCCTATCCCTAATATGCTCATCAAACCATGACTTCAAATTGGTGTTATTATCAATGATTTGAGATTTCGTATTGAAATGTTTAATGTCAGTCTCCAAAGTTTTCGGTTTCACAAAATTCCCCAAGAATACGGCGTTCACCTTCAATATGGATTTTCTCAGTTCACCTCGGATTTTGATGGAAAAACTCTTGAAACTCTTTGACAGGAATATTTTTGGGTCTTTTATTTTTTTATTGATAATAGCACCAGTTCTTATTCTATTTTTGAAACATGAATCCAAATCTTTCCAAACCAAATTACGATTTTGATGCTTTGCTTTATTTTTTAATTGATGTAATTTTTCTTTATGATATTTCAGGAGACCTAAACATGATTCAATTTTGGAAAAATTTTCAACACAATTTGCTTTTGTCTTGATACATTTTTGAAATAAACGAATAGATTTTTGCACTAATTTGATCCATTTACAATATTCATCTTTTGTTTCAATCACCCCATAAACTTGATCAATTTTCTTTATAACTTTACTAGCCAAATGATCCATTATTTACAACTTACTCTGGCAACAGAAGACGGCTCTAGATGTGAACGTTGGTATGGGTTTTGGTAACTCGATATGTGTGTACGATGAATGAGCAGCGAGTAAACAGCAGAAAATACGCTGATAATGGAGATGTATGAGATTTATAACTTCCCGATATCAGTTTTTGATAAGAGAAAAAATCGCCTCGTGTACGTGACGCACGCAAACAATTTGCACACATCACTTCGCAACTTATCTCGAAAAAATTCCTCATGAATCCATCATTTATTTTGTAGTGAAATCATTGACTGATTCGTTGTTGTTGTATTTTGTTGTAGTTGTTGTTTTTGTTGTTGTTGTTGTTGTTGTTGGAAATTGGTTGTTTTTGTGAATATTATATGATAGGAAGCAATAAATAATCGAAATCGTGAATGTTGTTTTTATTTATTCTGAACCGATTTATCATCAGAGTTTACAGTGAAGGTACCAGTACCATAAATAATAGACATTTTCTAGAGCACAATTAGAATTATTATATAAGTAGGAAGCCGGGCGGTATGGGCCACCCCCTCCACTTTTTCTCTCTCCCCCTTCACCTCTCACCGCCTGCCTGTCGACCAATCAGAGACCAGCATTTGGTTGGAGGCCACGCCCACTAAACACCAGCGCGAAATTCAAATTATTCATACGTCGTCACGTCGCCATCGTGAATAAATAAATTAAAAAAAAGCTGTCACCGCTGGGGGGAATTGAACCAGGGAACCTTTGCATTATGAGGCAGCGTATATACGCACTGCGGTATTCCGACCTCCGTGATATTTCAATTATTTCAATGCTATTCAAACGGGATATCCATCGCTGGCGCGCGCTTATTTTTGCAACGGATCCATCGAGGTAGAGTGAAGCGAGAGATGCATTCTAGAGATAAGTAACTTCGAGTCGAAAATAATATCCATCGCTGGCGCGCGCTTATCTTTGCAACGGATCTATCGAGGTAGAGTAAGGCTCGAGCGCTCGGCGCTGCAACGTTGTCGGACGTATGTGTTGGGATGTTAATATTGTTACATTATTGTGTGTGGTAACGCTGTCTCGTTTCATGGCGTTTGAAGATCCAGCAAAGCGAGAGATCCCGTAGAATGATAAGCGCGCGCTCGTATTGGGAACGAATACTTGGATTATTAATTTATTTCAAAGTGGGTGACGTCATGCCGTTACCTTCATGGCGTTCGAAGTTCCAGCAAAGCGAGAGATCCCTTAGAATGATAAGCGCGCGCTCGTATACCCATTCCTCAAACTGTGACAATAATGACAATAACAAGATTGAATTTTCATATACAGGACGTTTGGGTTGATTGAAAATTGAAAAAAAAATA
>OU896709.1:35031982-35418979 GCA_918026855.4 Phaedon cochleariae | reverse complement strand
CAACATTTTCAAGTTCAGTAAGAATAAAGGCGATCTCGTTGTTGTTCTTATCTGATTCCGTTAAATATCTCAGTCTATCCACCAAGATATTCGGATCTGTCCATTCATCTGAAATATTGTACTCTACATTCCCAATACTGGCTTCAGGCTCCACGCTCGACTTTGGACGTTTAGGCTTGGTCTTATTTTTGAAGAGGGGTCTGTTAATTTTATCGAATTTCTCATTATCAGCTTGTCCTCGTAATCGCCCTAATCGATCTCTATGAATAGAGCTGATTTCTAGCATCTGTTTATACATCTGGTGATCCAGAGGCATGTAATTTCGAGGGTTTTTGAAAAATAATAATTCCAAAAGACCCAGAGTACTTTTAAAATCGACATTATCTACGCCTATGTATTGGTCCTCAAAGCGTAGATTCTTATGTCCAAGTGTCCATCTGCCGTCAACATATTTCGGTCCATAAGCATTATCATAATCTGCACAATGATATTTATCTAATGCTTGCTCTGATGAATGTGGTTTAGACTCCATGATGTGAACGCTATGGTGTCTGATATACCTCTGAAGACATCTGAATACCTCTGAAGACATCTGAATACCTCTGAAGACATCTGAATACCTCTGAAGGCGTGATCTGAAGACCTCTGAATACCTCTGAATACCTCTGAAGACATCTGAAGACATCCGCTAATCAGCTAGGTTATTCGAATTGACGGCGTCCACTCTATGGGCATTCCTCATATGGTGGTATAGGTTAGTTTTATTCAAGAATTTTCCACATTTCTCACACACAATGCTTGGTGTCGATTATAGCGAAATTTTCGCTATTTAAAACTTTCCCACGTTCTACTGATATTGAAAGCAATCCACTCTCCAGTATTGAGATACCCTGTTATAAATCTGAAATAGCTGTACTCTCAGAGTTCCTGAAATCTCCTGCTACCACTCTGCTTAAATTCACCGAACAAGAATTGCACTATATTCCAGTAGATTGTATCATTGAACATGCAGATCCCTGTGACCTATTAATGATATGGCACAAACTTCCTCAAGAATATCGCAGCAACTTTAACCTACAAATCGAACTGCCATGCTTCGTTCATTATAATCGTCCCGATTGGACCACACACTGGGATGGACCGCCATCTTCTCAAGAGGCATGTCATTCTTGTAGAAAAGGATTACTTAAATAAATAGATTATTTATCTTCATTTTCGTATTCTTTCACTCCCCACATACATCATATGTCATGTATTACGCGACATCAGATATTTTTTGAAAATCTGACAACACCTTATCGACTTCATAAATAATAATTTCCAACGTCTGGCAACAATGTGACGGTTATCGCAAATATTCAACCATAAATTTATTTCGATGTAATACTTGTGTGTCTTATCTCTAGAACGCATCTCTCGCTTCACTCTACCTCGATAGATCCGTTGCAAAGATAAGCGCGCGCCAGCGATGGATATTATTTTCGACTCGAAGTTTCTTATCTCTGGAATGCATCTCTCGCTTCACTCTACCTAGATAGATCCGTTGCAAAGATAAGCGCGCGCTAGCGATGGATATTATTTTCGACCCGAATTTTCTTATCTCTGGAATGCATCTCTCGCTTCACTCTACCTCGATAAATCCGTCGCAAAGATAAGCGCGCGCCAGCGATGGATATCCCGTTTGAATAGCATTGAAATAATTGAAATATCACGGAGGTCGGAATACCACAGTGCGTATATATACGCTGCCTCATAATGCAAAGGTCCCTGGTTCAATTTCCCAGCAGTGACAGCTTTTTCCAATTTATTTATTCACGATGGCGACGTGACGACGTATGAATAATTTGGATTTCGCGCTGGTTTTTAGTGGGCGTGGCCTCCAACCAAATGTAAGTATCTGATTGGCTTGCCCTGGTAGTCACATAGCCCCTCTACTGACAACATCAGTCTGCACACTGTATCTCTGTATTTTATCATCTCACATAGATACCTCTGGAGCATATAAGTTCGCAACGATTATATGAGACGACATCGAAGCGGGTATAACGTACACAACAGGCAGAACAAGAAACTTTGACTTCGACTATGTTTACTTTGTAACTTTGCATTCTGGCTTCTTGAATGCCTATTCAAGAAGTATATATGACAGCTCATCATATGTTAGTGGAGTACTATACTTATTCATATCCACCAGAAACTTCGATTCCAACAATCAAGAGTCGGAAAACCGGCGTGTTCGCCAAAACTTCGAATTTATCAATCTTGATAATAAGTCGGTTATTCATCATATAGGTAGACATTGTCTAGTGTATCCTGTATCTAAATAACGCTTACAACAAAGAGAGCAAGAAACTTCGACTTCGACCTATGTTTACACTGTAACTTCGCATTCTTGCATCTGATATGCCTACAGTTATAGCAGATGCGATCGCACTGACCATATAGTACCACTTCGAAGGACATACAACGAGAACAATAGGCAAGTGAAGATAATCCGACCACATCAGTCCGCATACCGTCTCTCTGTATTCTATCATCTCACATGGATACCTCTGGAGCATATGACTTCGCAACTATTATATAAGACGACATCGAAGCAGGTATAATGCACACAACAGGCAGAACAAGAAACTTCGACCCCGACTATGCTAACACTGTAACTCCGTATTCTAGCATCTGACATGCCTACAGCTATAGCAGATACGATCGCACCGACCATATAAGACGACTTCGTGGGACATATAACGAGAACTACTGACAAGTGAAGATACTTCGACATCCGTCTGCACACTGTATCTCTGTATTGTAACATTTCACATGAATACCTTTGTAGCATGATAGTTCGCAACGATCATATGAGATATCATCTGACATGCCTACAGCTATAGCAGATACGATCGCACTGATTATATGAGACGACTTCGTGGGACACACTGCACACTGTATCTCTGTATTGTGACATTTCACATGAATACCTATGTAGCATGGTAGTTCGCAACGATCATATGAGACGACATGCACACTGTATCTCTGTATTGTAACATTTCACATGAATACCTTTGTAGCATGGTAGTTCGCAACGATCATATGAGACGACATCAAAACGAGTATAACGCACACAACGGGCAGAACATGGAACTTCGACTTCGACTATATTCATACTGTAACTTTGCATTCCAGCATCTGACATGCCTTCAGTTATAGTCCGGACGGTAACCTGCAGGAATAGACCCCACCTTGCATTTCATGTTCAAAAGGTGACACATGGCTTAAATTGTTCCTGAGACCCTATTTTTCGATATGAGAAATGTTGCCACGGTCCCACCCCCTGCAGACCCCTTATTTAGGCATGGTTGCCTTCCTTCAGGGGCAAAACGCCCTTTTCCTCATTTCTCGCGTAATAAACGTCGTAGATGTCTACTTTTTTCACACATTTGAAGTGTTTTGAGTGCCCAAGGCTGTCAAACGATTATAAAAGGCTCACGGCCACACATTTCAAAATGGCGGCGTCCGAAATCGAAAAATTTGAACATTTTCAAAGAAACAAAAAAGAGGTAACATAGTATAGTGACGGGTGTCGTTTCATATGTTTTCGGGGCGTCTGATTACGAAAATATATAGAGGTTGAAAAATGGATAAATGCCGCAATGAGACAACGGAAGTGTGTTACAGAATTGAAAATAGTCTCAAAAATGGGACACGTCATGCAGAAGCGCGGAGAGGGATCAAGAATCCGAGTGACATTGTCCACCAAAGTGCCTTAAGGATGGGAGAATTTCCTTCGACATGCCGACAACAAGACAGCCTTGTTTGAACTTCTTGCTGAAAGCATTTCGAATTTAAACATTCGCGAAAAAACTTTTTTTGCAACTTTAGAGGACTCTGTCGTCAGCAGCCCATTCGGTGCTCCTCCATGGCCCCATTCAACCACGAGGAGGCAGACACACACTTATATGTCCACCTGGCAGATGCAGTGGCCCATGGCTGTGAGAAAGTGACGATTAGGACATGTGACACGGATGTTCTTGTCATAGCAGTATCCTGTATACAGCAGTTGCCTCAGCTTCAAGAGCTATGGCTGCATTTTGGCATAGGCAAGCATTCCAAATTTCTGGCTGCGCACGAAATTGCCAATGTTCTAGGTGGGTGAACAAAAAGATAATAACTGCTTTTCGACGAATCCGGGCAACAAAGACCTATCTGTGTGGCAATTCCTACACAGATAGGTCTTTGTTGCAGGGATTCGTCGTTACCGAACCACTTTCATTAATTCTCTCTTCAATTTATGTACTCAGGTCCTGAAAAGTCAGAATCGTTGCTGGGTTTCCATGCTTTTACCGGCTGCGACACAGTGTCCTATTTCAAAGGAATCGGAAAACTCACAGCCGTAAACGCTTGGCTGAAATATCCTGGAACAACAGATGGATTTAAAGCTCTTCAAGACCGGACAGTTGTTCAGGCTATGGGCAATTTAGAAGTATTTGTTGATTCAACCTACACCAGGTAAAATAACAAAACTCTCCTCGAACGTAAAATATAGAAAAATGACGTATAATATACGAAAGTAATATTAATTTACGTATTCTCATTCCAGGACTGCGTCTTGCGAGACTGTGAACGAGTGCCGTAGGGTGTTGTTCACAAAGAGCGACCGTCAGCTGGAATCCATTCCACCAACAAGAGCCGGTCTGGAGCAACACGCTAAGAGAGCTTCCATTCAGAGTCAAGTATGGAGACAAACTCTGGAGCGTGAACAAAACTTTCCCGACCCAGCGGACTTTGGCTAGAAAAAATGTGAAGAGGGTTGGTAACCTGTGTGGCGCACGATTCCTGTTGCATCTGAAGCTTGTGAGGCACTAATTGCATGTTCCTGTCAAAAGGGGTGCGTACCGGCCCGCTGCAAATGCCTGAAAAACGGTCTCAAATGTTGCGAGCTGTGCAAGTGTACCTGCTAACTCTGAACCCCATAAATTCTAAATATAATGCACCCTCCGTCAATGACTTCTCAGGATGGATTTTAACTTTTATTTTCGTAATCAGACGCCCCGAAAACATATGAAACGACACCCGTCACGATACTATGTTACCTCTTTTTTGTTTCTTCGAAAATAATCAAATTTTTCGATTTCGGACGCCGCCATTTTGAAATGTGTGGCCGTGGGCCTTTCATAATCGTTTGTCAGCCTTGAGCACTCGAAACACTTCAAATGTATAAAAAAAGTAGACATCTACGACGTTTATTACGCGAGAAATGAGGAAAACGGCGTTTTGCCCCTGAAGGTAGGCAACCATGCCTAAATAAGGGGTCTGCAGGGGGTGGGACCGTGGAAACATTTCTTATATCGAAGAATAGGGTCTAAGGAACAATTTAAGCCACGTGTCACCTTTTGAACATAAAATGCAAGGTGGATTCTCTTACCCGCCGGACTATTATGGCAGATGCGATCGCACTGACCATATGAGACGAGTTTGAAGGACTTATAACGAGAACAATAGGCAAATAAAGATACTTCGACAACATCATTCCGCACACTGTATCTCTGTATTATATCATCTCACATGGATACCTTCGTAGCATATGAGTTCGCAACTATTATATAAGACGACATCGAAGCGGGTATAATGCACACAATAGGCAGAACAAGAAACTTTAACTTCGACTATGTCTACACTGTGACTTCGCATTCTTGCATCTGACATGCCTACAGTTATAGCAGATACGATCGCACTGACCATATAGGACGACTTCAGTGGACATATAACGAGAACAATAGGCAGAACAAGAAACTTCGACTTCGACTATGTTTACTTTGAAACTTTGCATTCTAGCTTCTTGAATGCCCATTCAAGAAGAATATATGACAGCTCATCATATGTGAGTGGAGTACTATTCTTTTTCATATCCACCAGAAACTTCGATTCCAACAATGTGAATAAGTATCAGATAGATATGGCAGAACTCGATGTTATAAACAAAAATATGATCTCAAGTATCAGAACTTTATCAGAAGAAAACGAACATTACGAAGAAGAGCTAAAAAAATTGAAATATGATAATTTCATCCTGAAAAATGGACGAAAGAGTAAATACTCACATAAAGAGACGATGACAAAAGAATCAATAACACCTACCATCAACTCTGGAAAAGACGTGGAACTTGAAAGAATCATATCCAACAGCACCTCTGGGAAGTCTTCTTCACCAAGGTCAAAAATTCTATTTGTATCAGGAACCCATGGAAAGGGCCTAATACTAAAACTAATGGACATTATGAAACAATACGTTTGTCAGTCTATACGCAAACCAGGTGCAAATGAAGATGAATTGACTCAAACGGCTATCACGAATGCTCGTGAATTAAATAATAACGACATATTGATATTTTGGCCAAACAAGGCAAGAACACATCTACTAGAGACTCTTACTTCAGAAATAAAGAACACTAATGTTATCATTATATCAGAACCATACAGGTATGACACTAACATCAACCAAAACATATACGAAGATAATTTGCATTTGAGGAAAAAATTATACCTCAAGAAAATGAGGAACTATAAAGTTCTTGAATGCAACAATGTAATAAGGAGAAGCAACTACGAAAATGATGGCTTTAGTCTGAAAACAATTTCAAATATATATATGTGTAGAGAACTATCGAAGATGATCATCCAATGGAAAATAGGAGCTATACAATGCAACGACCAGCTGAATGTCCAAAAAAGGATAATATATAGTAATACAAATGTTGGTAGTGAGAAACAAGAAATGAGTGGCAAAACAACTTCACCACAGGAATATACAACAAGAAATAGCCTTTTTGCAGAGGAAGATCATAATCATTTTTTACAGTAGAACCTGACAAATCACTTTCGGTGATGCTTTTAAACATTCAATCAGTACGCAATAAGAGTGATGAACTTTATATTCACTTAGATAGTCAAGACTTTCCTGATGTACTATTATTGACAGAGCACTGGCTGACAGAAGAAGAACCTCTATTCATACCACAGTACGTAATTTTAAGCAAATTTTGTAGAATTAATTTTATTCATGGTGGTACTATGATCTTAGCCAGGGAGGCCATTCTTGATAGGTTTTGTTTCAAGGCCATTGATAAATTCAATCATTTAATAGTTGAAAAAGAATTTGAGTTTTCAATTGTTCATTGCAAGAAGAATAACCTGTACTTAATATGCTTGTATCGTCCACCACAATGCAATGAAAATATTTTTCTTGAAAGGTTAGAGGGTATTCTATCTCTGTTTTCTCCTAACACTAACATTTTGTTAGCAGGTGATTTCAACATTGACTTTGACAATAAGAATCCAAGAGCTGGCCTAATTCGAAATCTAATTGAATCCTTCAACCTCACAATGCATGTAAAAAACCCAACACGGTTCTCGAAGTACTCCTCATCCATTCTAGATTATGTATGTTCCAACACTACCTGTTTATCTTGTGAGGTCGTAAATAGTGGTCTCTCCGATCATGAAGCTATAATCTCTCATTTTCGAACTGAAGACGCAGTATCAAATGGCGTTAAAAATTATAGACGCATATATAGTGAAAAAAATTTTGAAACGTTCATGGAATTGAGTTCAAATATACAATGGCAGGAAACTTTGAAGAATAATGACGCTTTGGCCGAATTTCATCTCCACATTTGTGATACTTTCGAAAATGCATTCCCTCTCACTTAAACGAAAACTAAAAACAAAAAACAGTGGATAACTAAGGGTATAAAAGTATCTGCCAAAAACTTGCGCTCCCTTCATTATATAAGAAAATATTCACTGAAAAATGAAGCGTTTATGTTATATTTCACAAATTACAGGAGAATATATAGAAATGTCTTAAAAGCAGCCAAACAACAATATTTTGGAAAAAGAATGGACAATTCCACCAATAAATGTAAAGAGAGCTGGGCTATTATCAATAATCTCAGAGGGAAAAATAGTAAACCACCCTTAAATACTACTCTGTCTGCAGATCAAATTAACGATTATTATTGTTCTATCGCTGAAACCATTTCTATGGATATAAGAGCACAAGAGGACCCAATCTCCTACATGAAGAATTTATCTGTGAAAGACTCCTTTTTCTTCTCACCCACTAGTCCTGATGAACTGAAAGAAATATTGAAGGATTTTAAAAATAAACATACTTTTGGATGGGATGAGATCTCAGCTAATGTCTTACTCCATCTACCAGATGATGCTATGACTGTTTTAGCAGAGGCAATCAATAAATCATTTCTGAGTGGGATTTTCCCGAACTGTCTCAAGATAGCCATAATAAGTCCTTTACCTAAGGGAGGAGACTGCGACATAGTATCAAATCTGAGACCAATTTCACTTTTACCAACTCTGGCTAAGTTAGTTGAAAAATTAGTTAAAAAAAGAATGTTCTCATTTTTGCTTCATAATCGCACTCTAAGCACCTACCAGTTCGGTTTTCAAACAGCTAAAAATACAAATGATGCTATGTTTGCTTTATTAGAGGATATATATATCAACATAAACGATGGTGACGCAGTTGCAGCAGTTTTTTGCGACCTTTCAAAAGCATTCGACTGTGTTGATCATGAAATTTTGCTTCAAAAATTAGAAATTTATGGCTTTAGAGATATTACACTAAGATGGTTCCAATCATACCTATCAGAGCGTACTCAAATAGTCTCGCTTAACAAAATAAAGTCCAGGTCTCAGGTAGTGAAGTGTGGGGTCCCTCAAGGATCTGTGCTTGGACCAATCTTATTTTTAATATACATAAATGACCTAGCAAATATCACTATTAGAGGAAAGTTTACTATGTTCGCAGATGACACCACAATACTGTGGCATAGCAACAATAATGACGAACTGAGTAACTATGTCGCTGAAGATATATTGGAAGTAAAAAATTGGTGTGATGCGAATAAGTTATCATTCAATATTTCTAAAACATGTATTTTGACGTTCAAGTGCACTCTTAATGATATACTTCTGGAAAACTCAAGAATTTGTACTCAATCCTCGGCTAAGTTTTTAGGGCTCTATGTGGATGACAGTCTCTCGTTCAACACCCACATTACAAATTTATGCAGAAAATTATCTTCTGGTTGTATTGCAGTAAGAGTCATCTCATCTGAATTGAATATATCTGCAGCAAGATCAGTTTATTTTGCCCTGATTGACTCAATTTTGAGATATGGAGTTTGTTTTTGGGGGAATAGTTCTCAATTTCTTTTGAACTCTGTGTTCATTTTACAAAAGAGGGCGGTCAGATACCTTAGTAAAGCTAAATTCAGAGAACCATGTAAACCCTTATTTGTGGCTCAGAAAATACTGACATTGACTTGCATCTTCATTCTAGAGAGTGTATGTATGATCCACAAAAAATATACCACGAACATTCATTCGATGTCGGTATACAACACAAGAAATGTTGACTGTACGGTTTCCCTACTAATTCCTAGAAGTACATTAATAAAAAAGTCTTTTATTTATAATGCCAAAAAAATGTTTAATCACCTGCCTTCACATATTCGTTCATTGCTAACACATATTAAGTTTAGAAAGGCAGTAAAAGAGCTACTACTGAATAAAGCCTATCATACCTTGCAAGAATTTTATGAAGACGCATTTAATTAAGTTTGTCAGTTTGTATAATTCGTTTTTAATTGTTCAATACCTTTTTTTTATAGTGTGACTTTTACTAGTATATGTTCGACTTAAATGTTTTGTTCCTCATATATGTGCATATTTTACATGATTTTATGTAGTTTTAATATTAGTTATAGCTTATGATACACATGCTTTGTCAACAAAAACTTTAGGTTTTTAGTACAATAAAGACTTTCTTCTTCTTCTTCAATCAAGAGTCGGTAAAACGGCGTGTTCGCCAGAACTTCGAATTTATCAATCTTGATAATAAGTCGGTTATACATCTCATAGGTTGACATTGTCTAGTGTTTCCTGAATCAAAATAACGCTTACAACAGGGAGAGCGAGAAACTTCGACTTGGACTATGTTTCCACTGTAAATTCGCATTCTTGCATCTGACATGCCTACAGTAATTGCAGATACGATCGCACTGACCATATAGTACGACTCCAAAGGACATACAACGAGAACAATAGGCAAGTGAAGATATATATGACATCAGTCCGCATACCGTATCTCAGTATTCTATCATCTCACATGGATACCTCTGGAGCATATGAGTTCGCAACTATTATATAAGACGACATCGAAGCAGGTATAACGCACACAACAGGCAGAACAAGAAACTTTGACCTCGACTATGCTTACACTGTAACTCCGTATTCTAGCATCTGACATGCCCACAGCTATAGCAGAAACGATCGCACTGACCATATAAGACGACTTCGTGGGACATATAACGAGAACTACTGACAAGTGAAGATACTTCGTCATCCGTCTGCACACTGTATCTCTGTATTGTAACATTTCACATGAATACCTTTGTAGCATGGTAGTTCGCAACGATCATATGAGACGACATGCACACTATATCTCTGTATTGTAACATTTCACATGAATACCTTTGTAGCATGGTAGTTCGCAACGATCATATGAGACGACATCAAATCGAGTATAACGCACACAACGGGCAGAACAAGAAACTTCGACTTCGACTATATTTACACTGTGACTTTGCATTCTAGCATCTGACATGCCTTCAGTTATAGCAGATGCGATCGCACTGACCATATGAGACCACTTTGAAGGACTTATAACGAGAACAATAGGCAAATAAAGATACTTCGACAACATCATTCCGCACGCTGTATCTCTGTATTATATAATCTCACATGGATACCTTTGGAGCATATGAGTACGCAACTATTATATAAGACGACATCGAAGCGGGTATAACGCACACAATAGGAAGAACAAGAAACTTTGACTTCGACTATGTCTACACTGTAACTTCGCATCCTAGCATCTGACATGCCTACAGTTATAGCAGATGCGATCGCACTGACAATATGAGACGACTTTGAAGGACTTATAACGAGAGCGATAGGCAAATAAAGATACTTCGACAACATCAGTCCGCACACTGTATCTCTGTATTCTATCATCTCACATGGATACCTTTGGAGCATATCATTTCGCAACGATCATGTGAGACGACATCGAAACGGAAATATCGCATAAAACAGGGAGAACAAGAAACTTCGACTATGTTTACACTGTGGCTCTGAATTCTAGCATCTGACATGCCTACAGTTGAAACCGATACGATCGCATTGACCATATAGAATGACTCCGAAGGACATATAACAAGATCAATAGGCAAGTGAGGATACTTTGACAACATCAGTCTGCACACTGTATTTCTGTATTTTATCATCTTACATAGATACCTCTGGAGCATATCAGTTCGCATCGATCATATGAGACGACATCAAAACGGGTATAACGCACACAACAGGCAGAACAAGAAACTTCGACTTCGACTATATTTACACTGTAACTTTGCATTCTAGCATCTGACATGCCTACAGTTATAGCAGATACGATCGCACTGACCATATAGGACGACTTCAGTGGACATATAACGAGAACAATAGGCAGAACAAGAAACTTCGACTTCGACTATGTTTACTTTGAAACTTTGCATTCTAGCTTCTTGAATGCCCATTCAAGAAGAATATATGACAGCTCATTATATGTGAGTGGAGTACCGTGTGGTGGTCGGATTAGAATAACCCCACGGTAAGTCCTGCCTGTCGTAGAAGGCGACTAAAAGGACGCCATTAGGTGGAAGATGGTTAACGCCATCGCCCGGTGCGATACCACCACATCAACCATAGGCACTGTGAAATGGGTATACTTACCCGTGTTTCAGTAGCTGATTGATGTTCCGGCCAACCCAACCCAACCCAATTTCCTTTTCCTTTCTCGCCAACCTCCCTTCTTTATACAGAATACACGATGATGAGTTCTCCTCAAGTAAAATTATCCGGAAGTAAAATACCTCTCCATTCGGATTCCCGGGCGAGAGGTGCTAGAGGGGGTTCACCATCGGCTGAAAAAGTCCTCAAGATAGACCTATGTAACATCCAAGGTCTGAGTAAGAACATCAACGATGTCCATCGACACCTTCAAATTGAAAAGCCAGACATATTGGCTCTTACTGAGACACAGGTCAATTCATCCACCAATACGACCTATCTGCTTTGTCCTGGGTACGAACTCCACACACGTTTCAGATTCAAGGGAGGTCTCTGCCTCTACTCTAAAACGAATCTCTCATGTCAACGAGAAAAAACTTTGGAACCAAATAAGTTTGATGTCATGTGGTTCAAACTCGATAGCCAGAAACAGACCAAATACCTTTGTTGTCTCTACTTATCACCAAATGATCCATCCTATGGGGAGCTCTTCGAATTCTTGTCTCTGAAGCTTGACCAAATTCAACAGAACCATCCAGCAGCAGAAATCATCATCATGGGCGATTTCAATGTACACAACACTGCTTGGCTCGTACACTCTAACAGAACGGATGAATCTGGGCGACAAGCCGAAGCATTCGCCATCACTCACGGCTTAGAGCAGCTTATCAAAGAACCCACACGAATTCCCGATGCCAATAACCATTCAGCTAACATACTTGACTTATTCCTCACGAATAATTCAGCACCCTACACCATAGATGTACGAGCTCCACTTGGCAATTCTGACCACACACTCATCTCCACAACCTGCCCATTTTTCATTCCATCAACTGCTCCGGCACCCCCACGTCTTATATGGCATTACAATTCAGGGGATTGGGACGGTCTCCGCATGTTTTTCTCCGAGTTTCCTTGGCATAGAGTATGCTTTGACTCTGAGGACCCTTCACAGTGTGCTGCGGAAGTATCCGAGATCATCATGCTCGGAATGGAAACATACATACCTCATTTTTCGAAAAGATCATCACCTTCGAAACCCTGGTTCAACAAAAGCTGTTCTAGAACTGTTGCCTTGAAACAAACAGCCTACCATCGCTGGCGCAAAAACCCTTACCTCGCGACTAGAGCAGAATACGTTGATGCCAGGAATAACTGCAGCCAAACAATAGATGCTTCGAAAGAAACATACAATGCCAAGATCAGATCGAAACTCATAGATTGCCCCAATGGCTCCCGTTCGTTTTGGTCCCTTACTAAAGCGGTCGGAAGAAATTTCACTAACAGTTCATTTCCACCACTGTCCAAATCCGACGGCACATTAGCAACAACATCGCAGGAGAAAGCGAATATTTTTGCAGAAATTTTCGCAGCAAACTCTACTTCAGATTCCCAAGGAAAAGTGCCGCCAGACATTCCACCCGTTGAGAGTCGAATTCCCGAAATCGTCTTCCGTCAACGCACTATCAGACGAATTTTGCTTGGTTTCAAAACGAATAAGGCTAACGGTCCTGATGGAATTCCACCCATAATCCTCAAAAAATGTGCACCAGAATTAACACCGATTCTCTGCAAGTTGTTTACCATCTCGTACAGGTCGGGTATTTTTCCATCATGCTGGAAGACAGCTAGAGTTCAACCAATCCCCAAAAAAGGGAACAAGAACCTTCCCAACAACTACAGGCCCATTGCCCTGTTATCAGTAATCTCCAAAGTGATGGAGAAAGCCATCAATATTGAGCTTATCAAATATCTGGAGAGCTCAGGAATCATCAATGATAGACAATACGGCTTTCGCCAGCGAAGATCTACTGGAGATCTACTTGCCTACGTCACCCATTTATGGCAATCTTCAATAGAAAAACACGGGGAATCTCTAGCTGTCGCGTTGGACATATCGAAAGCATTCGACCGTGTTTGGCACGAAGGACTCCTCCACAAACTACCATCATACGGCTTACCACCTCAGCTATGCCATCTCTTATCGAGTTTTCTTTCAGGCAGATCGCTTCACGTGGTGGTGGACGGTGTATCGTCTGATACCATTGGCATCAATTCCGGCGTTCCACAAGGATCAATTTTGGCACCAACATTATTCCTGCTTCATATCAATGATCTGTTGAGGGTAACAACTTGCCCCATCCACAGCTTTGCAGATGATAGTACCCTCCATACTGCTTTCTCTTCCAGAATTCTCATTTCTTCCCAGGAAACTAAGACCTCACGGCGCAGGCAGGTCAATGCTGTCAATGAAGATCTTGCTGAAATCACAGCCTGGGGAACAAACAACCTAGTTGAATTCAACGCCACCAAAACTCAAGCCTGCATTTTCTCTAGAAAGGCGGATCTCAGTATGCCCGATATTGAAATGTCTGGCTCCACCATCCCCACCAAGCCCAATATATCTATGCTCGGTATTTCCATCAGCAACACTCTTCCATGGGATAATCATGTCAGATCTATCGCAAAAGCTGCTTCCCAAAAACTCGGATTCTTGTTCCGTGCGAAAAGCTACTTCACACCTCAACAGCTTCTCATGATCTACAAAGCGCAGATACGGCCTGTTCTAGAATACTGTTCCCACATATGGGGTTCAGCACTAAAACATACGCTGATGCTTTTAGATTCCATCCAGAGAAGAGCCATTCGCTTGGTGGGTGACGCCACACTCACTCACTCTTTGACATCATTAGAACACCGTAAAAAGGTCGGTGACCTTTCACTTTTCTATCGATACATCCACGGGAAATGTTCTTCGGAAATCTCTGCTATCATCCCTTCACTAGCAATACCAATCAGACGAACTAGACAAGCCCAGTCAGCACATCCTTGCGTTGTCAACCTCGAAAGATGTCGAACAGCACTTTATCAAGACTCCTTCATCCATAGAACGGCTAGGCTCTGGAATTCATTGCCTGTGGAATAGTTCTCAATTTCTTTTGAACTCTGTGTTCATTTTACAAAAGAGGGCGGTCAGATACCTTAGTAAAGCTAAATTCAGAGAACCATGTAAACCCTTATTTGTGGCTCAGAAAATACTGACATTGACTTGCATCTTCATTCTAGAGAGTGTATGTATGATCCACAAAAAATATACCACGAACATTCATTCGATGTCGGTATACAACACAAGAAATGTTGACTGTACGGTTTCCCTACTAATTCCTAGAAGTACATTAATAAAAAAGTCTTTTATTTATAATGCCAAAAAAATGTTTAATCACCTGCCTTCACATATTCGTTCATTGCTAACACATATTAAGTTTAGAAAGGCAGTAAAAGAGCTACTACTGAATAAAGCCTATCATACCTTGCAAGAATTTTATGAAGACGCATTTAATTAAGTTTGTCAGTTTGTATAATTCGTTTTTAATTGTTCAATACCTTTTTTTTATAGTGTGACTTTTACTAGTATATGTTCGACTTAAATGTTTTGTTCCTCATATATGTGCATATTTTACATGATTTTATGTAGTTTTAATATTAGTTATAGCTTATGATACACATGCTTTGTCAACAAAAACTTTAGGTTTTTAGTACAATAAAGACTTTCTTCTTCTTCTTCAATCAAGAGTCGGTAAAACGGCGTGTTCGCCAGAACTTCGAATTTATCAATCTTGATAATAAGTCGGTTATACATCTCATAGGTTGACATTGTCTAGTGTTTCCTGAATCAAAATAACGCTTACAACAGGGAGAGCGAGAAACTTCGACTTGGACTATGTTTCCACTGTAAATTCGCATTCTTGCATCTGACATGCCTACAGTAATTGCAGATACGATCGCACTGACCATATAGTACGACTCCAAAGGACATACAACGAGAACAATAGGCAAGTGAAGATATATATGACATCAGTCCGCATACCGTATCTCAGTATTCTATCATCTCACATGGATACCTCTGGAGCATATGAGTTCGCAACTATTATATAAGACGACATCGAAGCAGGTATAACGCACACAACAGGCAGAACAAGAAACTTTGACCTCGACTATGCTTACACTGTAACTCCGTATTCTAGCATCTGACATGCCCACAGCTATAGCAGAAACGATCGCACTGACCATATAAGACGACTTCGTGGGACATATAACGAGAACTACTGACAAGTGAAGATACTTCGTCATCCGTCTGCACACTGTATCTCTGTATTGTAACATTTCACATGAATACCTTTGTAGCATGGTAGTTCGCAACGATCATATGAGACGACATGCACACTATATCTCTGTATTGTAACATTTCACATGAATACCTTTGTAGCATGGTAGTTCGCAACGATCATATGAGACGACATCAAATCGAGTATAACGCACACAACGGGCAGAACAAGAAACTTCGACTTCGACTATATTTACACTGTGACTTTGCATTCTAGCATCTGACATGCCTTCAGTTATAGCAGATGCGATCGCACTGACCATATGAGACCACTTTGAAGGACTTATAACGAGAACAATAGGCAAATAAAGATACTTCGACAACATCATTCCGCACGCTGTATCTCTGTATTATATAATCTCACATGGATACCTTTGGAGCATATGAGTACGCAACTATTATATAAGACGACATCGAAGCGGGTATAACGCACACAATAGGAAGAACAAGAAACTTTGACTTCGACTATGTCTACACTGTAACTTCGCATCCTAGCATCTGACATGCCTACAGTTATAGCAGATGCGATCGCACTGACAATATGAGACGACTTTGAAGGACTTATAACGAGAGCGATAGGCAAATAAAGATACTTCGACAACATCAGTCCGCACACTGTATCTCTGTATTCTATCATCTCACATGGATACCTTTGGAGCATATCATTTCGCAACGATCATGTGAGACGACATCGAAACGGAAATATCGCATAAAACAGGGAGAACAAGAAACTTCGACTATGTTTACACTGTGGCTCTGAATTCTAGCATCTGACATGCCTACAGTTGAAACCGATACGATCGCATTGACCATATAGAATGACTCCGAAGGACATATAACAAGATCAATAGGCAAGTGAGGATACTTTGACAACATCAGTCTGCACACTGTATTTCTGTATTTTATCATCTTACATAGATACCTCTGGAGCATATCAGTTCGCATCGATCATATGAGACGACATCAAAACGGGTATAACGCACACAACAGGCAGAACAAGAAACTTCGACTTCGACTATATTTACACTGTAACTTTGCATTCTAGCATCTGACATGCCTACAGTTATAGCAGATACGATCGCACTGACCATATAGGACGACTTCAGTGGACATATAACGAGAACAATAGGCAGAACAAGAAACTTCGACTTCGACTATGTTTACTTTGAAACTTTGCATTCTAGCTTCTTGAATGCCCATTCAAGAAGAATATATGACAGCTCATTATATGTGAGTGGAGTACCGTGTGGTGGTCGGATTAGAATAACCCCACGGTAAGTCCTGCCTGTCGTAGAAGGCGACTAAAAGGACGCCATTAGGTGGAAGATGGTTAACGCCATCGCCCGGTGCGATACCACCACATCAACCATAGGCACTGTGAAATGGGTATACTTACCCGTGTTTCAGTAGCTGATTGATGTTCCGGCCAACCCAACCCAACCCAATTTCCTTTTCCTTTCTCGCCAACCTCCCTTCTTTATACAGAATACACGATGATGAGTTCTCCTCAAGTAAAATTATCCGGAAGTAAAATACCTCTCCATTCGGATTCCCGGGCGAGAGGTGCTAGAGGGGGTTCACCATCGGCTGAAAAAGTCCTCAAGATAGACCTATGTAACATCCAAGGTCTGAGTAAGAACATCAACGATGTCCATCGACACCTTCAAATTGAAAAGCCAGACATATTGGCTCTTACTGAGACACAGGTCAATTCATCCACCAATACGACCTATCTGCTTTGTCCTGGGTACGAACTCCACACACGTTTCAGATTCAAGGGAGGTCTCTGCCTCTACTCTAAAACGAATCTCTCATGTCAACGAGAAAAAACTTTGGAACCAAATAAGTTTGATGTCATGTGGTTCAAACTCGATAGCCAGAAACAGACCAAATACCTTTGTTGTCTCTACTTATCACCAAATGATCCATCCTATGGGGAGCTCTTCGAATTCTTGTCTCTGAAGCTTGACCAAATTCAACAGAACCATCCAGCAGCAGAAATCATCATCATGGGCGATTTCAATGTACACAACACTGCTTGGCTCGTACACTCTAACAGAACGGATGAATCTGGGCGACAAGCCGAAGCATTCGCCATCACTCACGGCTTAGAGCAGCTTATCAAAGAACCCACACGAATTCCCGATGCCAATAACCATTCAGCTAACATACTTGACTTATTCCTCACGAATAATTCAGCACCCTACACCATAGATGTACGAGCTCCACTTGGCAATTCTGACCACACACTCATCTCCACAACCTGCCCATTTTTCATTCCATCAACTGCTCCGGCACCCCCACGTCTTATATGGCATTACAATTCAGGGGATTGGGACGGTCTCCGCATGTTTTTCTCCGAGTTTCCTTGGCATAGAGTATGCTTTGACTCTGAGGACCCTTCACAGTGTGCTGCGGAAGTATCCGAGATCATCATGCTCGGAATGGAAACATACATACCTCATTTTTCGAAAAGATCATCACCTTCGAAACCCTGGTTCAACAAAAGCTGTTCTAGAACTGTTGCCTTGAAACAAACAGCCTACCATCGCTGGCGCAAAAACCCTTACCTCGCGACTAGAGCAGAATACGTTGATGCCAGGAATAACTGCAGCCAAACAATAGATGCTTCGAAAGAAACATACAATGCCAAGATCAGATCGAAACTCATAGATTGCCCCAATGGCTCCCGTTCGTTTTGGTCCCTTACTAAAGCGGTCGGAAGAAATTTCACTAACAGTTCATTTCCACCACTGTCCAAATCCGACGGCACATTAGCAACAACATCGCAGGAGAAAGCGAATATTTTTGCAGAAATTTTCGCAGCAAACTCTACTTCAGATTCCCAAGGAAAAGTGCCGCCAGACATTCCACCCGTTGAGAGTCGAATTCCCGAAATCGTCTTCCGTCAACGCACTATCAGACGAATTTTGCTTGGTCTCAAAACGAATAAGGCTAACGGTCCTGATGGAATTCCACCCATAATCCTCATAAAATGTGCACCAGAATTAACACCGATTCTCTGCAAGTTGTTTACCATCTCGTACAGGTCGGGTATTTTTCCATCATGCTGGAAGACAGCTAGAGTTCAACCAATCCCCAAAAAAGGGAACAAGAACCTTCCCAACAACTACAGGCCCATTGCCCTGTTATCAGTAATCTCCAAAGTGATGGAGAAAGCCATCAATATTGAGCTTATCAAATATCTGGAGAGCTCAGGAATCATCAATGATAGACAATACGGCTTTCGCCACCGAAGATCTACTGGAGATCTACTTGCCTACGTCACCCATTTATGGCAATCTTCAATAGAAAAACACGGGGAATCTCTAGCTGTCGCGTTGGACATATCGAAAGCATTCGACCGTGTTTGGCACGAAGGACTCCTCCACAAACTACCATCATACGGCTTACCACCTCAGCTATGCCATCTCTTATCGAGTTTTCTTTCAGGCAGATCGCTTCACGTGGTGGTGGACGGTGTATCGTCTGATACCATTGGCATCAATTCCGGCGTTCCACAAGGATCAATTTTGGCACCAACATTATTCCTGCTTCATATCAATGATCTGTTGATGATAGATGATAGTACACTCCATACTGCGTTCTCTTCCAGAATTCTCATTTCTTCCCAGGAAACTAAGACCTCACGGCGCAGGCAGGTCAATGCTGTCAATGAAGATCTTGCTGAAATCACAGCCTGGGGAACAAACAACCTAGTTGAATTCAACGCCACCAAAACTCAAGCCTGCATTTTCTCTAGAAAGGCGGATCTCAGTATGCCCGATATTGAAATGTCTGGCTCCACCATCCCCACCAAGCCCAATATATCTATGCTCGGTATTTCCATCAGCAACACTCTTCCATGGGATAATCATGTCAGATCTATCGCAAAAGCTGCTTCCCAAAAACTCGGATTCTTGTTCCGTGCGAAAAGCTACTTCACACCTCAACAGCTTCTCATGATCTACAAAGCGCAGATACGGCCTGTTCTAGAATACTGTTCCCACATATGGGGTTCAGCACTAAAACATACGCTGATGCTTTTAGATTCCATCCAGAGAAGAGCCATTCGCTTGGTGGGTGACGCCACACTCACTCACTCTTTGACATCATTAGAACACCGTAAAAAGGTCGGTGACCTTTCACTTTTCTATCGATACATCCACGGGAAATGTTCTTCGGAAATCTCTGCTATCATCCCTTCACTAGCAATACCAATCAGACGAACTAGACAAGCCCAGTCAGCACATCCTTGCGTTGTCAACCTCGAAA
This sequence comes from Phaedon cochleariae, assembly GCA_918026855.4. Taxonomy (NCBI): domain Eukaryota; kingdom Metazoa; phylum Arthropoda; class Insecta; order Coleoptera; family Chrysomelidae; genus Phaedon; species Phaedon cochleariae. The sequence continues at coordinate 35,398,629 of OU896709.1, read as the reverse complement.
GATGTCGAACAGCACTTTATCAAGACTCCTTCATCCATAGAACGGCTAGGCTCTGGAATTCATTGGCTGTGGAAGTGTTCCCAACAACATATAATCTGCAAAAGTTCAAAAAAAATTCCAATACCTACCTCCTGTCCCTATCCTCCCTAGGAACGCACGATGTTCTTTGAACATTATAGGGATTCCCTCTCGTGCGCTCCAAGCGATTAAAAAAAAAATCTTTTTCATATCCACCAGAAACTTCGATTCCAACAATCAAGAGTCGGTAAAACGGCGTGTTCGCCAAAACTTCGAATTTATCAATCTTGATAATAAGTCGGTTATACATCTTATAGGTTGACATTGTCTAGTGTTTCCTGAATCAAAATAACGCTTACAACAGGGAGAGCAAGAAACTTCGACTTCGACTATGTTTCCACTGTAACTTCGCATTCTTGCATCTGACATGCCTACAGTAATTGCAGATACGATCGCACTGACCATATGAGACGACTTTGAAGGACTTATAACGAGAACAATAGGCAAATGAAGATACTTCGACAACATCAGTCTGCACACTGTATCTCTGTATTCTATCATCTTACATAGATATCTTTGGATTATATCAGTTCGCAACCATTATATGAGACGACATCAAAACGGGTATAACGCACACAACAGGCAGAACAAGAAACTTCGACTTCTACTATATTTACACTGTAACTTTGCATTCTAGCATCTGACATGCCTACAGTAATTGCAGATACGATCGTACTGACCATTTAGTACGACTCCAAAGGACATACAACGAGAACAATAGGCAAGTGAAGATATATATGACATCAGTCCGCATACCGTATCTCAGTATTCTATCATCTCACATGGATACCTCTGGAGCATATGAGTTCGCAACTATTATATAAGACGACATTGAAGCAGGTATAACGCACACAACAGGCAGAACAAGAAACTTCGACCTCGACTATGCTTACACTGTAACTCCGTATTCTAGCATCTGACATGCCCACAGCTATAGCAGAAACGATCGCACTGACCATATAAGACGACTTCGTGGGACATATAACGAGAACTACTGACAAGTGAAGATACTTCGACATCCGTCTGCACACTGTATCTCTGTATTGTAACATTTCAGATGAATACCTTTGTAGCATGGTAGTTCGCAACGATCATATGAGAGGACATGCACACTATATCTCTGTATTGTAACATTTCACATGAATACCTTTGTAGCATGGTAGTTCGCAACGATCATATGAGACGACATCAGAACGAGTATAACGCACACAACGGGCAGAACAAGAAACTTCGACTTCGACTATATTTACACTGTGACTTTGCATTCTAGCATCTGACATGCCTTCAGTTATAGCAGATGCGATCGCACTGACCATATGAGACGACTTTGAAGGACTTATAACCAGAACAATAGGCAAATAAAGATACTTCGACAACATCATTCCGCACACTGTATCTCTGTATTATATAATCTCACATGGATACCTTTGGAGCATATCAGTTCGCAACGATCATGTGAGACGACATCGAAACGGAAATATCGCATAAAACAGGGAGAACAAGAAACTTCGACTATGTTTACACTGTGGCTCTGAATTCTAGAATCTGACATGCCTACAGTTGAATCCGATACGATCGCATTGACCATATAGAATGACTCCGAAGGACATATAACAAGATCAATAGGCAAGTGAGGATACTTTGACAACATCAGTCTGCACACTGTATTTCTGTATTTTATCATCTCACATAGATACCTCTGGAGCATATCAGTTCGCATCGATCATATGAGACGACATCAAAACGGGTATAACGCACACAACAGGTAGAACAAGAAACTTCGACTTCGACTATATTTACACTGTTACTTTGCATTCTAGCATCTGACATGCCTACAGTTATAGCAGATACGATCGCACTGACCATATAGGACGACTTCAGAGGACATATAACGAGAACAATAGGCAGAACAAGAAACTTCGTCTTCGACTATGTTTACTTTGAAACTTTGCATTCTAGCTTCTTGAATGCCCATTCAAGAAGAATATATGACAGCTCATTATATGTGAGTGGAGTACTATACTTTTTCATATCCACCAAAAACTTACATTCCAACAATCAAGAGTCGGTAAACCGGCGTGTTCGCCAAAACTTCGAATTTATCAATCTTGATAATAAGTCGGTAATACATCTTATAGGTAAACATTGTCTAGTGTTTCCTGGATCAAAATAACGCTCACAACAGAGAGAGCAAGAAACTTCGACTTCGACTATGTTTACACTGTAACTTCGCATTCTACAGTAATTGCAGATACGATCGCACTGACCATATAGTACGACTTCGAAGGACATACAACGAGAACAATTGGCAAGTGAAGATACTTCGACCACATCAGTCCGCATACCGTATCTCTGTATTCTGTCATCTCACATGGATACCTCTGGAGCATATGAGTTCGCAACTATTATATAAGACGACATCGAAGCAGGTATAACGCACACAACAGGCAGAACAAGAAACTTCGACCCCGACTATGCTAACACTGTAACTCCGCATTCTAGCATCTGACATGCCTACAGCTATAGCAGATACGATCGCACTGACCATATAAAACGACTTCGTGGGACATATAACGAGAACAACTGACAAGTGAAGATACTTCGACATCCGTCTGCACACTGTATCTCTGTATTGTAACATTTTACATGAATACCGTTGTAGCATGGTAGTTCGCAACGATCATATGAGACGACATCAGAACGGGTATAACGCACACAACAGGCAGAACGAGAAACTTCGACTTCGACTATGTCTACACTGTAACTTCGCATTCTAGCATCTGACATGCCTACAGTTATAGCAGATGCGATCGCAATGACCATATGAGACGACTTTGAAGGACTTATAACGAGAACAATAGGCAAATAAAGATACTTCGACAACATCATTCCGCACACTGTATCTCTGTATTATATCATCTCACATGGATACCTTCGGAGCATATGAGTTCGCAACTATTATATAAGACGACATCGAAGCGGGTATAACGCACACAATAGGCAGAACAAGAAACTTCGACTATGTCTACACTGTAACTTCGCATTCTAGCATCTGACATGCCTACAGGTATAGCAGATGCGATCGCACTGACCATATTAGACGACTTCGAAGAACTTATAACGAGAACAATAGGCAAATAAAGATACTTCGACAACATCAGTCCGCACACTGTATCTCTGTATTCTATCATCTCACATGGATACCTTTGGGTAATATCAGTTCGCAACGATCATTTGAGACGACATCGAAACGGAATTAACGCATAAAACAGGGAGAACAAGAAACTTCGACTATGTTTACACTGTGGCTCTGAATTCTAGCATCTGACATGCCGACAGTTGACTTCATCGGAGTGTACACTCTATCTCTCTATCCTATCATATCAAAGTGTATCAGAGATACAGTGTGCAGACGGATGTCGAAGTGACAGTGTATTGTGACCAATTATTTTTTTTTATTTATTTATTTTTTTCAAATATCAACTCTTTGTCAGAGAACACTATGAGTTCGAATATATTATATTTTCCTTGAAATGAGATTTAGAAAATTATTTATTCCAATAAGTTTGAAGATCGATACCAAAGGGCGCCACACAGCTGAAATATTAGGTGAACATTTATCTGGCTAGCTGTGGAACCAAATAAATCTGTATAAAGGATCTTTTCTTATAACTTACCTTAGGAATTGATTAGTGAATTTGCTTATAGAAAAAAAGGTAGCTATATGCTTGAGAAATCTAAAGTGTTTGGCTTGGAGATTGTTGTGTGTTTATAAAAAAAACATGAATGGTGCTCACAAATTTAATAAAACATTTAAGCTGCAAAAATGGGTGCTCAAAAATAGTTACACAACTTCAGATGAGTAAAACGACCAATATATACTGAAATAATTGACAGTTGTGAAGATGAAATTACCCATGTAAACTATATACTCCATAATGTGTGTAAGGAAATATATCATATATCAAACCTGATGATTTTTACCAAAATACGCTTTCCCATAGTACTATGTTGATGCTTACATGAAGATAATTATATTATGTGAGTATTATGATATTAATGGTGGAAAGATATTGGTACTAAAAGTTATGTAAAAAAATATAGAAAATAAATCGATCACCTCTGATTAGTGAAATAAAAAATGAAAAATGTCAAGTTGCCTGATCTGACCTTCCATCTTCTGCAGCCGGTAAAAACAGATGGCTACTCAGCCTGGTGATTTGGAGCACCCCCTTAGCACATGAACCCGACGAACACAGGGGGGAACATGGGCAGCCGGCGAGCAGGATAACCCTTCATGGTGAGCTGAGTGCTTTCTCCACGTTCATTAAACTCCTTCAGGGCATGCCTTGGATCCAGATGATTTCCCATGTGAGCGACTTGGGGAAGCAGGATGATCACATAAAGTGGAAGACTTGAACCTAGCCTTGTACCCTAAAAAAATTTTCCTATATGAATAGCCTATTCAGAACTTATGTACAAAAAAAACGGTCTATATAGACACGAGCCATAAAAAAAAATCGCAATTTTTCACCACGATGGCAAGCTTACCTTCTAAGAAGGGTGAAATCAGAAAATATCCGACTTGAACCGGTGAAATGGCGTCTCGTGCTTCGGTTATAGCATTATCTTCGAAGAAAATCTCGGAAGGCAGGACATTTGGCGATTCTCAGGCAAATGGAGTAGTTTGGGTCGATCACTCCCATAAGCAGATGGCACCAACGAATCCAAATTTAATCTGATCTGCCACAAGGCGAAATGGCGTTCTCCAACACACCACTCTTACACATAACCGAACCCCTTCAGAATTTGACCAAAAGTGCCTAACCTAATTAGATAGTCTCGTTTCTGACTTGCCTCCCTCCACAAGCTAATTTGACATGGTCACATTTTAGTGTTGTTCATGAATCCACGGTAAACGTCAAACGCGAATGACGTCTTGGTTAACCAGAGCCAAATCTGAAGAAATTTTGAAATTTCACCTGGCAACACTGTTTTATTTCTGCAGAAAGAGACAGACAGTCGCAGGAAATCGACAGATGATAAGCATGCTGAAAAGTGACAACACCTGACATATGGACAGTGTCTATACATAATTATAACCTATCAAAAAGAAAATTATTATTCAAAATAATCAACACATGATCGGAAAATCTCTATACAGAAAACCTCAGAGAACCTCCCAACTATGATTGAAATATCAAACCAGATATATCGAGCAGACCCAGTAGCATATCACATTCCTATGAAATGGTAAGGGAGAAAATTTATTTGATATTATATAGGTAGGGTTTGAACCATCACCTACTTTCTTTTAGTTCCGGAGGAAATTGCTAACTGTGGATATCAAAGAAAGATCCCAGCCGAATAATACGAAGCTATATTCGAAGAGACCAGAGATAGATAAAGATTTTTACCATCATCACATCATGATGTTTTGACGGACCTTCTATGGGAAATAAAATCATAGGATTGTCATGTTCTCCGAATATAATATTGATAAAAAAACCTACATTGTGAACGGTAGGTTTTATAAAATGGCTAGAATAAAGAAGTAAAGAAGTGAGGTTTACCTAGTTGATTTTGTTTGTTTAATTATCCATTAATTAGGTTTCTGATTTATGTGGTAGATGAAATTTGTATAAGAGACTTCCTAGGGTGAAATAAAAAGTTCAATTCCCAACATACACCGATATCCTGGGTCATTGTATATAATACTAGAGGCTAAACTACAAATCACCTTCACTGAATAACACATTATAGTATATCAATTTGCTATACAAGGCGATCCAGAAAAATGATTAGTGAAATATTGACTTATTCTATTGCTCTTAAATCTTGACTGATCTATTTGAAAATAATATATACTTAAAATATAGTATAGCAAAAATCATTGCTACATCATCCCTCTCCTACATGAAATAAAATGGACCACCACTGGTCTATTTTATTTTTAAGAATTTATCTGAATGTTTTGAGTTGGTATCTTTGTGTATCACTCATCTTTATTTAAAAGAATACTTAATCGGTTTGAACAAAATTTTGGAAAAGTCTACGTCGGGAATTTCGAAATTGGGAAAATGTCCTTCAAAACATCAGGGTGATTATAAGGGACGACTATGATCAATATCCTATTGATACTTATAGCTAATATGAAATATACAATTTTCTCGAATAGTAACATCATTCTTTTTGACTTAGAAATGAGATACTGAGGGGTTGAGTTAGTTTTGGTACCGGTACCGAAATGTTTTTTTTATATATATGGCATTCCAGCCAATAATAAGGGTTTCAATGAGTAGTGGATTCAGTTGAAACTGAAAACAGGCCTGTTAACACCAATTATAAGGGGAAGTCTCAAGTTTCGCACTAAATCTTGAAGGAGCATCAGACAATATTTTATTCCTTCTCCATACCTTGTCTCCGACATCGAAAGAAAAATCTCTTTTTCTTAAATTATACGATTTTGAATTTCTTAAATAAGCTTTATGTAATTTTTCCCTTCCTGAAAAACAACTGTACTGATATATCCTCTACAAATTCAGTTCTATTTCTCGGATTCAATTCAAAATCTTCTGTATCTCTTACCCTTCCATAGTAGTCACCGGAAACTGGTACATGTCTACCGAAATTAAGAAAGGCTGGCTCGTAATTATGAACTTCATGACAAGCAGTATTTATTGCCTGTTGAATCTTAGCTAACTCCTTATCACAATCTTTGTGTTCCGTGATATAGCTACGAATAGCCTGACGTACAGTTTTATTATTCCTTTCAACAAAATTACATTGTGCAGAATACCTGGGAGTGTACCAGATTTTCTGTACGTGATACTGATCAGCCAACTTTTTGAAAACTTTTCCAGCGAATTGTGGACCGTTGTCACATATTATAAATTGCGGTACACCATAAACAAGAAACACTTGTTTTTCCATGAATTTCACTACATTAGAGGCGGTGGCATCACGCATGGGAGAAAGTAATGTGAATTTGGTTAAGAAATCAGCAACAACTAGCAGATACGTGAATCCTCTCGAATAACGGGAAAATGGTCCCATGATGTCAACTGCAATGATTTGAAAAGGAAATCTAACAGACTTTTCCGCACCCATCAGTCCCATACGAGCTGTATTAGACAGCTTTTGAGCTTGACAAACTTTGCAGAAACGAACATACTTCTGCACGTCACGCCTCATCTTCGGCCAATAGTAGTGAAGTTGAATCCTACAGAGGGTTTTCTAAAATCCAAAGTGAGCACAGACAGGGGGTTCATGGAAATCTCGCATGACTGCATATTTCTGAGATTTAGGAATAACTATTTTCCATTCATTTTCGTTAGACTCCATTAGGGATTTAGAGGGACTTCATCGATAACCTTCCACTGGGGATATAACTCGGGATTTCCAGTTATTTCATTTCTCAACGACGTATTTCAAGTGTCAGCATTATCTGGTTGAACTTCAAGCAAACAAACTTCCTGACCATTCTGTGAACCGTTCTCTGGTACGATGCGAGATAGACAATCTGGGACCACATTTGAGGAACCTTTTCTATGGAAAATGTCAAACGAATGTTGCCGTAACTTCACGGACCACCTAGCCAACCTACCGCAAGGGTCCTTCAATTTGTTGATCCATAATAAACTGCTTTGGTCGGTGAATACTTTGAAATGTGTTCCCTCGACATATGGTCGGAACTTTTCCAGCAGGAAGATGAGACTCGGCAACTCCCGCTCAGTGACAGTATAATTGCGCTCGGCCCTATAGAGAGAACGAGATGCATAAGCAATCACCCTTTCCTGGTTGTCAATTTCTTGAGTAAGTACTCCACCTACACCAACGTCACTGGCATCACACTGAATAGAAAACTGTTTAGTGAAATCTGGGGGACAAAGAATGGGTACGGAAACCAGAGCTTCCTTAACTTTTATGAACGATGACTCAGCTTCTGCTGTCCATTGGATTGGCTGTTTCTTCTTCTTACCCTTCAGTAATGAATTGATTGGGACCATCAATGTGAAAAAATAAGGAATAAAGCGACGATACCACGAGCACAAACCTGTGAAACGTTTAATCTCAGTACTATTCTTCGGACGGGGATAATTGACCATGGAGGAGATTTTATCAGGATCGGTACGGAGACCTTGCCTATCGACTACGAATCCTAGATACTTCAAAGATGTTTCGAAAAAATTAACATTTCTTTATGTTAACAGTTAGATCAGCTTCTTTTAAAATATCTTTGACTTCCGTTGCTCAAAAGTTGAAGAGGTTATGATGATATCATCTAAATAAGTAAAAATATTCATATTTAGGCCCAAAAAGAGCATCCACAAGCCTTTGCTGTGTCTGGGCAGAATTCATAAGCCCAAAGGGCATGGTACAAAATTGAAAGAGTCTCCTGCCAGGTACACTAAAAGCAGTTTTTTCCTTTGATGTTTCATCCAATGGTATTTGCCAAAACGCCTCTCTCAAGTCTATGCTTGAGATAAACTTTGCATCACGAAGCATATTCAAAACTCTATCAATTCTAGGAAGTGGGTAACTGTCATGTTTTGTTATTTCGTTTAGCCTCCTACCATCAAAGCAAAATCTAAACTCACCTGAGGATTTTTTTACCAACAAAACGGGGCTGTTCCAGGGACTTTTAGATGGTACAACTACCCCCAACTTCAGCATATCATCTAATTCAACATTCAAAATTTTCAGTAAATATGGAGACATCGAATATTGTCTTTCCTTGAAAGGCTTTGCATTTCCAGTATCAATATTCAGAGTTATTTTGTCGGTTCGACCTAATCGGTCTTCACTACAAATTTCTTGAAAGGAGTCTATGACTTTATTCTTATTCAATTTTTGTTGTGATGATAACTCATCTAATGAAAATAGATCGAAATAATTGGCAGAATCTACTGGTTCTGAAACGGTAGGTAAATTACAATTCATTACGTCACAATGTATTTTCCAAAAAATTTTCTTGAAATCAATTTGAATTTGAAATTGTCTACAAGAATCTGTTCCAAGAATTAAGCTATGTGGCAGGGAGGGAACAACAACCGCGGAAACAATTTGTACATAATCTCCAATTCTCACTGGCAAGTCGGCTACCCCCTGTATGGATCTCTCTGTACCATCAACAGTAAAAACATTCCTATGATCTGAGGGGAATATTTTTAATTCAAGATTTTTCAAAATTGGTATTCTTTTCTGTCCTACTACAGATATATTTGCACCGCTATCTAACAGAGGGGTGATGGTAGTTCATGAAATGTCAACCGAGATATATGGCCTATTGTCCTTAGGTTTTGTTACAAAAATGGGAGAAATATTGTGAGGTTGCACAACCTTGTTCTTATAGAAATGTTTAACTTTGATTTTCCAATTTTCCCAATCTGCCTTGGAAAAGTTTTTATGCAAAGATTTTTGAAGACTGTTATCCTCACTAGTGGCTCTCTGAAATATATTCGAGGAGTGGAATGAGCCAGTCCCAGACCTCGATTCTAGTTTCCATTGCAGGTAGGGCAGTCTTTGGAAATTACTTCTGGAGTTCCACATTTATAACAGAATTCCTTTTTTATTGGTGACCTACAACTTCGAAACGTATGATTCGCTAGTCCACACTGCCAACATGAAACTGTATTATTAGTTTTAGAAGCAGTAGTTGTACTTATCTCAGAATTGACTGACCTTGAGTTTTTATTCCTAACAAAAGTTCTCTCTCTTGGATGAAAATTTGAATTATTTTTCTTGGATTTGGACTCCGATACCTGATTACCTGGATTTTCTGAAACAAAAGCTAGCTCTGGATCCAAAATACTCGATACTGACCGAGACGTTGAAGATAAACTCAAAATATCAGCTTCTTCAAGTCGCTTGCATAAAGAACTGAGAGTGGGTACACTGTCAATTTCATGAAGGGCCAATCTTTTTCTATACTCTGACTGTAATCCTAATTTCAAATATTTTATTTTAGTACACTCAATTGCTGGTCTGCTCAATCTACTAAATAACGCTTCCATGCATGCAATGAATATTACCACGGGTTCTGTTCTACTTTGTTTCCGAGAATTGATTTGATTCCATATTTCTTCATCAAAATCGGAGGGTAAAAAGTCTCTTTTTAATTTCTCTACTAAAGCATCCCAGTCAGTAATAAGTGGTTCAATCTGGCGAAGCCAAAATGTAGCCTTCCAAGTGAAAAGGTCAGAGGCAGATTCAAACAGGTCATTTTTTGAGATGTGACGTGCTTGAGACGATTCTTCTACTCTTTCTATAAATGATAATACATTTTTGGGTTCACCATCGAATTGAATTCCTAATTTATAAACTGGCACTGTCTTAGAACTCTGTGGAATATTCTGTGACACACTATTTGCTTGTACACTAGTAGCATTCATAAAAATACTGGAATTATGAAGTGGCTGAGGGTCTATATCGCGGACACGTTCATGCAATTCAGCGTCCAATTGTAAAGCAGAAGCATATGCTTCATTTTCAAAATTCAACACCTCTGGATAGTTTGGATCTGCATTATTCAACCTGATTCTAAGTATTCGGGTAGTTACATGACAAATTCGCGATACAGCCCTTTTGTAAGCTGAATCAGATGTGGGTCCATCAAAATCTTTAACTATACTATTGATAGAACTTAAAGATGTCTCTATTTCAGGTTTTTCGATTTCAAAATCATATGTTGGGTCTATCAAAGTTCTAACATCTAGATTTTGTTGTTGTTCTTTTTTCAACAACCTAGCTAATATTTTCCGTTTTTCATCTACTGGGCGGTCAGAGGTCACACCTTTTATCTTCAGTTCATAATTTAGCTCTACAGCTAATAAATGCTAAACTTTAAATGAATCCATTACTAAGTTACAATTAACAAATGAAATCCCAAGATGTCAGTGAAAAACCAAGGAAGTGACAACGTCGCAAAATTCCTTTCTTAAATTTAATATTCTAATGACCACAACAAATCAATAAAAAATATCAATCACCAAGATGATTACTGGAAATGCAAAACATGAAAACTAGTATCCATTAAAAATGGTTCACATAAAAACGATACCTTTGCTTCAACTTGCCTCAAAATAGATATCAATAGCCGCAAGAAATATTGGGAATTCCCAACTAAACGCAAAAACATCAACTCACCGCCTGCCCAGGCAAACACCTGTGATTCGTGAGAATGATATTTATATAAATTATATGAACGTTAAGCAAAATGCATTTCCTTCATAATCACACAACAAGCCAAACAGGAAATTTGGAACTAATAATCTCAGTTTTGATAGTGGAGATATACAGGAATTTATCAAAATCTTCAAAATCTCGGGCCCCACGTACTGGGTGCTAAAATTATATGTGACCAATTATTTTTTTTTTTTTTTTTTTTTAAATATCATATATACAGGTATTAACAAAAATATCGGCACAAACTGCGAACGGCAACTCTTCGTCAGAGAACACTATGAGTTCGAATATATTATATTTTCCTTGAAATGAGATTTAGAAAATTATTTATTCCAATAAGTTTGAAGATCGATACCAAAGGGCGCCACACAGCTGAAATATTAGGTGAACATTTATCTGGCTAGCTGTGGAACCAAATAAATCTGTATAAAGGATCTCTTCTCATAACTTACCTCAGGAATTGATTAGTGAATTTGCTCATAGAAAAAAAGGTAGCTATATGCTTGAGAAATCTAAAGTGTTTGGCTTGGAGATTGTTGTGTGTTTATAAAAAAAACATAAATGGTGCTCACAAATTTAATATATCATTTGAGCTGCGAAAATGGGTGCTCAAAAATAGTTACACAACTTCAGATGAGTAAAGCAATCAATATATACTGAAATAATTGACAGTTGTGAAGATGAAATTACCCATGTAAACTATATACTTCATAATGTGTGTAAGGAAATATATCATATATCAAACCCGATGATTTTTACCAAAATACGCTTCCCCATGTTGATGCTTGCATGAAGATAATTATATTATGTGAGTATTATGATATTCATGGTAAAAAGATATTGGTACTGAAAGTTATGTAAAAAAATATAGAGAATAAATCGATCACCTCTGATTAGTGAAATAAAAAATAAAAAATGTCAAGTTGCCTGATCTGAGCTTCCATCCTCTGCAGCCGGTAAAAACAGATGGCTACTCAGCCTGGTGATTTGGAGCAACCCCTCAGCACATGAACCCGACGAACACAGAGGGGAACATGGGCAGCCGGCGAGCAGGATAACCCTTCATGGTGAGCTGAGTGCTTTCTCCACGTTCATTCAACTCCTTCAGGGCATGCCTTGGATCCGGATGATTTCCCATGTGAGCGACTTGGGGAAGCAGGATGATCACATAAAGTGAAAGACTTGAACCTAGCCTTGAACCCTACAAAAATTTTCCTATATGAAGAGCCTATTCAGAACTTATGTACAAAAAAACGGTCTATATAGACACGAGCCATAAAAAAAAATCGCAATTTTTCACCACGATGGCAAGCTTACCTTCTAAGAAGGGTAAAATCAGAAAAAACCGACTTGAACCGGTGAAATGGCGTCTCGTGCTTCGGTTATAGCATCATCTTCGAAGAAAATCTCGGAAGGCAGGACATTTGGCGATTCTCAGGCAAATGGAGTAGTTTGGGTCGATCACTCCCATTAGCAGATGGCACCAACGAATCCAGATTTAATCTGATCTGTCACAAGGCAAAATGGCGTTCTCCAACACACCACTCTTACACACAACCGAACCCCTTCAGAATTTGACCAAAAGTGCCTAACCTAATTAGATAGTCTCGTTTCTGACTTGCCTCCCTCCACAAGCTAATTTAACATGGTCACATTTTAGTGTTGTTCATGAATCCACGGTAAACGTCAAACGCGAATGACGTCATGGTTAACCAGAGCCAAATCTGAAGGAATTTTGAAATTTCACCTGGCAACACTGTTTTATTTCTGCAGAAAGAGACAGACAGCCGCAGGATATCGACAGATGATAAGCATGCTGAAAAGTGACAACACCTGACATATGGACAGTGTCTATACACAATTATAACCTATCAAAAAGAAAATTATTATTCAAAATAATCAACACATGGTCGGAAAATCTCTATACAGAAAACCTCAGAGAACCTCCCAACTATGATTGAAATATCAAACCAGATATATCGAGCAGACCCAGTAGCATATCACATTCCTATAAAATGGTAAGGGAGAAAATTTATTTGATATTATATAGGTAGGGTTTGAACCATCACCTACTTTCTTTTAGTTCCGGAGGAAATTGCTATCTGTGGATATCAAAGAAAGATCCCAGCCGAATAATACGAAGCTATATCTGAAGAGACCAGAGATAGATAAAGATTTTTACCATCATCACATCACGATGTTTTGACGGACCTTAGTAAATGGGCTAAACAGACTCCAGACCAATTTTCAAAATTCTAAGTCTGTTTTCCCTAGATTCTACGGAAATTCCGCGATGTGCAGCGGAAAGCCCCATAAAAGCCAATGTAAAGCAGACCAGATTTTTCCCTAGGTCTACGGACTTTTTCAGCGAATTTTAAGCTCAAAAATAGCAAAAACGGTCCCCGTCAAGGTCATCTGACCCCGACGAGCGAGCTCTACTGATAAGAACTGCAATAACACATCGGTACCAATAACGAGATATATATATATACAGGACGTTTAAGTTGAATAAAAATTAAAAAATATATACAGGGTGTCCCACAGTTAGACTACCACACTTTAGGTGGGCACATCGAACATATTAGACAAGTAACGTATAACGTATGGCAGATGACGTTTGACAAATGGCCGATGACAGATATCGAAGATCGATGACGCGTGATCAGGCGACCTGCAAGCCGGCTACCTCCCAAGTCATCAGTTCAATAACAAGATGAATGAAGTAGGTGTTCAAGTAGAATAAAAATTGGAAAATATATTCAAGATGTCTCACACTTTATGTGGGGCTTAGCAAACAGATAGCTGACGTATGGCAGATGACGTTTGACAGATGGCCGTTGACAGATCACAGAGATGACACGTGACCATCAGGCGACCTGCAAGCTGTCAGTTCAGTAACAAAAAAAAATGAATGGTTATATACGGGATGTTTCAGTTGAAAAGTAATTTAATAAAATATACAGGGTGGCCCATGGTTAGAGACCACCCTACTTTTGTGTTAAACATCGATTAAACGTATGACAGAGGACTGTTGACAGATAACAAAGATCGATGACATGTGACCAGGCGATCTGCAAGCCGGCTGCTCGCTAGCTGATGATTCCGTTCAATATACAGGGTGAATATCCATCGCTGGCGCGCGCATCGGTGGTCGTCTCCTCGCTGCTGTTTCGTCACACCGATGCTACAGATCCGTTTCAAAGATAAGAGAGAAGGCTCGAGCGCTCGGCGCTGCAACGTTGTCGGACGTATGTGTTTGGATGTTAATATTGTTACATTATTGTGTGTGGCAACGCTGTCTCGCTTCATGGCGTTCGAAGATCCAGCAAAGCGAGAGATCCCGTAGAATGATAAGCGCGCGCTCGTATTGGAAACGAATACTTGGAATATTTATTTATTTTAAAGTGGGTGACGTTAAACTATTTATTTGAGTAATCCTTTTCTACAAAAATGACATGCCTCTTGAGAAGATGGCGGTCCATCCCAGTGTGTGGTCCAATCGGGACGATTATAATGAACGAAGCATGGCAGTTTGATTTGTAGGTTAAAGTTGCTGCGATATTCTTGAGGAAGTTTGTGCCACACCCTTAATAGCTTATAAGGATCTGCATATTCAATGAGACATTCTACTGGAATATAGTGTAATTCTTGTTCGGTGAATTTTAGCAGAGTGGTAGCAGGGGATTTCAGGAACTCTGAGAGCACAGCTATTTCAGATTTATAACAGGGTGTCTCAATACTGGAGAGTGGATTGCTTTCAATATCAATAGAACGTGGGAAAGTTTTAAAGAACGAAAATTTCGCTATAATCGACACCAAGCATTGTGTGTGAGAAATGTGGAGAATTCTTGAATAAAACTAACCTATACCACCATATGAGGAATGCCCATAGAGTGGACGCCACCAATTCGAATAACCTAGCTGATTAGCGGATGGCAGTTAATGGATTCAGAAGTCTTCAGATCACACCTATAGAAGTATTCAGAGGTATTCGGAGGTCTTCAGATCACGCCTTCAGATGTCTTCAGATGTCTTCAGATGTCTTCAGATGTCGTCAGAGGTATTCAGAGGTCTTCAGATCACGCCTTCAGAGGTATTCAGATGTCTTCAGAGGTATCCAGATGTCTTCAGAATTATTCAGATGTCTTCAGAGGTATTCAAGAGTCTTCAGTTGTATATCAGACACCATAGCGTTCACATCATGGAGTCTAAACCACATTCATCAGAGCAAGCATTAGATAAATATCACTGTACAGATTATGATAATGCTTATGGACCGAAATATGTTGACGGCAGATGGACACTTGGACATAAGAATCTACGCTTTGAGGACCAATACATAGGCGTAGATAATGTCGATTTCAAAAGTACTCTGGGTCTTTTGGAATCATTATTTTCCAAGAACCCTCGAAATTACACTCCTCTGGATCACCAGATGTATAAACAGATGCTAGAAATCAGCTCTATTCATAGAGATCGATTAGGGCGATTACGAGGAAAAGCTGATAAGGAGAAATTCGATAAAAATATCAGACCCCTCTTCAAAAATAAGACCAAGCCTAAACGTCCAAAGTCGAGCGTGGAGCCTGAAGCCAGTATTGGGAATGAAGAGTACAATATTTTAGATGAATGGACAGATCCGAATATCTTGGTGGATAGACTGAGATATTTAATGGAATCAGATAAGAACAACAACGAGATCGCCTTTATTCTTACTGAACTTGAAAATGTTGGTATAATTTCTAAAAATAAATGATGTCAAAATTATCCTTTTTTTATTCAACACCTGGTAGGCGAGTAGATTCACAATGACTACTCAACTTGGCATACAAAAATATATATTTAAAAACCCTGTATAATGACTGGTAGGTAGTGTGATGAAATCATTGTCCGTTAATTGTAGTCTATAACGCAGCTGATTTAATCATCTTTCTAGGCTTTGAAAGAATATGATTTTCTGTATACGCCAGATATAGAACAACCAAGATAACGGCACCCTGTTTCAACGCTCCAACTTGAACAACTATTTACACCTAAAACTCATATAACAGCTCAGTGTTTTACCATAGGAGGTATTCTGGTTGGTTCATGAAATATGTCAAACAACTCTCTACCAAAACTGGTAATCTAAGAGTCAGAGGAACAAGGGGATAGCGTTTAGTGCGATGGGATGTAATCCGCAGGAAGCGAAATAGGTATAATGTTTCGGGTGATCTAATATGAAAGCATACCCGATCAGACCTAAAAAAATTCTGTCACATAGAAATCTCATATATTGTAGGCCAATTCTCATCAAATTCCTCATGAGGAACATCAGTCACGTGACCTGATAGATCGTGGAACGTTTACTTGGTCATAACTGCAGAAATATATGTTTCAACTATACGAGGTGTTTTTGAAATGATAATATGTATTCAGCACATCGAAATATAATATTCTCATATCAGATACCTTCAAATTCCTCAAATCAACAGGAAATTGCATCCCCGAAAATTGAACAAAATCAGGAAAACATTGAAACAATCCAAATAATTGAACTCAGCACAAAAAATTCATGTAGATGGAACGTTATAGGATTGTTACAGAGTGAAACTATATAGGTGTAAAATTGGTCTCGCCTCACCTATATGTCATTCGATATAAGCGTCTCGAGGTTCGAAATTTTTACGCTTATTCCAATACAGCCCAGTATATAAATAAAAATGTGGTTATAAAGCATTTACCTTTAGCTTTTTTCACCTTAGCAGGCTTAGATTCGATGAAAATCTGAATAATGAATGAAAATAGTGAGAAGACAATTCAGATGAAACAAAAACCGCCATTCTCATATTCCCGTACATGATTCTTTGAAAGCACACATCACTACCATCACAAATAATTCACACAAACGGCATTTTTGAAAAACAACGCCATTTAATCGACGAGGAATTTCACATAACGTCCACGATATGACTGAACAAATATAGAAATAGAAACTTGATAGTCAGCGGGAAACCTGATAACAGCTTCCTATCTTCCAATTAAACGTTGATAATGCATGTTTAGCAGACAAAAAATATGTTTTCAACAATATATGAACCACCACGAGGAAAATATAATATACAGGAC
Source organism: Phaedon cochleariae (assembly GCA_918026855.4). Classification (NCBI taxonomy): domain Eukaryota; kingdom Metazoa; phylum Arthropoda; class Insecta; order Coleoptera; family Chrysomelidae; genus Phaedon; species Phaedon cochleariae. The sequence goes on along the minus strand of OU896709.1, from coordinate 35,381,256 downwards.
GATTAAAAACCTGAATCAGATGAAATATTTGAGAGACGTATGACTTTACATTATAACAAATGCATAGGTTCTCGACTGCGATATCTGAGAACAATATGGTTACCGACGATCTGTGACAGATCCATCAATCAACCATTGAAAACAAATAGTACTCCTAAGGATTAGCACGCCAAATACATTGATATGCGCAGAGTTTCGATGTTTTCGAGATATCAATAAAGAATGGAGAACCGTGAATAACCTATATTTTCATGTTATCTTTCATAAAGCTAGTATCGGAACTTCCTAATAATACTGACAATAGATGCGCGAATAGAATACTCTACTTTCTTCACGACATCTTCACAAATGATGCTAGATAGATGACACTTGATAGATACCACTTAACACATGAGGCGTTTTGCAGATGATGTATAATTAAGAGGAGACATATCACGCATGCGTCAAAACGTGACGAAAACATCACAAAAACAGGCGTACCATTCTAACCAAATGAAATATGAACAACATAAACCAATTATCAATTGCGATCTCAGACAAAAATATTCGAAAAGACTAATATACACGACGAAAAATTATTATATCTCTTGCCATCATTCCCAGACAGTTCAAGTATCCCATCCAATTCAAAATCGTATCTCGGCTATCATTCGAGATATTCCCCAACTTCATCAAAATAGAATAATCACAAGGCGACATTCTCTTCAAACCGATATAAAGATTCCCCATGCTCATTATAAATAACAATCGAATCCAAACAGCATATATGACACAAAGTTCTATCACGAACGTTGCTTCACAGAAACTGGGATTTTCATTCCAGACAAGGAACTTCTCTACAAAATACAGATACGACCTGTTTGAGAATACTGTTCCTCATATGGGTTCAGCACTTACACATATAGAGAAAAGCCATACCAGAGAGACAAGCCATGCGCCTGGTGAGCGATGCCACACTCACTAATCCTTAGAAAACATCTGAACATCATGAATGAAAACTGATGAAACGACTAAGTTCATCATAGGAAATGTTTCTAAGATTTCCAATTGCGGAATCTCTGCCAATTTCATTGATATAAAATGATCACAGGGCACCATTTATTTTCACCCAAAATAAAGATACTATATGAAGATCCTGAACAAGAATTGGAATCAATCAGTATACTACGACACCCAGATCCATCACGAAAGTTTCAACGAAAAAACTATGATTTTTATTTCACGCGAAAAGCTACACTATACAAGATACAGATATAATATTTTTCAGAGTAATGTTCCTACATATCATGGGGTTCAACATCCATATACATACTCTGATGCTCCTAGATTTCATTCAGAGATACAGCCCATTCGCCTGATTGGTGTTTCTACACTCACTGATTCTCAAACGACATTGTAACATCACCGAAAAGACATCGACCTTCCACTTTTCTACAGATACACAAAAAATAATTTTCAGAGATTCCTACTATCATCCCATCGCTAGCAATACCAGTCAGACGCACTCAACAAATTCAGAAAACGCATTCTGTTGTCACCAATCCTAAATATGTCGAGCAACTCTTTACCAAAACTCATTAACTGACTGAGTTTACTATAGGAAGTGTTTCTTAGATCTTGAAAAGTTTAAAATTCAATACCTATATACCTCCTGTTGTAGCCTGTGCATGATTTTCTTCGAATATAATAGGTATTTGCTTTGGTGCGCTTCAAGAGATAAATAATAATGATAATCTGACGCATATTGTAGCACCAAACATTCAAACAACGTATACCAATAATTATGAATTACCTTCTAAGACGAAAATATTTGGAAAATCATCTCTCTCTTATTAAGCGAGACATTCCCAGTTAGATTGAATATCCTATCCTCTTTGAGGTATGCACGACGTTCTTCGAACATTGTTAGGATTTCCTTTCGTGCGCTACAAGTGATAAAAAAAAATAAACTGATGAAAAAATGTACACTGCGAAAATTAATATATATCTTACTATCATTGCCAGACAGTTTAAGTATCCTATCCTATTCAAAATCGTATCTAGGCTATCATTCGAAATATTGCCAAACTTCATCGATATAGAATAATCACAAGGTAGTATTCTTTTCGAACCGAAATAAAGATTCCTAATGCTGATTATAAATAAAAGCTACTCTACGAAATACAGATACAACCTGTTCAAGAATACTGTTTACTCATATGGGTTCAGCACTCACACATATACGTTGATGCTCCTAGATGCCATCCAGAGAGACTAGCTATGCGCCTGGTGGGCGATGCTACACTCACCAAGTCTTAAAAACATTGAAACATCGCAAATGAGTCGGAGAGAGTCGGAGACCTTTCCTTATTCTACAGATACTTCCGCTCCATTAACAAAATTAAAACATCACAAAACAGCTGTTACTCTTCAGATATATGTTGAACAACTCTTTACCGAAACTCATAAAACGACTAAGTTCACCAAAGGAAGTAGTTCCAAGATACACCAATGTTCAATACTGCACCTCCTTTTTGGCAACCTCCCTAGGCATGAGCGATGTTTCAAGAACATAATAAGCATTTCCTTCAGAGCGCTTCAAGTGATGAAAGAATAATAATCCAACACCAAACATAGTACCAACCATTCGAATAACTTATAACAATCAGGAATCAACTTCATAGACAAAAATATTCCAACAGGCTATCATGCATTAGGAAAAATCATATATGTCTTGTCAGGTGAATATTTTGCGAGTAAATTTCTGACAACAAGTACCGCTAGTAGTCTAAATACTCAATATGAGAATATAAGTCCTCAAAACCATCTCTAATATTATAATTAGGCGCTTCATCTGGCTTCAGTTTTTGTTTCACAATGATTATCTGCTGGACAAGCTGATATAGCATTAATCTCAAGTCTGTCAACAGTCCTCTGTCATACGTTTAATCGATGTTTAACACGAAAATAGGGTGGTCTCTAGCTCATCCGACAAACAAACAAACACGCCCCAAAAAATTGATCTAACCTATCGTAGCTTGGATAGTCCAGTCTGATATAGCATTAATCTCAACCAATGAAGTCAACCTACTCTCTAACCTATCCTGTTAGTGAGTGTGGCATCACTCAACAGGCGGATGACCTGTCTCTCTTGATGGAATCTAGAAGAATTAACGTATATGTGGTTGCTGAACCCCATATGTGGAGACAGTATTCTAAAATAGGTTGTATCTGTATTTTATAGAGTAGCATGTTGTCTGGAATAAAAATCCTAGTTTTTGTGTTGAAACTTCCGTGATGGATATCCGGGTATCGTATACTGTTTGATTTCAATACTTGTTCAGCATCAGCATTAGTATCTTCATTTCGGGTAGAAAGAAATGGTACCTTGTGATCATTTCATACCAATGAAATTGGTGAAAAGTTCACCTGACAAGACATATATGATTTTCCCTAATGCATGATAGCCTGTTGGAATATTTTTGTCTATGAAGTTAATTCCTGATTGTTATAAGTTATTCGAATGGTTGGTACTATGTTTGGTGTTGGATTATTATTCTTTCATCACTTGAAGCGCACTGAAGGAAATGCTTATTATGTTCGTGAAACATCGCTCATGCCTAGGGAGGTTGCCAAAAAGGAGGTGCAGTATTGAACATTGGTGTATCTTGGAACTACTTCCTTTGGTAAACTTAGTCGTTTCATGAGTTTCGGTAAAGAGTTGTTCAACATATATCTGAAGAGTAACAGCTTTTCTGTGATGTTTCAATTTTGTTAATGGAGCGGAAGTATCTGTAGAATAAGGAAAGGTCTCCGACTCTCTCCGACTCATTTGCGATGTTTCAATGTTTTTAAGACTTGGTGAGTGTAGCATCGCCCACCAGACGCATAGCTAGTTCTCTCTGGATGGCATCTAGGAGCATCAACGTATATGTGTGAGTGCTGAACCCATATGAGTAAACAGTATTCTTGAACAGGTTGTATCTGTATTTCGTAGAGTAGCTTTCATTTATAATCAGCATTAGGAATCTTTATTTCGGTTCGAAAAGAATACTACCTTGTGATTATTCTATATCGATGAAGTTTGGCAATATTTCGAATGATAGCCTAGATACGATTTTGAATAGGATAGGATACTTGAACTGTCTGGCAATGAAAGTAAGAGATATATTAATTCTCGCAGTGTACATTTTTTCATCAGTTCATATTTTTTTTTATCACTTGAAGCGCACGAAAGAAAATCCTAACAATGTTCGAAGAACGTCGTGCATACCTCAAAGAGGATAGGATATTCAATATAACTGGGAATGTCTCGCTTAATAAGAGAGAGATGATTTTCCAAATATTTTCGTCTTAGAAGTTAATTCATAATTGTTGGTATACGTTGTTTGAATGTTTGGTGCTACAATATGCGTCAGATTATCATTATTATTCATCTCTTGAAGCGCACCAAAGCAAATACCTATTATATTCGAAGAAAATCATGCACAGGCTTCAACAGGAGGTATATAGGTATTGAATTTTAAACTTTTCAAGATCTAAGAAACACTTCCTATAGTAAACTCAGTCATTTAATGAGTTTTGGTAAAGAGTTGCTCGACATATTCAAGATTGGTGACAACAGAATGCGTTTTCTGAATTTGTTGAGTGCGTCTGACTGGTATTGCTAGCGATGGGATGATAGTAGGAATCTCTGAACATTATTTTCTGTGTATCTGTAGAAAAGTGGAAGGTCGATGTCTTTTCGCTGATGTTACAATGTTCTTTGAGAATCAGTGAGTGTAGGAACACCAATCAGGCGAATGGGCTGTATCTCTGAATGAAGTCTAGGAGCATCAGAGTATGTATATGGATGTTGAACCCCATGATATGTAGGAACAGTACTCTGAAAAATATCATATCTGTATCTTGTATAGTGTAGCTTTTAGCGTGAAATAAAAATCATAGTTTTTTCGTTGAAACTTTCGTGGTGGATCTGGGTGTCGTAGTATACTGATTGATTCCAATTCTTGTTCAGGATCTTCATATAGTATCTTTATTTTGGGTGAAAATAAATGGTGCCCTGTGATCATTTTATATCAATGAAATTGGCTGAGATTCCGCAATTGGAAATCTTAGAAACATTTCCTATGATAATTTTAGTCGTTTTTTGAGTTTTCATTTATGATGTTCAGATGTTTTCTGAGGATTAGTGAGTGTGGCATCGCTCACCAGGCGCATGGCTTGTCTCTCTGGTATGGCTTGTCTCTATATGTGTGAGTGCTGAACCCATATAAGGAACAGTATTCTCAAACAGGTCGTATCTGTATTTTGTAGAGAAGTTTTTTGTCTGTAATGAAATTCCCAGTTTCTGTGAAGCAACGTTCGTGATAGAACTTTGTGTCATATATGCTGTTTGGATTCGATTGTTATTTATAATGAGCATGGGGAATCTTTATATCGGTTTGAAGAGAATGTCGCCTTGTGATTATTCTATCTTGATGAAGTCGGGGAATATTTCAAATGATAGCCGAGATACGATTTTGAATTGGATGGGATACTTGAACTGTCTGGGAATGATGGCAAGAGATATAATAATTTTTCGTCGTGTATATTAGTCTTTTCGAATATTTTTGTCTGAGATCGCAATTCATAATTGGTTTATGTTGTTCATATTTCATTTGGTTAGAATGGTACGCCTGTTTTTGTGATGTTTTCGTCACGTTTTGACGCATGCGTGATATGTCTCCTCTTAATTATACATCATCTGCAAAACGCCTCATGTGTTAAGTGGTATCTATCAAGTGTCATCTATCTAGCATCATTTGTGAAGATGTCGTAAAGAAAGTAGAGTATTCTATTCGCGCATCTATTGTCAGTATTATTAATAAGTTCCAATACTAGCTTTATGAAAGATAACATGAAAATATAGGTTATTCACGGTTCTCCATTCTTTATTGATATCTCGCAAACATTGAAACTCTGCGCATATCAATGTATTTGGCGTGCTAATCCTTAGGAGTACTATTTATTTTCAATGGTCGATTGATGGATCTGTCACAGATCGTCGGTAACCATATTGTTCTCAGATATCGCAGTCGAGAACCTATGCATTTGTTATAATGTAAAGTCATACCTACGTCTCTCAAATATTTCATCTGATTCAGGTTTTTAATCGTCCTGTATATTATATTTTCCTCGTGGTGGTTCATATATTGTTGAAAACATATTTTTTGTCTGCTAAACATGCATTATCAACGTTTAATTGGAAGATCGGAAGCTGCTATCAGGTTTCCCGCTGACTATCAAGTTTCTATTTCTATACTTGCTCAGTCATATCGTGGACGTTATGTGAAATTCCTCGTCGATTATATGGCGTTGTTTTTCAAAAATGCCGTTTGTGTGAATTATTTGTGATGGTAGTGATGTGTGCTTTCAAAGAATCATGTACGGGAATATGAGAATGGCGGTTTTTGTTTCATCTGAATTGTCTTCTCACTATTTTCATTCATTATTCAGATTTTCATCGAATCTAAGCCTGCTAAGGTGAAAAAAGCTAAAGGTAAATACTTTATAACCACATTTCTTTTTATAAACTGGGCTGTATTGGAATGAGCGTAAAAATTTCGAACCTCGAGACGTTTATATCGAATGACATATAGGTGAGGCGAGACCAATTTTACACCTATATAGTTTCACTCTGTAACAATCCTATAACGTTCCATCTACATGAATTTTTTGTGCTGAGTTCAATTATTTAGATTGTTTCAATGTTTTCCTGTTTTTGTTCAATTTTCGGAGATGCAATTTCCTGTTGATTTGAGGAATTTGAAGGTATCTGATATGAGAATATTATATTTCGATGTGCTGAATACATATTATTATTTCAAAAACACCTCGTATATAAACATATATTTCTGCAGTTATGACCAAGTAAACGTTCCACGATCTATCAGGTCACGTGACTGATGTTCCTCATGAGGAATTTGATGAGAATTGGCCTACAATATATGAGATTTCTATGTGACAGAATTTTTTAGGTCTGATCGGGTATGCTTTCATATTAGATCACCCGAAACATGATACCTATTTCGCTTCCTGCGGATTACATCCCATCGCACTGAACGCTATCCCCTTGTTCCTCTGACTCTCAGATTACCAGTTTTGGTAGAGAGTTGTTTGACATATTTCATGAACCAACCAGAATACCTCCTATGGTAAAACACTAAGCTGTTATATGAGTTTTAGGTGTAAATAGTTGTTCATGTTGGAGCGTTGAAACAGGGTGCCGTTATCTTGGTTGTTCTATATTTGGCGAATACAAAAAATCATATTCTTTCAAAGCCTAGAAAGATGATTAAATCAGCTGCGTTATAGACTACAATTAACGGACAATGATTTCATCACACTACCTACCAGTCATTATACAGGGTTTTCAAATATATATTTTTGTATGCCAAGTTGAGTAGTCATTGTGAGTCTACTCGCCCACCAGGTGTTGAATAAAAAACGGATAATTTTGACATCATCTATTTTTAGAAATTATACCAACATTTTCAAGTTCAGTAAGAATGAAGGCGATCTCGTTGTTGTTCTTATCTGATTTCATTAAATATCTCAGTCTATCCACCAAGATATTCGGATCTGTCCATTCATCTAAAATATTGTTCTCTTCATTTCCAATACTGGCTTCAGGCTCCACGCTCGACTTTGGACGTTTAGGCTTGGTCTTATTTTTGAAGAGGGGTCTGATAATTTTATCGAATTTCTCCTTATCAGCTTGTCCTCGTAATCGCCCTAATCGATCTCTATGAATAGAGCTGATTTCTAGCATCTGTTCATACATCTGGTGATCCAGAGGAGTGTAATTTCGAGGGTTCTTGGAAAATAATAATTCCAAAAGACCCAGAGTACTTTCAAAATCGACATTATCTATGCCTATGTATTGGTCCTCAAAGCGTAGATTCTTATGTCCAAGTGTCCATCTGCCGTCAACATATTTCGGTCCATAAGCATTATCATAATCTGCACAGTGATATTTATCTAATGCTTGCTCTGATGAATGTGGTTTAGACTCCATGATGTGAACGCTATGGTGTCTGATATACAACTGAAGACTCTTGAATACCTCTGAAGACATCTGAATACCTCTGAAGACATCTGGATACCTCTGAAGGCGTGATCTGAAGACCTCTGAATACCTCTGAAGACATCTGGAGACATCTGAAGACATCTGAAGGCGTGATCTGAAGACCTCCGAATACCTCTGAATACTTCTATAGGTGTGATCTGAAGACTTCTGGATCCATTGACTGCCATCCGCTAATCAGCTAGGTTATTCGAATTGGTGGCGTCCACTCTATGGGCATTCCTCATATGATGGTATAGGTTAGTTTTATTCAAGAATTTTCCACATTTCTCACACACAATGCTTGGTGTCGATTATAGCGAACTTTTCGCTCTTTAAAACTTTCCCACGTTCTATTGATATTGAAAGCAATCCACTCTCCAGTATTGAGACACCCTGTTATAAATCTGAAATAGCTGTGCTCTCAGAGTTCCTGCAATCTCCTGCTACCACTCTGCTAAAATTCACCGAACAAGAATTGCACTATATTCCAGTAGAATGTCTCATTGAATATGCAGATCCTTATGGGCTATTGAGGGTGTGGCACAAACTTCCTCAAGAATATCGCAGCAACTTTAACCTACAAATCAAACTGCCATGCTTCGTTCATTATAATCGTCCCGATTGGACCACACACTGGGATGGACCGCCATCTTCTCAAGAGGCATGTCATTTTTGTAGAAAAAGATTAGGTTAGGTTAGGTTAGGTTGAACGTGAGTGGGCCTATTGTCAGGCCCTCTACTGCGGCCATTGGCCTATTGTGGCTCACCCTAGGGTTATATTTCTCCCTGTATATCTAATTTCTTAACGAAATTGAGGATTGCGTTGGGAGAACAATTTACCAGGTTTTCTGGCCTTACTATTGTATTGCCGAATATTGAAAATCTGGTTCTGGCCGCTGCGGGGCATGTACACAGGATGTGTTTCGCCGTTTCATCCTCCTCCATACATAGGCGGCACTCTGCATCTTGTGCAAGTCCGATTTTGTGCATGTGGTATTTGAGTTTGCAGTGGCCAGTGAGCAACCCTACTATAACTCTGAGATCTGCTCTGCTGAGTTCTAGTAGTTTGTCAGTGTCCTGTTTGTTCCTTGTACCAGCAATAAATGCTTTGGAATGGGCTAGGCCCGGTAGACTGCGCCAATACTCGAGTCTTTTCTTATCTGCCCAGGATGTTATAGCATTCTTGGCAGTGCTATATGCTATACCGATGATCGGTTCTGGCCCAGTGAACGGTGTTTCGGCCCCCCCTTTTGCTAGGGCGTCCGCTATTTCGTTTCCTACTAGGCCCGTGTGACCTGGTATCCAAACTAGGTTCACGTTGTTACGTTCTGCTAGTTGGTTCAAGGTTTCTCTGCAGTTCCATACTGCTCTAGATTTAAAGCAGTTGGATTCAAGCGCTTTCAGTGCTGCTTGACTATCTGAAAATATTTTTATTGTTTTCCGTGTGTGGTGTCGATTTTCCAACTCCCTTGCACACATTTCAATGGCATGTACCTCTGCCTGGAATATAGTAGCTAATTTGCCCATGCTGAATGAGCGTTTCACTACTGGGTTCATCCCGTATATTCCGGCTCCGACGCCTTCCAAAGTTTTAGAACCATCGGTGAACCAACATTCATTAGCCCTACATAGGTCAGTTTCGTTCCGAGCCCAGTCTTCTCTTTCAGGGAAGACCACCGTGTAGGATTTGTGAAGGTTGATAGTTTTAGGCATGATGTCTGAGGGCATTCCCAGAATGTTGTGAGCTATTATGCCCTCCAGCATGCTGCTGCCTCTCATGACTATTGCCTGCGGTTGACTAGTGGCCGCTTGGTGAAGTCTGTATGTTGCCCATCTTGCTTCTCTCTCCAGAACTATGTGAAGAGGAAGTAGTCCAAGAAGGGCTTCCATTGCTGCTGTTGGCGTGGAGCAAATGGCCCCCGATATCGCCAGGCACGCTTGTCTCTGTAGTCCATTGAGTTTGGCCTGGGCCATTTTCTGTTGGCCTTTGCCCCACCAGACTACAGAGCCGTACGTGATCATAGGTCGTATGACGGTCACGTACAGCCAGTATACTTGTTTTGGTGACATGCCCCATGTTTTGCCACATATTCTGCGGCATGTCCATAGTGATAGGCTAGCCTTTCGGATAGTCTTTTCCAGGTGCGAGTTCCAATTTAGCTTTTTATCAAGGGTTAGTCCAAGATATTTTGCTTCACTCGCAAAAGGAATTGTTACACCATTAATGGAAGGAGGTCTTAGATGTTCCAGCTTCCTTTTTCTGGTGAATGGTACTATGACCATTTTGTGGGGGTTAATGGACATTTCCTCCCTCTCACACCATTTATATATGGTATCTAGTATATCCTGAAGGACGTAGGAGATCGTCTCTTCGGATTTGTCTCGTATTACTAGGACCAGATCGTCAGCATATGCTTGCAGATCGACCTCCCATATCGAGAGAATGGCCAGCAAATCATCCACCAGCAGTGACCACAGCAGAGGGGAGAGGACTCCCCCCTGCGGGCAGCCCCTGGCTGGCTTGAAGCTGACACTTTCCCCCTGTAGGGAGGTCGTTATGGTTCTGCTATGAAGCATAGTTCTTATCCAGTCACATAGTATTGGTTCAATTCCCCTGGAGGCAGTAGCCTCATAGAGGGAATGAGGTAGTGCATTGTTGAATGCTCCTTCTATGTCCAGGAATGCTGCGACTGCTATCTCCTGTTGTTCCAGGGCGTCGTTTATTCCTGAGACCAGGTTATTGAGGGCAAGTTCTGTTGATTTGCCAGCTTGGTAGGCATACTGGTGATTATTAAGGGGGTGTTTTGTTAGTACACCACACCTCATGTGTCCATCCAGTATTTTCTCCATGCTTTTCAACAGAAAGGATGTCAGACTAATGGGTCTGAGCGATTTAGGGTGTGGGTCAGTCCGACCCATCTTCGGAATGTAGATCACCCTAGTCGCAGTCCAGTTGGGTGGAATGTAGTTCCAGGCTAAACTGGCTCTAAAGAGTCTTGTGAGTATAGGTACAATAAGTTCCAGTCCGATTTGTAACAGAACTGGAGCTATGCCATTCTCTCCTGGCGATTTGTATGGGTGGAACGAGTTAACCGCCCATCTTATCGCTTGTGGTGTGATTATTTTGTTGGCAGCCATCCAGTCACCTCTGCCCGGTCGTTTTGTTCGGCCTGCGTTTGTGACTGGGGGTCGTTTGTCCAGAATCAGGCTACCTGGGAAGTGGTTATTAGCTAATAGCTCTAGTGTTTCTTTCCTGGAGGCCGTAAAGGAGCCGTCTGGACGTTTAAGCGATCCCAGCTCCTGTGTCGGCTCTCTGGATAGAATCTTGTGGATACGAGCTCCGCTTGATGTGCTGGACACATTTTCACAGAATCGTTCCCATGATTCTCTTTTTGCTTTCCGGATATTTTTGTTATATGTGGTTAGAGCAACCCTGTAGTTTTCCCATTCACCTGATTCTTTAGCTCGGTTGAATAGTCTTCGAACTTCTTTTCGTGATTTATCCAGATTTTTGTTCCACCAAGAAGCATTTCGGTTATCCTTTTTCTCCCTTAGTGGACAGTTTTCGTGATATGCTGAGATAAGTGCGGTTTGCAGATGTTCCGCAGCAATATCTATTTGTTCACGACTATGTGTTGTGGTCAGTCCGTTTTGGAGATGGTTCTTCAGGGAGGTTTTGTATCCTTCCCTGTCCAAGCTCCGTATGTCTCGGTATTGTACCACTGGCCTGGGGCCTATTTCAATGTTGAATTGAATGTGTCTATGATCTGAGCATGATGGTTCAGAGGATACCCTCCAATTGGATATCTTATTGCTTAGAAATTCTGAGCTGATTGTTAAATCTAGTACCTCTTTCCTAATACTATTGATGAAGGTTGGCTCAGAGCCCACATTGTTAACTGTGAGCTCCTCCCCCATCAAGTAATTAAAAAGAGACTCACCCCTCGTGTTGATGTTTGTGCTGCCCCACGCTATATGGTGTGCATTGGCGTCACATCCTATCACCAGATGGGTGTTGTTCCTCCGGCTGAAGGCAATTAGTTCTCGCACGGCCGCTGGAGGAGGTTGTTCTGCCCCTGCGTCTCCAGGAAAGTATGCTGAGCAGACGATGAGTTCCGTCATACTCCCTCTCTCTGGAAACTTCACATGGATAGTTGCCATGTCTTGGGTGCAGAAATCTGAAAGAATAAAATAGTTAATGTTGCTTCTGGCTAGGATACATGCCCTGGGTCTTACCCCAGAGCTGACTGCAATTACCTTACCAGATGTATTACTCAGGCCGGTAATTCGGCCTGTGTTGGATGTCCAGGGTTCCTGGATGAGGGCCAGATCTATCCGCTCCTCAATGAATTTTTTGCCAAGGACGTAGGTGGCGGCCTTGGCATGTTGCAGGTTACCCTGCAAGAGCCTGACTAACGTGTCAGCCAGTTCCTTCCTTGCCTTCTTTAGGCGGTCCTCCCCCGCCTTCCCCAGAGGGCGGTTTGCTCCCCTTCCCTCTGGAGGTGCCGGCACTCTTGACGAGTGGTGGTCTATTCGGGATGGATTTTCCCTTTCCCGAGACCCTCCTCATAGGCTGTTTGGTCTGGGGGGCACTTTTCGGGAAGGATCGGCCTTTCCCTTGCGGTGCTCCCTTTGCGATCGACTTTGGAGGAGTGCTTTCCTTCTCCCCCTCTTGCTGCGTTCGGGAAGGTTCTTTCCCTCCACGACCGCCTTTCAGACGGAACTGAATTCGTCCGAAACCGAAGTAGGGCTTGAATTCCAGCTTCTCCAAAGTTGTTTTGGACATTTCGTCTACGGCGAATGTCCAAGTTTGCCCACGGCCCGAGTCCTCTCGGTTTAGTATGACCCAATCCTGAGTGGTCAGACCGTGGTTCATTTTCCTCAATCTCGTGAGCACCATCTCGGCCGAGAGCCGTTCACCGGCATCATCGTCCGGGATGTATGCCACACAGATGTGAGGTTTTGGAAGGTCCTGCTCTTTGACGAATTGGATTTTCGTCCCTTCCCATGGTTGGAGTTGCTTTGATGCCTCCTCCAGCCAGTTGGCACTGATGCTGTCCGCGCAGGTAATTTGCAACCATCCAGGCCGAAGAGTACAGCTCTGGAACCTCACCTGCGGGCCATCATCAGGTATTAGGCCTACAGCTTCCATGATGGCTCGCTGAAGGACCTCCAATTGTTCGCCCGTTAGGGCTGCGGTAGGATAGTCAGGGTGGATTAGGCCGACCCTGGTGCCCCCAGCCACAGCTCCGTACGAGGGTTTGGTAGCCCCCGGACAGGCTTTCTTTGCCGTGTGTTCCGGCGTGCTGTCGTCAGATCTCATACGTTTGCTTACTCCAGCAACTACGGACTGGGATCTACCCCCTTCCGGTTGCTGTTTTGGCTTGTCGAGATCTTTGAGTGCTCGCTCCAAGGCAGTATCGTAAGCCATCCCGCTCTTGAGCAAGCGACTCAGCACTTTTCTTCTCGACCCTGGAAGTCGAGCACGTTTCAGTTTGAGGCTATCCAGTGCCCTGGTTGTCTCATCCTGATCTGATTCAGTCGGTATTGGGGACTTTAGCAGTTCCCTTTCCTGATCTGAAGTCAGTTCTGGTGGAGGCGGTATGATTCCGCTCTCCTCTTGTTGAGAGACTGGGTTCTCGCCCAGCTTCTCTTGTGGAGTCGGATTTCCGATCTCCATTTCCTCAGTTTCCTGAGGATCGGGGGTTTTACCCTCCCCGTTTGGGTTTTCTTTTTCAGTTTTCTTACTCATATTGTTCTCACGAGGATTACTCAAATAAATAGTTTAACGTCACTCACTTTAAAATAAATAAATAATCCAAGTATTCGTTTCCAATACGCGCGCGCGCTCATCATTCTACGGGATCTCTCGCTTTGCTGGATCTTCGAACGCCATGAAGCGAGACAGCGTTGCCACACACAATAATGTAACAATATTAACATCCAAACACATACGTCCGACAACGTTGCAGCGCCGAGAGCTCGAGCCTTCTCTCTTATCTTTGAAACGGATCTGTAGCATCGGTGTGACGAAACAGCAGCGAGGAGACGACCACCGATGCGCGCGCCAGCGATGGATATACACCCTGTATATTGAACGGAATCATCGGCTAGCGAGCAGCCGGCTTGCAGATCGCCTGGTCACATGTCATCGATCTTTGTTATCTGTCAACAGTCCTCTGTCATACGTTTAATCGATGTTTAACACAAAAGTAGGGTGGTCTCTAACCATGGGCCACCCTGTATATTTTATTTAATTACCTTTCAACTGAAACATCCCGTATATAACCATTCAACTCAAACGTCCTGTATATATATCTCGTTATTGGTACCGATGTGTTATTGCAGTTCTTATCAGTAGAGCTCGCTCGTCGGGGTCAGATGACCTTGACGGGGACCGTTTTTGCTATTTTTGAGCTTAAAATTCGCTGAAAAAGTCCGTAGACCTAGGGAAAAATCTGGTCTGCTTTACATTGGCTCTTATGGGGCTTTCCGCTGCACATCGCGGAATTTCCGTAGAATCTGGGGAAAAAGGACTTAGAATTTTGAAAATTGGTCTGGAGTCTGTCTAGCCCATTTACTAAGGTTCGTCAAAACATCATGATGTGATGATGGTAAAAATCTTTATCTATCTCTGGTCTCTTCAAATATAGCTTCGTATTATTCGGCTGGGATCTTTCTTTGATATCCACAGTTAGCAATTTCCTCCAGAACTAAAAGAAAGTAGGTGATGGTTCAAACCCTACCTATATAATATCAAATAAATTTTCTCCCTTACCATTTTATAGGAATGTGATATGCTACTGGGTCTGCTCGATATATCTGGTTTGATATTTCAATCATAGTTGGGAGGTTCTCTGAGGTTTTCTGTATAGAGATTTTCCGATCATGTGTTGATTATTTTGAATAATAATTTTCTTTTTGATAGGTTATAATTATCTATAGACACTGTCCATATGTCAGGTGTTGTCACTTTTCAGCATGCTTATCATCTGTCGATTTCCTGCGGCTGTCTGTCTCTTTCTGCAGAAATAAAATAGTGTTGCCAGGTGAAATTTCAAAATTTCTTCAGATTTGGCTCTGGTTAACCATGACGTCATTCGCGTTTGATGTTTACCGTGGATTCATGAACAACACTAAAATGTGACCATGTCGAATTTGCTTGTGGAGGGAAGCAAGTCAGAAACAAGACTATCTAATTAGGTTAGGCACTTTTGGTCAAATTCTGAAGGAGTTCGGTTGTGTGTAAGAGTGGGGTGTTGGAGAACGCCATTTTGCCTTGTGACAGATCAGATTAAATCTGGATTCGTTGGTGCCATCTGCTAATGGGAGTGATCGACCCAAACTACTCCATTTGCCTGAGAATCGCCAAATGTCCTGCCTTCCGAGATTTTCTTCGAAGATGATGCTATAACCGAAGCACGAGACGCCATTTCACCGGTTCAAGTCGGATATTTTCTGATTTCACCCTTCTTAGAAGGTAAGCTTGCCATCGTGGTGAAAAATTGCGATTTTTTTTTATGGCTCGTGTCTATATAGACCGTTATTTTGTACATAAGTTCTGAATAGGCTCTTCATATAGGAAAATTTTTGTAGGGTACAAGGCTAGGTTCAAGTCTCTTACTTTATGTGATCATCCTGCTTCCCCAAGTCGCTCACATGGGAAATCATCCGGATCCAAGGCATGCCCTGAAGGAGTTGAATGAACGTGAAGAAAGCACTCAGCTCACCATGAAGGGTTATCCTGCTCGCCGGCTGCCCATGTTCCCCCCTGTGTTCGTCGGGTTCATGTGCTGAGGGGGTGCTCCAAATCACCAGGCTGAGTAGCCATCTGTTTTTACCGGCTGCAGAAGATGGAAGCTTAGATCAGGCAACTTGACATTTTTTATTTTTTATTTCACTAATCAGAGGTGATCGATTCATTTTCTATATTTTCTTACATAACTTTTAGTACCAATATCTTTTAACCATGAATATTATAATACTCACATAATATAATTATCTTCATGTAAGCATCAACATGGGGAAGCGTATTTTGGTAAAAATCATCAGGTTTGATATATGATATTGTAACATGAAGATTTGCCTTTTCATGTTCCAAAGTGTGAATTCTGCAAATAGGTGATAGGGAAGCTTTGTAGAGATGCACTGCGTAACTCAATGATTTCTTTTCTAGGTTTTGAGGTGATTTACATAATTCCATCTTGTTAAATGTTTTCATTTTCAATGTCCATGACTGGATGACTGTTGGGTTATTTTAGTCCACCTCTCAACAATTCTTACACATTTGTCAGATGCCCATGAACATTGTTGTTTCCATCATAGTCTCTTGCCAGTAGAAGACTGTTTGTCGCGTTTAGTGGCAGTGGCCTGTAATGGTGCAGGGATATTTGCAATTATGTATCGACTATCGTATCAACTATCGTATCGACTATTGTATCGACTATCGTATCGACTATCGTATCGAATATCGATGTCATGATCGATATTTAATATTTCTTTCAAGTTGCATCCCTGAATCTGACTTGAATCATATTATTTGGGTGGCCAGATTGACATTGCGCAGAGACGAAATTTGGTTTGTATTATTATTTTTTGAATAGATCACAAGTGCTCTGATTGACGGAAACTTGTTATTTGAGCAATTTCCGTTTATTCATCCTTCTTGTTGAATCCTTCTCTTGCGAAAAGGTTTCATGTGCTGAAGCAAAATGAAGCTCTTTTTGATTTTGGTTCTCGTGCGATCAGGTCAGGTGGTGGACACCTACTTTTGTGTTAGGCCTTTCCGATAGGAAGGTAAGAAATATTAAATCTCATTTCGAGTGAATGATATTCGATGGGGTATCTACATTTCAGATATCACGATCTTATACAGGGGAGCAGGGGGTACAGACTAAGTGGATGATTTGAACTCCATTTTCTGTTGACCACATGGCATGTTTCTGGACTTGAATTTTATCAATCAACACTGTTAACTGGATGGATCACTAGAAATCGAATCATTCATCAACTATGGGCATGTAGAAATCTTGAACTGTTTTCTAGACTTCACTGTTTGGACATCACATGGACACTTTTTTCGATGGTTGAGGCACCTGAGGGATCTTCGTGCTTTGAATCCTGAGTCACCAACACACTTGAAGGTGGAAGCAAGACCCTGGTGATTTCTTGTGTATGTCTCTGAGCATCTATAGGACCCGACAGCCTGGAATTTCTGGCAGAATCCTTGCTGCCAACAGTGCAAGTACCTAGTAGCCTACTGGTTTAGATAGCCAGTGATCCTGACTTCTGACAGAAGTCCAGGGGAGTCCAGACTCCCGGTATGGTTGATTGATCCTTCATCCCTAGGATTTTGTTACCTTGGAGCCTGAACTCCCAGTGCCCAGTCAGATAGTGAGACGTCCTGGTCCAGCTTGGATGGTAGGAAGAGCTTGCCCTGGTGGCAGCCTGCGGACCCGTCAGCCAGAGTTGCAGTGCAGAATCCAGTTGCCCTGGGATAGACCAAGTGCCCAGGTCTCCAGGTGGTTGTGACTCCTGTCAACTGTGTGGGGATCCAGTTTTCCTAGCACACCTAACTCCTAACGCCGACTGAGGGAGGAGTGTCTTCGTTTCATCCAGGTAGTGAGATCTAGTGGACCACAGTTGGAATCTCATGGTTCAAAATCCAGAACTTGCAGCTAAGGTCAGAACTTTCCATATATACATATTTTTTTCCCTGTCTTGAGGACATTTCACTTGCATATTTTTTCCCTGTCTGGGGACATTCAACATGTACTTTTTTTCCCTGTCTTGAAGACATTTAACATACATATTTTTTCACTGTCTGAGGACATTTAATCTACATATTTTTTTCCCTGTCTGAGGACATTCAAATAGTTATTTTTCACTGTCTAATGTCATGAGATGTTTGAACACTTGTAGCTAACACATAAAAGTCTAAGATCGGATTCTACATTTAATAGAATTATTGGGTCTGTTAGAGACTCTGTGAACCCAAAGTATAGGCCTATATGAAAGGAAATCTACCCTTGTACTGAGTATAATCATAGAACATATTTACCACCATTTTGAATACCTATTGTTGGCATGTTAAGGTGAATAAATCAGTTAACAGTTATTTTGGCCTATATTTATATCTTGCATTTTTTTCTCAGTAATTCAGCTGTGAAAACTGAGTGGCGCCTGACAAAAGGATAATTCCACTAGTTACCTATGAAAAGAACTAACTCACGACCTGCTTCCAAACAAACGAGCTGCCGTGCCTATAACAAGTAAAAATCTTTTTCTTTTCCAAAACATCAAAAGAGTTGTTATAATATATTTCCTTACACACATTATGAAGTATATAGTTTACATGGGTAATTTCATCTTCACAACTGTCAATTATTTCAGTATATATTGGTTGCTTTACTCATCTGAAGTTGTGTAACTATTTTTGAGCACCCATTTTTGCAGCTTAAATGTTTTATTAAATTTGTGAGCACCATTTATGTTTTTTTTATAAACACACAACAATCTCCAAGCCAAACACTTTAGATTTCTCAAGCATATAGCTACCTTTTTTTCTATGAGCAAATTCACTAATCAATTCCTGAGGTAAGTTATAAGAAAAGATCCTTTATACAGATTTATTTGGTTCCACAGCTAGCCAGATAAATGTTCACCTAATATTTTAGCTGTGTGGCGCCCTTTGGTATCGATCTTCGAACTTATTGGAATGAATAATTTTCTAAATCTCATTTCAAGGAAAATATAATATATTCGAACTCAAAGTGTTCTCTGACGAAGAGTTGCCGTTCGCAGTTTGTGCCGATATTTTTGTTAATACCTGTATATTTGATATTTATAAAAAAATAAAAATAAAAAAAAATAATTGGTCACATATAATTTTAGCGCCCAGTACGTGGGGCCCGAGATTTTGAAGATTTTGATAAATTCCTGTATATCTCCACTATCAAAACTGAGATTATTAGTTCCAAATTTCCTGTTTGGCTTGTTGTGTGATTATAAAGGAAATGCATTTTGCTTAACGTTCATATAATTTATATAATTATCATTCTCACGAATCACAGGTGTTTGCCTGGGCAGGCGGTGAGTTGATGTTTTTGCGTTTAGTTGGGAATTCCCAATATTTTTTGCGGCTATTGATATCTATTTTGAGGCATGTTGAAGCAAAGGTATCGTTTTTATGTGACCCATTTTTAATGGATACTAGTTTTCATGTTTTGCATTTCCAGTAATCATCTTGGTGATTGATATTTTTTATTGATTTGTTGTGGTCATTAGAATATTGAATGTTAGAAAGGAATTTTGCGAGGTTGTCACTTCCTTGGTTTTTCACTGACATCTTGGGATTTCATTTGTAAATTGTAACTTAGTAATGGATTCATTTAAAGTTAAGCATTTATTAGCTTTAGAGCTAAATTATGAACTGAAGATAAGAGGTGTGACCTCTGACCGCCCAGTAGATGAAAAACGGAGAATATTAGCTAGGTTGTTGACAAAAAAACAACAACAAAATCTAGATGTTAGAACTTTGATAGACCCAACATATGATTTTGAAATCGAAAAACCTGAAATAGAGACATCTTCAAATTCTTTCAATAGTATAGTTAAAGATTTTGATGGACCTATATCTGATTCAGCTTACAAAAGAGCTGTATCGCGAATTTGTCATGTACCTTTCCGAATACTTAGAATCAGGTTGAATAATGCAGATTCAAACTATCCAGAGGTGTTGAATTTTAAAAATGAAGCATATGCTTCTGCTTTACAATTGGACGCTGAATTGCATGAACGTGTCCGCGATATAGACCCTCAGCCACTTCATAATTCCAGTATTTTTATGAATGCTACTAGTGTACAAGCAAATAGTGTGTCACAGAATATTCCACAGAGTTCTAAGACAAAGCCAGTTCATAAATTAGAAATTCAATTTGATGATGAACCCAAGAATGTATTATCATTTATAGAAAGAGTAGAAGAATCGTCTCAAGAACGTCACATCTCAAAAAATGACCTGATATGATACAGAGATACAGTGTGCGGACTGATGTTGTCGAAGAATCTTTATTTGCCTATTGTTCTCGTTATAAGTCCATCAAAGTCGTCTCATATGGTCAGTGCGATCGCATCTGCTATAACTGTAGGCATGTCAGATGCTAGAATGCGAAGTTACAGTGTAGACATAGTCGAAGTCAAAGTTTCTTGTTCTGCCTATTGTGTGCGTTATACCCGCTTTGATGTCGTCTTATATGATAGTTACGAACTCATATGCTCCAAAGGTATCCATGTGAGATGATATAATACAGAGATACAGTGTGCGGAATGATGTTGTCGAAGAATCTTCATTTGCCTATTGTTCTCGTCATGAGTCCTTCAAAGTCGTCTCATATGGTCAGTGCGATCGCATCTGCTATAACTGAAGGCATGTCAGATGCTAGAATGCAAAGTTACAGTGTAAATATAGTCGAAGTCGGAGTTTCTTGTTCTGCCTGTTGTGTGCATTGTACTCGTTTTGATGTCGTCTCATATGATCGTTGCGAACTACCATGCTACAAAGGTATCCATGTGAAATGTTAGAATACTGAGATACAGTGTGCAGACGGATGTCGAAGTATCTTCACTTGTCAGTAGTTCTCGTTATATGTCTCACGAAGTCGTCTTATAATATGGGCAGTGCGATCGTATCTGCTATAGCTGTAGGCATGTCAGATGCTAGAATACGGAGTTACAGTGTTAACATAGTCGGGGTCGAAGTTTCTTGTTCTGCCTGTTGTGTGCGTTATACCTGCTTCGATGTCGTCTGATATGAAAGTTGCGAACTCATATGCTCCAGAGGTATACATGTGAGATGATAAAATACTGAGATACGGTATGCAGACTGATGTGGTCGAAGTATCTTCACTTGCCTATTGTTCTCGTTGTATGTCCTTCGGAGTCGTACTATATGGTCAGTGCGATCTTATCTGCAATTACTGTAGGCATGTCGAATGCAAAAATGCGAAGTTACAGTAGAAACATAGTCGAAGTCGAAGTTTTTTGCTCTTTCTGTTGTGAGCGTTATTTTGATTCAGGAAACACTCGACAATGTCTACCTATAATATGTATAACCGACTTATTATCAAGATTGATAAATTCGAAGTTTTGGCGAACACGCCGGTTTACCGACTCTTGATTGTTGGAATCGAAGTTTCTGGTGGATATGAAAAAGTATAGTACTCCACTCACATATAATGAGCTTTCATAAATACTTCTTCAATAGGCATTCAAGAAGCTAGAATGCAAAATTACAAAGTAAACATAGTCGAAGTCAAAGTTTCTTGTTCTGCCTATTGTGTGCGTTATACCCGCTCCTATGTCGTCTTATATAATCGTTGCGAACTGATATGCTCCAGAGGTATCTATGTAAGATGATAAAAGACAGAGATACAGTGTGCAGACTTATGTTGTCAAAGTATCCTCACTTGCCTATTGATCTTGTTATATGTCCTTCCGAGTCTTTCTATATGGTGAATGCGATCGTATCGGTTTCAACTGTAGGCATGTCAGATGCTAGAATTCAGAGCCACAGTGTGAACATAGTCGAAGTTTCTTGTACTTCCTGTTTTATGAGTTATTTCCGTTTCGATGTCGTCTCAAATGATCGTTACGAACTGATATGCTCCAAAAGTATCCATGTGAGATGATAGAATACCGAGATACAGTGTGCGGACTGATGTTGTCGAAGTATCTTTATTCGCCCATTGTCCTCGTTATATGTCCTCTGAAGTCGTCCTATATGGTTAGTGCGATCGTATCTGCTATAACAGTAGGCATGTCAGATGCTAGAATGCAAAGTTACAGTGTAAATATTGTCGTAGTTTCTTGTTCTGCCTGTTGTGTGCGTTATACCCGCTTCGATGTCGTCTTATATAATAGTTTCGAACTCATATGCTCCAAAGGTATCCATGTGAGATGATATAGTACAGAGGATACAGTGTGCGGAATGATGTTGTCGAAGTATCTTTATTTGCCTATTGTTCTCGTGATAAGTCCTTCAAAGTCGTCTCATATGGTCAGTGCGATCGCATCTGCTATAACTGAAGGCATGTCAGATGCTAGAATGCAAAGTTACAGTGTAAATATAGTCGAAGTCGGAGTTTCTTGTTCTGCCTGTTGTGTGCATTGTACTCGTTTTGATGTCGTCTCATATGATCGTTGCGAACTACCATGCTACAAAGGTATCCATGTGAAATGTTAGAATACTGAGATACAGTGTGCAGACGGATGTCGAAGTATCTTCACTTGTCAGTAGTTCTCGTTATATGTCTCACGAAGTCGTCTTATAATATGGGCAGTGCGATCGTATCTGCTATAGCTGTAGGCATGTCAGATGCTAGAATACGGAGTTACAGTGTTAACATAGTCGGGGTCGAAGTTTCTTGTTCTGCCTGTTGTGTGCGTTATACCTGCTTCGATGTCGTCTGATATGAAAGTTGCGAACTCATATGCTCCAGAGGTATACATGTGAGATGATAAAATACTGAGATACGGTATGCAGACTGATGTGGTCGAAGTATCTTCACTTGCCTATTGTTCTCGTTGTATGTCCTTCGGAGTCGTACTATATGGTCAGTGCGATCTTATCTGCAATTACTGTAGGCATGTCGAATGCAAAAATGCGAAGTTACAGTAGAAACATAGTCGAAGTCGAAGTTTTTTGCTCTTTCTGTTGTGAGCGTTATTTTGATTCAGGAAACACTCGACAATGTCTACCTATAATATGTATAACCGACTTATTATCAAGATTGATAAATTCGAAGTTTTGGCGAACACGCCGGTTTACCGACTCTTGATTGTTGGAATCGAAGTTTCTGGTGGATATGAAAAAGTATAGTACTCCACTCACATATAATGAGCTTTCATAAATACTTCTTGAATAGGCATTCAAGAAGCTAGAATGCAAAATTACAAAGTAAACATAGTCGAAGTCAAAGTTTCTTGTTCTGCCTATTGTGTGCGTTATACCCGCTCCTATGTCGTCTTATATAATCGTTGCGAACTGATATGCTCCAGAGGTATCTATGTAAGATGATAAAAGACAGAGATACAGTGTGCAGACTTATGTTGTCAAAGTATCTTCATTTGCCTATTGTTCTCGTTATAAGTCCTTCAAAGTCGTCTCATATGGTCAGTGCGATCGAATCTGCTATAACTGTAGGCATGTCAGATGCTAGAATGCGAAGTTACAGTTTAGACATGGTCGGAGTCGAAGTATCTTGTTCTGCCTGTTGTGTGTGTTATACCCGTTTTGATGTCGTCTCATATGATTGTTGCGAACTACCATGCTACAAAGGTATTCATGTAAAATGTTACAATACAAAGATACAGTGTGCAGACGGATGTCGAAGTATCTTCACTTGTCAGTTGTTCTCGTTATATGTCCCTCGAAGTCGTACTATATGGTCAGTGCCATCGTATCTGCAATTACTGTAGGCATGTCAGATGCAAGAATGCGAAGTTACAGTGGAAATATAGTCGAAGTCGAAGTTTCTTGCTCTCCCTGTTGTGAGCGTTCTTTTGATTCAGGAAACACTAGACAATGTCTACCCATAAGATGTATAACCGACTTATTATCAAGATTGATAAATTCGAAGTTTTGGCGAACACGCCGGTTTACCGACTCTTGATTGTTGGAATCGAAGTTTCTGGTGAATATGAAAAAGTATAGTACTCCACTCACAAATAATGAGCTGTCATATATACTTCTTGAATAGGCATTCAAGAAGCTAGAATGCAAAGTTACAAAGTAAACATAGTCGAAGTCAAAGTTTCTTGTTCTGCCTGTTGTGTACATTATACCCGCTTCGATGTCGTCTCATATGATCGTTGCGAACTCATATGCTCCGAAGGTATCTATGTGAGATGATGAAATACAGAGATACAGAGTGCAGACTGATGTTGTCAAAGTATCTTCACTTGCCTATTTTTCTCGTTATATGTCCTCTGAAGTCGTCCTAAATGGTCAGTGCGATCGTATCTGCTATAACTGTAGGCATGTCAGATGCTAGAATGCAAAGTTACAGTGTGAATATAGTCGAAGTCGAAGTTTCTTGTTCTGCCTGTTGTGTGCGTTATACCTGTTTTGATGTCGTCTCATATGATCGATGCGAACTGATATGCTCCAGAGGTATCTATGTAAGATGATAAAATACAGAACTACAGTGTGCAGACTGATGTTGTCGAAGTATCCTCACTTGCCTATTGATCTTGTTATATGTCCTTCGGAGTCTTTCTATATGGTCAATGCGATCGTTTCGGTTTCAACTGTAGGCATGTCAGATGCTAGAATTTAGAGCCACAGTGTGAACATAGTCGAAGTTTCTTGTTCTTCCTGTTTTATGCGTTATTTTCGTTTCGATGTCGTCTCAAATGATCGTTGCGAACTGATATGCTCCAAAGGTATCCATGTGAGATGATAGAATACAGAGATACAGTGTGCAAACTGATGTTGTCGAAGTTTCTTCACTTGCCTATTGTTCTCGTTGTATGTATTTCGGAGTCGTACTATATGATCAGTGCGATCGTATCTGCAATTACTGTAGGCATGTCAGATGCAAAAATGCGAAGTTAGTAAGCGTTATTTCGATTTAGGAAACACTAGACAATGTCTACCTATGAGATGTATAACCGACTTATTATCAAGATTGATAGATTCGAAATTTTGGCGATCACGCCGGTTTATCGACTCTTGATTGTTGGAATCGAAGTTTCTGGTGGATATGAAAAAGTATAGTACTCCACTCACATATAATGAGCTGTCATATATACTTCTTGAATAGGCATTCAAGAAGCTAGAGTGCAGAGTTACAGTGTAAATTTTGTCGAAGTCGAAGTTTCTTGTTCTGCTGTTGTGTGCGTTATAATCGTTTTGATGTCCTCTCATATGATCGATACGAACTGATATGCTCCAGAGGTATCTATTTGAGATGATAAAATACAGAGATATAGTGTACAGACTGATGTTGTCAAAGTATCCTCACTTGCCTATTGATCTTGTGATATGTCCTTCGGAGTCTTTCTATATGGTCAATGCGATCGTATCGGTTTCAACTGTAGGCATGTCAGATGCTAGAATTCAGAGCCACAGTGTAAACATAGTCGAAGTTCCTTGTTCCTTGTGTTTCATGCGTTATTTCCGTTTCGATGTCGTCTCAAATGATCGTTGCGAACTGAAATGCTCCAAAGGTATCCATGTGAGATGATAGAATACAGAGATACAGTGTGCGGACTGATGTTGTCGAAGTATCTCCATTTGCCTATTGTTCTCGTTATGAGTTCTTCAAAGTCGTCTCATATGGTCAGTGCGATCGCATCTGCTATAACTGTAGGCATGTCAGATGCTAGAATGCGAAGTTACAGTGTAGACATAGTCGAAGTCGGAGTTCCTTGTTCTGCCTATTGTGTGCGTTATACCCGCTTCGATGTCATCTTATATAATAGTTGCGAACTCATAAGCTTCAAAGGTATCCATGTGAGATGATATAATACAGAGATAGAGTGTGCGGAATGATGTTGTCGAAGTATCTTTATTTGCCTATTGTTCTCGTTATAAGTCCTTCAAAGTCGTCTCATATGGTCAGTGCGATCACATCTGCTATAACTGTAGGCATGTCAGATGCTAGAATGCGAAGTTACAGTGTGAACATAGTCGAAGTCAAAGTTTCTTGTTCTGTCTGTTGTGTGCGTTATACCCGTTCTGATGTCGTTTCATATGATCGTTGCGAACTACCATGCTACAAAGGTATTCATGTGAAATGTTGCATTACAGAGATACAGTGTGCAGACGGATGTCGAAGTATCTTCACTTGTCAGTTGTTCTTGTTATATGTCCCACGAAGTCGTCTTATATGGTCAGTGTGATCGTATCTGCTATAGCTGAAGGCATGTCAGATGCTAGAATGCGGAGTTACAGTGTTAGCATAGTCGGGGTCGAAGTTTCTTGTTCTGCCTGTTGTGAGCGTTATACCTGCTTCGATGTCGTCTTATATATTAGTTGCGAACTCATATGCTCCAGAGGTATCCATGTGAGATGATAGAATACAGAGATACGGTATGCGGACTGATGTGGTCGAAGTATCTTCACTTGGCTATTGTTCTCGTCGTATGTCCTTCGAAGTCGTACTGTATGGTCAGTGCGATCGCATCTGCTATAACTGGAGGCATGTCAGATGCTAGAATGCGGAGTTACAGTGTTAGCATAGTCGGAGTCTGAGTTTCTTGTTCTGCCTGTTGTGTACGTTATACCCGCTCCAGAGGTGTGAGATGATAGAATACAGAGATACAGTGTGCAGACTGATGTTGTCAAAGTATTTTCACTTGCCTATTGTTCTCGTTATATGTCCTCTGAAGTCGTCCTATATGGTCAGTTCGATCGTATCTGCTATAACTGTAGGTTTGTCAGATGCTAGAATGCAAAGTTACAGTGTATATATAGTCGAAGTCGAAGTTTCTTGTTCTGCCTGTTGTGTGCGTTATACCCGTTCTGATGTCATCTCATATGATCGATTCGAACTGATATGCTCCAGAGGTATCTATGTGAGATGATAAAATACAGAGATACAGTGTGCAGACTGATGTTGTCAAAGTATCCTCACTTGCCCTTTGATCTTGTTATTTGTCCTTCGGAGTCTTTCTATATGGTCAATGCAATCGTATCGGTTTCAACTGTAGGCATGTCAGATGCTAGGATTCAGAGCCACAGTGTAAACATAGTCGAAGTTTCTTGTTCTCCTTGTTTTATGCGTTATTTTCCTTTCGATGTCGTCTCAAATGATCGTTGCGAACTGATATGCTCCAAAGATATCCATGTGAGATGATAGAATACAGAGATACAGTGTGCGGGCTGATGTTGTCGAAGTATCTTCATTTGCCTATTGTTCCCGATATAAGTTCTTCAAAGTCGTCTCATATGGTCAGTGCGATTGCATCTGCTATAACTGTAGGCATGTCAGATGCTATAATGCGAAGTTACAGTGTAGACATAGTCGAAGTCGAAGTTTCTTGTTCTGCCTGTTGTGTGCGTTATTCCCGTTTTGATTACGTCTTATATGATCGTTGCGAACCATCATGCTACAAAGGTATCCATGTGAAATGTTACAATACAGAGAAACAGTGTGCAGACGGATCTCGAAGTATCTTCACTTGTCAGTTGTTCTCGTTATATGTCCCACGAAGTCGTCTTATATGGTCAGTGCGATCGTATCTGCTATAGCTGTAGGCATATCAGATGCTAAAATGCGGAGTTACAGTGTTAGCAGTGTTATATACGTTTCAAAGTCGTCTTATACGGTCACTGTCATCGTATCTGCTTCAACTGTATGCATGTCAGATGCTTGACAGCAGAGTTACAGTGTGAACATATTCGAACTCGAAGTTTCTTGTTCTGCAAGTTGTGTGCATTTTACTCGCTTAGAAGGCGTCTTATATGAGCATTGCGAACTCGTCTGCTTCAATAGTATCCATTAGAGATAATAGGATAGAGATATGGAGTGTGCACTCTGATGAAGTCGATGTATCTTCATCTGCCTATTGTATTTTCTATATACCCTCCAAAGTCGTCTCATATGGTCATTGCTTTCATATCAGCCTCAACTGTATGCATGTCAGATGCTAGACTGCAGAGTTTCTGTGTGAACATAGTCTTAGTCGGAGTTTCTTGTTCTGCACGTTGTGTGCGTTATACCCTCCTGGAAGTCCTCTTATATGGTCATTGTGAACATGTCTGCTTCAAAAGTGACCATGTAATATGATAGGAAAGAGAGATATAGTTTGCACAACGATGAAGTCGATGTAACTTCATTTGAGATTTATTGTGTTCACACAGTCGTCTTATATGGTCCCTGCAGTCGTATCTGCTTCAACTGTATTTATGCCAGATGTTATACTGCAGAGTGACAGTGTAGACATATAGTCGAAGTCGATGTTTCTTGTTCTGCAAGCTGTGTGCGTCATACCTGCTTGGGAGTCGTCTTATATGGTCATTGCGAACTTGTCTGCTTCAGTAGTGTCCATGTAAGATAATAGGATAGAGAGATATAGTGTGCACAACGATGAAGTCGATGTATCTTCATTTGCCTACTGTACCCGTTATAATCCCTTCAAAGTCGTCTTATTTCGTCACTGCGATCGTTCCTGCATCAATTGTATGCATTTCAGATGCTAGACTGCAGAGTTGAAGTGTGAATATAATCGTTGTTTCTTGTTCTGCAAGTTGTGTGCGTTATACTTGCTTGAAAGTCATCTCATATGGGCATTGCAAACTCATCTGCCTCAATATTTTCCATTTGATATGATAGGATAGAGAGATAGAGTGTACACTCCGATGAAGTTAATGTATCTTCGTCTGCCTATTGTACCTCCTATATACCCTTTAAAGTAGTCTTATATGGTTACTACGATTATATCTGCTTCAACAGTATGCATGTCAGATGCTAGACTGCAGAGTGACAGTGTTTACATAGTCAAAGTCGAAGTTTCTTGTTCTGCAAATCGTGTGCGTTATGCATGCTGGAAAGTCGTCTTATATGGTGAATGCGAACTTGTCTGCTTTGATAGTCTTCATGTGAGGTGATAGAATCGAGATATATAGTGTGTACGACGATGTGGTCGATATATCCCCATGTGCCTATTGTTCTCGTAATATACCCTTCGGAGTCATCTTATACGGTCACTGCCATCGTATCTGCTTCAACTGTATGCATGTCAGATAATGGACTGCAGAGTTACAGTGTAAACATTGTCAGAGTCGGAGTTCCTTGTTTTGCGAGCTGTTTGCGTTATACATGCTTGAAAGTCGTCTCATATGAACAATGCAAACTTGTCTGCCTCAATGGAGTCCATATAGGATGATAAAATAGAGAGATATAGTGTGCACAACGATGAAGTCGATGTTTCTTCATTTGCATATTGTACTCGTTATTATACCCTTCAATGTCGTCTTATACGGTCACTGCAATCGTATCTGCTTCAACTGTATACATGCCAGATGTCATACTGCAGAGTTACAGTGTATACATAGTCGAATTCGAGGTTTCTTGTTCTGCAAGCTGTGTGCGTGATACCTGCTCGAGAGTCGTCTGATATGGTAATTGCAAACTTGTCTGTTTCAATTATATCCATATCAGATGATAGGATAGAGAGATATAGTGTGCACAACGATAAAGTCGATGTATCTTTATTTGCCTATTGTACACGTTATATATATATACGTATATACGTCACTTATACACTGTCACTTCGACATCCGTCTGCACACTGTATCTCTGATACACTTTGATATGATAGGATAGAGAGATAGAGTGTACACTCCGATGAAGTTAATGTATCTTCGTCTGCCTATTGTACCTCCTATACACCCTTCAAAGTCGTCTTATATGGTTACTACGATTATATCTGCTTCAACTGTATGCATGTCAGATGCTAGACTGCAGAGTGACAGTGTTAACATAGTCAAAGTTGAAGTTTCTTGTTCTGCAAATCGTGTGCGTTATACATGCTGAAAAGTCGTCTTATATGGTAAATGCGAACTTATCTGCTTCGATAGTGTTCATGTGAGGTGATAGGATAGAGATATATAGTGTGTACGACGATGGAGGCGATGTATCCCCATGTGCCTATTGTTTCCGTTATATAACCTTCGGAGTCGTCTTATACGGTCACTGCCATCGTATCTGCTTCAACTGTATGCATGTGCGATAATGAACTGCAGAGTTACAGTGTAAACATTGTCAGAGTCGGAGTTCATTGTTCTGCAAGCTGTGTGCGTTATACCCGCTTGGAAGTCGTCTTATATGGTCAATGCAGACTTGTCTGCTTCAATAGAGTCTATATAAGATGATAAGATAGAGAGATATAGTGTGCACAACGATGAAGTCGATGTTTCTTCATTTGCCTATTGTACTCGTTATTATACCCTTCAATGTCGTCTTATACGGTCACTGCATTCGTATCTGCTTCAACTGTATGCATGTCAGATGTCATACTGCAGAGTTACAGTGTACCTGCTCGAGAGTCGTCTGATATGAGTAGTGTACCTACGTATGCCTCAGGCCAAGATGGCCGCCGCCGGAAGTGACGTCACAACCGTTCCTCTGGTAGAAGGTGTTGGCTGCACAGGTGACAAGATGGCCGCCGGAAGTGACAAGTGACAGATGACAAGTGACAGATGACAAGTGACAGATGACGAGTGACAGATGACAAGTGCCCGATGACAGGTGACAGATGGCAAGTGACATGGAGCCTAAGGGGTGACAGATGGCATGGAACACAAAGAGTAACAGATGACAAGTGACAGATGACATGGAACACAAGCAATAACATTAGAAGTACTCTGAACTTAGCCCCCTAGACTCTGGACTCTAGTGCTCATGGGCGTGGACATTCTTTTTCTCATTTTTGATAGGTGGTTGTTGACGTCACAATCTAGTGACTTTGCCCACCAGATTTAGGTTGGTATTACTACAATTGGTAGCACTTTGTTTCAAGGTCACCCGATATGCATGTTGGAGAGGTGGCCGATGAGTCATCCTTATCCCGACTTCATAGAACAATGCCGCCTTTGTTTGCCATATGTTATCTAGCCTTCCTCTAGAACAATGCCGCCTTTGTTCTCTCTATGCCACAGCGTTTCTTGGAATTCCGGCTATTGGGAAATTGCGACGCAATATTATACGAGAACAATGCCGCCTTTGTTTGCAGGTGTCCGATTACGTAACAACCTCATCCGATTGCATCATCCTTATCTGTGTGAGAACAATGGGTCCATTATTCTGATGCAGGTGGCCGATGAGTCATCCAATAATGCTAGCTGGGAGACAACCTGAAAGAGTACCTCTATCTACTTCCTGTCACCACTGACTGTCAGCGTTTCTTGAAATTTCGTCGAGTCAGCTGTTGGGAAATTTGCCTCATGAACAATACCTCCGTTGTTTGCAGGTGGTTGATGAAGTCACAACCTCAAGCCCTATATAAGGCGGTCAGAACGTTCGTAGGCGTCATTGCATTCTGAACTTTAACACTGGTCGGTCGATCTGTACCTTTCTGTTCGGTTGCTCCTGTCTGTTATATTGTGTGTGGGTTGTGCCAGCTGAAAGGTGAGTTCTTTATTTATTACGTTTCAAGGCCATGTGGTCGACCCTATTTGTGACTAGTGATCATTCCACCCAATACTAGCAGTGTTAGAATATTTTAATTCTCATCAGATGGATGTTTCAGCTATTAACGCTCAAGCTGCTGCCTTCAAACCAACTGTAGCACTATGTAGCTTGCCCATCAACCAGCCCCACTCCATTGAAAATATCAGGGTGGTCCAGACACGGTTTGGGGAGGCTATTGTGGTAGAACTCGAGGCATCTAACGTCTTTCTGCCAAGGAGGGTAGTTGGCATCTTCAAGCCTCAGCTTCCGGCATTCACCCCAGGCAAATACAGCCTGATTCACAAGAGGAGTGACACCGGACCTGCAGTCCTCTTTGAGATTACCAAAAATTAGCGGTGAGTAAAATATTATTTTCTGTTTGATATTTCTCGCAACATGAATGTCAATAGTATTGCTTCTACTAGTGATGCCGTTGTTGAGGAATGTAGAAGAGCAGTGGAAATTTTGAGAAAGAATACGAACATATCTGCAGAAGAGAGACTGTTATGGAATAGGCAAATAGGGACGCATATAAGAGAATTAAATAGGGCAATCAGGGTGACCAATTCGACAGCAGGGGTTTTGATTAAATTAGAAACAAATGTGGGGCATTTGAAACGTTTTCAAAGTTTGATTAGGAAGAAGAATCATATTGGGGCGGGACTTGGCAATCGTAAAAATAGAGTTACATGGAGACTTGTTCAATCTGTTTTTGAGAGTAGAGTAATGACGGGTATCATAATCAATTTAAGTCATAAGGAGTTGATGCAATTCTTGCAGGACGCATCGCACATTTTCAAAATTCAAATCAGAAAAATATTGAGGGAATTAACCATGCTGAAAGTCAATACCACCTTCTGTGTTGAGTTTATCAAGAAATCTGATGACGCGGAGATTATTGAATTCAAATATTTCAGTACGAAGAATGCTACAATGGATGAGGAAACGGATTTAGATTGTTGGTTCACGGAAAATGTGATTGATACCATAGTGAATAAACTTTCGGAATTCCAGGAGAAGGGTAGTGGGCCTTGAGGGAAATTGTTTCTTTAGAGGTTAATGTTAATGAATTAGAAATTGGCAATGGTTCATCATTCATTGCACTACCTGACCAAATATCCAAGAAGCGTGCCTGCATCAATGTGAAAAATACTGATGAGGCATGCTTCTTCTGGAGTATCGTGAGCGCTTTACATCCTGCTAACCAACATGTATACAGGCCCAGCTCGTATCCTCATTACAGCCAAGATTTAAATACCGCAGGCTTGGATGTACCCATCACTCTCAACAATATCCCTAAATTTGAAAAACTCAATGATATCTCGGTGAACGCTTACGCCTTGGAACTGATTCATGTTAGAAAGACAGAGCATTTTGAAGTTGTACCCATAAAACTCACGAAACATAAGCAGCTTAGACATGTCAATCTACTTCTCATCCAAAGTGAATATTTCCCCAAGCCCAACGATCATGATGTCTTGCCTGAAGATGCTTACGACGAAGACATAAGGTATCATTATTGTTGGATTGAAGACATGTCCAGGCTGCTATCTTCACAACTCAGTAAACATACATCAAAAAAACATTTCTGTGATAGATGTCTAAATTATTTTTCGAGCGAATCCAAATTGGCAGATCACAGTGTTGTATGCGAAAATGTCAACGAATGCAAAATTTCATTCCCCAAATACGATTCAGTTGTTTTCAAAAATCACATTCATAAGCAAAAGGCCGAATTCATCATCTACGGTGATTTTGAATCAGTTTTGGAGCACTGTGATGACAAAATCTCTCAAAAAATGGCAAAATATCAAAAACACACAGCCTTCAGTGCAGGGTACTATTTCAAATGCTCGTACGATGATAGCTTGTCCTATTACAAGAGTCATCGAGGTCCTGATTGCATGAGTAAATGAGCTACAAGAGAACTGGAATCAAAACGTCACTTTTCCCATGTAAATCTCCATAAGAAAAGTTAAGGTTCATTCTGGTCATTTTTGGCCACTTCAAGGTCATCCGGCTCCGACAGCGAGCAAAGCGAGAGATCCGTTCCAGAGATGACGGTGCGCATTTCATCACATTTTTCACCCAATAATGACTATATACAGGGTGTATGAGTTGGCCAATAGTTGGGGGAAAAATATATAGAGTGAACCTAAAAGGCGTTATACCTCCTCGACGAGTAGACTACCAGCATATAGGCTACCCGCTAGCTAATGATTCAATCTGATATATAGGGTGTTTGAGTTGTATATTAGTCGATAAATATATACAGGGTGATTCGCAGTAATACTACCCCACTTTGGGGTATCAGAGGGTTGAAGAGGGTGCGGGTACTCTAAGAGAAGAAATTTTAACAGGCACTTCGAAAATAATGGTTCGTCCATATGCAAAGTCTCAAAGTTTATGAGATATCATTTGAAATGTGTGGGGAAACGTTCAGTTAGGTATGTGATGGAAATAGGTAATTGATGCTGAGGCCAGATTTCATAAGCCATGAAATATGTCGAACAACTCTTTATCAAAACTCGTTCAATAACATTATATATACAGGGTGTCTGAGTTAGCAATAGCGATAAAAAATAAGGTGACTCATGAGTAGACCACCACACTTCAGATGGGCTTAGCAAACAGATAGCTGACGTATGACGTATGTCAGATAATCGTTGACAGGATCACTGACATGTGACTATGGGTTACACCAAAGGATTGAAATCAAACACAATGTAGAAAATTATATAATATATTCAATAATCTATACAAATAGCAGCACATTTCCCCACCACCCTCGAGGTAGTGCCTTGTGGCGCGTTGCTTCTTTTTATAGTGGGAAGCTCTCCGGTAGACCTACTTTGACCACTTGCGGTGATAAATAATTAGGTTAACAATTCTTCTCAGACAGCACGAAGATTTTGTCCCTAAATTAATAGAAACACTTCATTAATTCGTCTGATGTATGCTTTCGCAGACAGCACGAAGATTTATTCCTAAATTAATAGAAACACTTCATTGATTCGTCTGATGTATGTTTTCGCAGACAGCACGAAGATTCATTCCTAAATTAATAGAAACACTTCATTAATTCGTCTGATGGCCCTTTTATGTTCATGGCATCTTTTTCTTTAATTGCTAACCTAACCATTCATCACACAGTTCATTTTGAAATTCATATATCAATTTCCATAGCTTCACCATTGATGGAATAATGGCCCCATGGAAGAGTGTCATACGATCCAGGTATGATGTACCTCTTATCATCTTCGGAGCTAAGGGCGATTTTTTCTTGGCAGATTGAATGAACATGGTGTTTCTTCGCTCTTATTAAATTTTGGGAAACCTTCTTATGTGTGGCTGTTTATAGGCATTCAACGTAATCCTCGAAATTTATAGTTGTTTCGACAACAGATGATTTCACTCCTTTTGCTTTTTTCGTCACACCGATATTCATGATTATATCATAGATTTCCTCCTGATCATAGTTTTTTTCATGCAATTCTGATCTTTTCTTTTCAATTTCATTTTCAGTTGTCAACACTTTGGTGGCATATAGTTCAGATCTCAAGCCCACATAATCCGTCATTATTCGACTCTTGTTTTCATCGGACATCATTCCCAACACCTTCTTGTTTACCTGAGGAATGCCATGGATATTATCGCTGGGATAGTCTGAAGTGTCGAAGTGGGTGTGGCAATCTCGCTTCATGATTGCATATGGATCTTGATCAATAATCTCATAGATGAGTGAGTCGGTGTCAGTGTAGCAGACGGTACAATCATCACCAAACTCTCCGAGCATATAATCATAATGGAAGCCGTAGATGGTGGTTTTGGCTAGATCGAGAATGGCCTGACCGACGTAGATAGGCTTGTTCAGCCAGATATCCAATTTTCCTAGTTCGACTGCTACCAAGTTCTTGGTGAAAATGGTGCAGTTCTTGAATTCGGGTTTGGAAATGTAAGCCTCTGCACCATATCTTCCGGCCCACTCCGTCAATAGTCGAACGTTCACCCTCTTCCTAACGTTTTCCATGGTCTTACCGAAAACAGCATTGTTCATAAGTTTGAAGAGGTTTTTCTCAAATTCATTTTTAGCTTGTTTACGGAGGTCGGTGTTGAGGTCTATATATGATTTGAGCCATGTAGATTGCCGGAACTTGAGGACGCGATGAATTTTGGTCAGGACCAACCCATGCTCCAGCGCTTGTTTGAGGGCTCGGTAGTGAATGACGTAGCGTGTTTTATGGTTCAGCGTTGCCATCAGCTTGGTGGGTTGGGAAGATCTAGTCGGAGGTTTCATCGTTTTCGGGTTGATGTGTTCGGGACAGAATGGTATATCTTTGTGGGAATCATGGAGGTTTTGTGGGTATTCTAGGTCAACCTCCAATATGTATCCTTCTGAAGCATCATCAGCAACGGTTGTGACATCAAGATTAGCGTCAGCCCATTCAAAGCCTCCATATGGCAATGCCTGAGACATAGCCCATCCATACTGTTTGTTCACATCATAATACATTAAATATGAGTCAGGCTTTGATGGATCATATGAAGGCATGAACTTGTTGTTTGCTTTGGCTTTTCGTTTCGAACATATTTGGCTGAGGCCTCCTCGAATTCCTCGTTCAACAAAGAGAAACATGTCAGGATCGGTGAGCAGTTCCAACTCTTGCTTTGTATGCTTCAGCATGGCGTCCCACGTGAACCCTGGTAGTGTGAAATAATGAGCAGGATCGAGACCATAGGTGTTGTGGCAGCTGGATCGAAACTGCTCAAAAACATCGGCTAACAGCATAATGTCCGTTTTCATGTAGAGGTCAACATATTGACCTAAGTCTTTACAGCCAAATTTCGACCATACCAGCTTGGCGTGAAGGTAGTGTCTACGGGGGCATGGCTCGTCATACAATTTACTGTAAAATGACTCTATTGGAGGAAGCTGAGTTTCATCGAATCTTTCGAATGAGTCGATATAATCGTAGGGCATCACTCCTTTTTTAGTTAACAACTGGAGCTGATCATTGGAAATATTAGAAGATTGTGATTTTAAATTTGGAAAATCCTCCAGATATGATGCCAACATATCTAGAGAAGAGTTCATAAAGCGAAATGAGTCAATGAAACGAAACTGAATGGAAGTATCATCAACATGTTTCGTGAAGGAGATGTATTTCTCTTTAGTGATTGGTAATAAATCGATTTTGCCCTTCATTTTGGATGCTATATCTTCGATAATAAAATTTGCATCATAACCACTCAAATTGTGGAACACAACTGGCACCACAAAGCTGTCTTGGTATCGAATGTTGCAGCTTTCATGTGCAGGACCTCTGTAGTTGTTTTCGGGAATGAGATGCGTATGGTCACGTACTTTCTTATCGGTAGATCCAAAAGGTTGTTCACAAATGTGGCAGTATGTTGCTTTTCTGAATTCTGCTTCCTGTTCAGCAGTCATGTTGATGTTGTATGGACATAAGAACACCGTAAACATATCCTCAGCCAACTGGTTGAGCTCATCAGCGAACCACGCCATACAGTCCTGCCCTCGGTACGAACGATAAAAGGAGAGAGAATCGTCGTAGGAGCATTTCAAAAGTATCCGACGGCAGCTGGAACGTGGTGCTGAGGCTTCTTTGCATCTCCAGTATTCTCCAAAACAGACTCTTAATCAGCATAAACTATGAATGGGGCCTTCTCCTTGTTTTTATGGTTTTTGAATTTCAGAATGTTTTTCCCCTCCTCAGGCATTCTGATTGCAGTCTCATTTATCCTTATGCAATTCTCAACATGTTTATCGAGCTTATCTTGTGAGCGGAAGTAATGGAGACAGCGGTCACAGAAGAATTTACGTCCATTTTCTCTGCTCAGCTGAGAAGATAGCAGTCTGGACAGATCCTTCACCCACACATAATGATACTTGGTTGGGGATGTTTCGCAAGCATCTTTCTCATCAAAGTACTGATCCTGGACAAGTAGGAGATTGACGTGTCGGTCTTTCTTATCCTTTGTCAAGTATGTGGGCAAAGTCTGCAAGTTTTCGGATTTCTTTTGTAGAATGTAAAGATTGATCGATATACCATTCTGTTTTTCGAACCGAGGAATCTGTTTAACAGTAATTGGAAACTGAATGCCCTTGAGGTTGA
This sequence comes from Phaedon cochleariae, assembly GCA_918026855.4. Taxonomy (NCBI): domain Eukaryota; kingdom Metazoa; phylum Arthropoda; class Insecta; order Coleoptera; family Chrysomelidae; genus Phaedon; species Phaedon cochleariae. Next base: position 35,343,853 of record OU896709.1, on the reverse strand, counting down.
GAACTGTAGACGGATGGGGGTATGAGCTGGACCTATTGACATTAATGTTAGCGGGATACAAAGCAGACGTCTACAGTTCTCAACCTCAAGGGCATTCAGTTTACAATTACTGTTAAACAGATTCCTCGGTTCGAAAAACAGAATGGTATATCGATCAATCTTTACATTCTACAGAAGAAATCCAAAAACTTGCAGACTTTGCCCACATACTTGACAAAGGATAAGGAAGACCGACACGTCAATCTCCTACTTGTCCAGGATCAGTACTTTGATGAGAAAGATGCTTGCGAAACATCCCCAACCAAGTATCATTATGTGTGGGTGAAGGATCTGTCCAGACTGCTATCTTCTCAGCTGAGCAGAGAAAATGGACGTAAATTCTTCTGTGACCGCTGTCTCCATTACTTCCCCTCACAAGATAAGCTCGATAAACATGTTGAGAATTGCATAAGGAAAAATGAGCGTATGTATGGCGTGGTTCGCTGATGAGCTCAACCAGTTGGCTGAGGATATGTCTACGGTGTTCTTATGTCTATACAACATCAACATGACTGCTGAACAGGAAGCAGAATTCAGAAAAGCAACATACTGCCACATTTGTGAACAACCTTTTGGATCTTCCGATAAGAAAGTACGTGACCATACGCATCTCATTCCCGAAAACAACTACAGAGGTCCTGCACATGAAAGCTGCAACATTCGATACCAAGACAGCCATGTGGTGCCAGTTGTGTTCCACAATTTGAGCGGTTATGATGCAAATTTTATTATCGAAGATATAGCATCCCAAATGAAGGGCAAAATCGATTTATTACCAATCACTAAAGAGAAATACATCTCCTTCACGAAACATGTTGATGATACTTCCATTCAGTTTCGTTTCATTGACTCATTTCGCTTTATGAACTCTTCTCTAGATATGTTGGCATCATATCTGGAGGATTTTCCAAATTTAAAATCACAATTTTCTAATATTTCCAATGATCAGCTCCAGTTGTTAACTAAAAAAGGAGTGATGCCCTACGATTATATCGACTCATTCGAAAGATTCGATGAAACTCGGCTTCCTCCAATAGAGTCATTTTACAGTAAATTGTATGACAAGTCATGCCCCCGTAGACACTACCTTCACGCCAAGCTGGTATGGTCGAAATTTGGCTGTAAAGACTTAGGTCAGTATGTTGACCTCTACATGAAAACGGACATTATGCTGTTAGCCGATGTTTTTGAGCAGTTTTGATCCAGCTGCCACAACACCTATGGTCTCGATCCTGCTCATTATTTCACACTACCAGGGTTCACGTGGGACGCCATACTGAAGCATACAAAGCAAGATTTGGAACTGCTCACCGATCCTGACATGTTTTTCTTTGTTGAACGAGGAATTCGAGGAGGCCTCAGCCAAATATGTTCGAAACGAAAAGCCAAAGCAAACAACAAGTTCATGCCTTCATATGATCCATCAAAGCCTGACTCATATTTAATGTATTATGATGTGAACAACCAATATGGATGGGCTATGTCTCAGGCATTGCCATATGGAGGCTTTGAATGGGCTGACGCTAATCTTGATGTCACAACCGTTGCTGATGATGCTTCAGAAGGATACATATTGGAGGTTGACCTAGAATACCCACAAAACCTCCATGATTCCCACAAAGATATACCATTCTGTCCCGAACACATCAACCCGAAAACGATGAAACCTCCGACTAGATCTTCCCAACCCACCAAGCTGATGGCAACGCTGAACCATAAAACACGCTACGTCATCCACTACCGAGCCCTCAAACAAGCGCTGGAGCATGGGTTGGTCCTGACCAAAATTCATCGCGTCCTCAAGTTCCGGCAATCTACATGGCTCAAATCATATATAGACCTCAACACCAACCTCCGTAAACAAGCTGAAAATTAATTTGAGAAAAACCTCTTCAAACTTATGAACAATGCTGTTTTCGGTAAGACCATGGAAAACGTTAGGAAGAGGGTGAACGTTCGACTATTGACGGAGTGGGCCGGAAGATATGGTGCAGAGGCTTACATTTCCAAACCCGAATTCAAGAACTGCACCATTTTCACCAAGAACTTGGTAGCAGTCGAACTAGGAAAATTGGAAATCTGGCTGAACAAGCCTATCTACGTCGGTCAGGCCATTCTCGATCTAGCCAAAACCACCATCTACGGCTTCCATTATGATTATATGCTCGGAGAGTTTGGTGATGATTGTACCGTCTGCTACACTGACACCGACTCACTCATCTATGAGATTATTGATCAAGATCCATATGCAATCATGAAGCGAGATTGCCACACCCACTTCGACACTTCAGACTATCCCAGCGATAATATCCATGGCATTCCTCAGGTAAACAAGAAGGTGTTGGGAATGATGTCCGATGAAAACAAGAGTCGAATAATGACGGATTATGTGGGCTTGAGATCTAAACTATATGCCTCCAAAGTGTTGACAACTGAAAATGAAATTGAATAGAAAAGATCAGAATCGCATGAAGAAAACTATGATCAGGAGGAAATCGATGATATAATCATGAATATCGGTGTGACGAAAAAAGCAAAAGGAGTGAAATCATCTGTTGTCGAAACAACTATAAATTTCGAGGATTACGTTGAATGCCTAGAAACAGCCACACATAAGAAGGTTTCCCAAAATTTAATAAGAGCGAAGAAACACCATGTTCATTCAATCTGCCAAGAAAAAATCGCCCTTAGCTCCGAAGATGATAAGAGTTACATCATACCTGGATCGTATGACACTCTTCCATGGGGCCATTATTCCATCAATGGTGAAGCTATGGAAATTGATATATGAATTTCAAAATGAACTGTGTGATAAATGGTTAGGTTAGCAATTAAAGAAAGAGATGCCATGAACATAAAAGGGCCATCAGACGAATTAATGAAGTGTTTCTATTAATTTAGGAATGAATCTTCGTGCTGTCTGCGAAAACATACATCAGACGAATCAATGAAGTGTTTCTATTAATTTAGGAATAAATCTTCGTGCTGTCTGCGAAAACATACATCAGACGAATTAATGAAGTGTTTCTATTAATTTAGGGACAAAATCTTCGTGCTGTCTGAGAAAAATTGTTAACCTAATTATTTATCACCGCAAGTGGTCAAAGTAGGTCTACCGGAGAGCTTCCCACTATAAAAAGAAGCAACGCGCCACAAGGCACTACCTCGAGGGTGGTGGGGAAATGTGCTGCTATTTGTATAGATTATTGAATATATTATATAATTTTCTACATTGTGTTTGATTTCAATCCTTTGGTGTAACCCATAGTCACATGTCAGTGATCCTGTCAACGATTATCTGACATACGTCATACGTCAGCTATCTGTTTGCTAAGCCCATCTGAAGTGTGGTGGTCTACTCATGAGTCACCTTATTTTTTATCACTATTGCTAACTCAGACACCCTGTATATATAATGTTATTGAACGAGTTTTGATGAAGAGTTGTTCGACATATTTCATGGCTAATGAAATCTGGCCTCAGCATCAATTACCTATTTCCATCACATACCTAACTAAACGTTTCCCCACACATTTCAAATGATATCTCATAAACTTTGAGACTTTGCATATGGACGAACCATTATTTTCGAAGTGCCTGTTAAAAATTCTTCTCTTAGAGTACCCGCACCCTCTTCAACCCTCTGATACCCCAAAGTGGGGTAGTATTACTGCGAATCACCCTGTATATATTTATCGACTAATATACAACTCAAACACCCTATATATCAGATTGAATCATCAGCTAGCGGGTAGCCTATATGCTGGTAGTCTACTCGTCGAGGAGGTATAACGCCTTTTAGGTTCACTCTATATATTTTTCCCCCAACTATTGGCCAACTCATACACATATATAGTCATTATTGGGTGAAAAATGAGATGAAATGCGCACCGTTATCTCTGGAACGGATCTCTCGCTTTGCTCGCTGTCGGAGCCGGATGACCTTGAAGTGGCCAAAAATGACCAGAATGAACCTTAACTTTTCTTATGAGGATTTACATGGGAAAAGTGACGTTTTGATTCCAGTTCTCTTGTAGCTCATTTACTAGGTTTATTTAGTTTTACTTTCAACCTTTTCATTTCAATGATAACCATATCCTCATCAAATATAGTACAACTGTGGAAATTAGGTTGCGAGATATAGTAACTAGCTCCATATCTACCTGACCATTTTGTAACTAATTTAACATCTTTATATTACCTAACATTCTCAATAGTCTTGCCGAAAACAGCGTTATTCATAAGTTTATAAAAATTTTTATCAAACTCATTTTTACACTTCTTTCTCAGTTCATTGTTCAAGTGAACTGCAATACTATGTGAATTTTTTCGATTTTCATACCCAAGCTGAGAGCTTGTTTCAAATTTCTATGATGAATGATGTTGTTTTTCTTTTTGTAAAAAGTTGTAAGTAATTTTTTCAATCCGGATTTAGCACATGGTGGTTTCATGTGTTCAGGACAGAGAGGTAGATCTTTGTGACTTTCAAAGAGTTCACGGGGGTAATCAAGATCCACCTCAAGAATATAACCAAGATCATTGTCATCCGGAACATTCATTATATTGCCAATCGAATAAATATCTTCTACCCACTCGAATTCACTTGTGGGGAGAGGTAAGCTCATCGCAGCCCCATATAAATTATTCACATCAAAATACATCAGATATGATGAAGGACTTTGCTGATCATATTCGTTTCCCATATATTTGTTGTTTGCTTTCGCATAACGATGCGAGCACTGCGATACGCCACCTCTGACCCCTTTTTCTATAAACATTATCATATCAATATCTGTTAAGAGTTCCAATTCTACTTGTGTAATTTTGAGCATGCTATCGAAAGCTAACCCAGGTGCTGTATAGTAGTGCAAACTATCGAGTTGATAGGTATTCATACAGGTTGTCCTGAAATTTTCTAATATGTCTGCCAGTAGTAAAATATCAGTTTTCAGTTTCAGTTTCAGTTATCAAATACAATTCAACATATTCTTTTAATGTTTTGATCCCAAACGTACGCCAAACCATGTTCGCATGTTCATAATCCTTTTTTGACACCCCATTACCTGTTAATTTGTTATAAAATTGTTTCTTCATTGGTAAACTAGTTTCTGCTAATTTTTCCGAAGAGTCTGAATAGTCATAAGGACAAATACCTTTACGTGTGAGCAAACTGAATTCTGCTTCATTATGGCAGTATTGTTTTGTGATCGTTTTTTGATCATTTGTTGAGTATGAGGATAAGGCATCCAAACTGCTAGCCATGAATCTGAAGGAGTTGAGAAATCTCAAATTAATTCTCGCCCCATCGATATATTTAGTGAAAGAAATATATTTTTCTTTGTTCACAGGCAATATAGACACCTTACCCTCGATTTCAGTACTCAAATTTCTTATGAGGAAGTGGCTATCATATCCAGACATATTATGAAAAATTACAGGTACCGTATGACTATCTTGATAACCTATATTACAATGATTATGTGCGGCCCCTCTGTATTCGCCTGTGAGGTGTGAATGGTCTCTGATTTTTCGATCGTCAATAGTGAAAGATTTCAAACAAATATGACAGCATGAAGCCTTTTGAAAATTATAGAATTGCTCCTGTGTCAAAGGTTTCATCGGTTTCGGATTGCTCAAAATTCCATCGATATGAAAAGCTAAAGCCTTCAGTGGGAATTATCATATGAACAAACAAGCATGTAACCAATAGTGAACGGTACATGTTTTTGAGATTTCCTAGTCTTGATCGTGGATTGCCCATCACACTTTTTCAACAGACACTCTAAATCAGCATAAATAACGAATGGAACCTTTTCTTTATTCTTAAAATTCTTGAATTTCAAGATTTTCTCATTCACTTTTGGTAATTCGACTTGAGTGTTATTGATTTTTCTGCATTTAATAGAATGTTTTTCCAGATTCTCACAAGTACTGAAATGATTCAGACAGCGATCACATAACCATTTTTATGAGATATATCCCCCAGTTGCCGGTGTAGTAATTTAGATAGATTTTTTATGTAAGCGAAGTGATAAATTCTGTTTTTGAAAGGAACATCTTCCTCTTCCTCATCTCCATTGAGATCATTTTCCTGAGGATGCGGTGATGACACCATTAATAAATGGATTCTTCTTGAAAAATCAGTACTACTCAAGCATAGGGGAAGTATTTCGATATGCTTTCCCCTCTCATTAGTTGTGAAAACATTAATAGAAAGTTCATTCATGATTTCAAATTTTTTAACATCTTTCAATCTCATTGGGAATTTGATACCATTATATTTCAAAACTTCACTAAAATGAGGATAAGAAGATGTTTTACTTGAATTTTTTTCTGGGCCAACTGGATAGAGAGCTCACACAACTGACCATAAAAAGCAATATGAATCATGATTCCTGATATTAATTACACTTTTGGTATTCCTGATAACCTTTGGTAACTCAACATAAGTAGAATTACCAACGTTAATCGGTGAATATTGATTAATGTTCAGTTTTAGTTGTTAAATTTGATACAATGCCCACCCACTATCTTTCTCCTGAAATTCCTCGAGTGCTTTCAATATCTTATCCCTAATATGCTCATCAAACCATGACTTCAAATTGGTGTTATTATCAATGATTTGAGATTTCGTATTGAAATGTTTAATGTCAGTCTCCAAAGTTTTCGGTTTTACAAAATTCCCCAAGAATACGGCATTCACCTTCAATATGGATTTTCTCAGTTCACCTCGGATTTTGATGGAAAAACTCTTGAAACTCTTTGACAGGAATATTTTTGGGTCTTTTATTTTTTTATTGATGATAGCACCAGTTCTTATTCTATTTTTGAAACATGAATCCAAATCTTTCCAAACCAAATTACGATTTTGATGCTTTGCTTTATCTTTTAATTGATGTAATTTTTCTTTATGATATTTCAGGAGACCTAAACATGATTCAATTTTGGAAAAATTTTCAACACAATTTGCTTTTGTCTTGATACATTTTTGTAATAAACGAATAGATTTTTGCACTAACTTGATCCATTTACAATATTCATCTTTTGTTTCAATCACCCCATAAACTTGATCAATTTTCTTTATAACTTTATTAGCCAAATGATCCATTATTTACAACTTACTCTGGCAACAGAAGACGGCTCTAGATGTGAACGTTGGTATGGGTTTTGGTAACTGGATATGTGTGTACGATGAATGAGCAGCGAGTGAACAGCAGAAAATACGCTGATAATGAAAATGTATGAAATTTATAACTTCCCGATATCAGTTTCTGATAAGAGAAAAAATCGCCTCGTGTACGTGACGCACGCAAACAATTTGCACACATCACTTCGCAACTTATCTCGAAAAAAATCCCCATGAATCCATCATGCGATTTCAACATTTTGCCACAGTCAGCAACATCATATCAAATTAGTCTAAAAAACAAGTTTATCAATGATCGTATGTTTCTTCAACTAATAACAAAGTCTGCAACAAACATGTGTGTCTTTTTTTATTTTTTTTTTCTCTCATATCAACCGATATAAATTTGCAATTTCCATCCATCAAATCACATTTTACGAGTACATTTTGAAGCAGCAGCAGCAGCAGCAAACAGCAATCCTAAAATGGCAGGTGTACCATCCACTCTCATTATAAACATCACGGACACGAGGAGCTTCCCAGCTGACATGGCTATGGTTGTTTTCACACAACTATTCAAGTGAGTATTATTTCTTGTCTCATTCTTTGAATAATTCTCATAGATTCAGCAATACATATTATATGTCCCCTAATAGTTCCAACCTATTTTTCTACCGTTGCATTAACTCCCGCCCCCCAATAGTTAAATTAACTCGCATTTTATTTCCAGATTCGGTGTGAAAGACATAGAGAAAATAATATCCATCGCTGGCGCGCGCTTATCTTTGCAACGGATAGATCGAGGTAGAGTAAGGCTCGAGCGCTCGGCGCTGCAACGTTGTCGGACGTATGTGTTTGGATGTTAATATTGTTACATTATTGTGTGTGGCAACGCTGTCTCGCTTCATGGCGTTCGAAGATCCAGCAAAGCGAGAGATCCCGTAGAATGATAAGCGCGCGCTTGTATTGGAAACGAATACTTGGATTATTTATTTATTTTAAAGTGGGTGACGTCATGCCGTTACCTTCATGGCGTTCGAAGTTCCAGCAAAGCGAGAGATCCCTTAGAATGATAAGCGCGCGCTCGTATACCCATTCCTCAAACTGTGACTTTGATGACAATAACAAGATTGAATTTTCATATACAGGACGTTTGAGTTAAATTGAAAATTGAAAAAAAATATATATACAGAGTGTCCCACGGTTCGCGGTCCTATGTTTTAGCATGGAAGGAGTGTTTGAGTTGAAATAAATATATACAGGGTGTTTGAGTTGATGAAGATTGAAAAAAAATATATACAGGGCAGCCCATGGGGGTGAAAGAATACGAAAACGAAGATAAATAATCTATTTATTTGAGTAATCCTTTTCTACAAAAATGACATGCCTCTTGAGAAGATGGCGGTCCATCCCAGTGTGTGGTCCAATCGGGACGATTATAATGAGCGAAGCATGGCAGTTTGATTTGTAGGTTGAAGTTGCTGCGATATTCTTGAGGAAGTTTGTGCCATATCATTGATAGGTCACAGGGATCTTCATGTTCAATGATACACTCTACTGGAATATAGTGCAATTCTTGTTCGGTGAATTTAAGCAGAGTGGTAGCAGGAGATTTCAGGAACTCTAAGAGCACAGCTATTTCAGATTAATAACAGAGTGTCTCAATACTGGAGAGTGGATTGCTTTCAATATCAATAGAACGTGGGAGAGTTTTAAAGAGTGAAAATTTCGCTATAATCGACACCAAGCATTGTGTGTCGAGAAATGTGGAAAATTTTTGAATAAAACTAACCTATACCACCATATGAGGAATGTCCATAGAGGGGACGCCACCAATTCGAATAACATAGCTGATTAGCGGATGGCAGTTGATGGATTCAGAAGTCTTCAGATCTTACCTATAGAAGTATTCAGAGGTATTCAGAGGTCTTCAGATCACGCCTTCAGATGTCTTCAGATGTCTTCAGAGGTCTTCAGATCACGCCTTCAGAGGTATTCAGATGTCTTCAGAGGTATTCAGAGGTCTTCAGAGGTATTCAGATGTCTTCAGATGTATTCAAAAGTCTTCAGCTGTATATCAGACACCATAGCGTTCACATCATGGAGTCTAAACCACATTCATCAGAGCAAGCATTAGATAAATATCACTGTGCAGATTATGATAATGCTTATGGACCGAAATATGTTGACGGCAGATGGACACTTGGACATAAGAATCTACGCTTTGAGGACCAATACATAGGCGTAGATAATGTCGATTTCAAAAGTACTCTGGGTCTTTTGGAATTATTATTTTCCAAGAACCCTCGAAATTACACGCCTCTGGATCACCAGATGTATAAACAGATGCTAGAAATCAGCTCTATTCATAGAGATCGATTAGGGCGATTACGAGGAGAAGCTGATAAGGAGAAATTCGATAAAATTATCAGACCCCTCTTCAAAAATAAGACCAAGCCTAAACGTCCAAAGTTGAGCGTGGAGCCTGAAGCCAGTATTGGGAATGAAGAGTACAATATTTTAGATGAATGGACAGATCCGAAAATCTTGGTGGATAGACTGAGATATTTAATGGAATCAGATAAGAACAACAACGAGATCGCCTTCATTCTTACTGAACTTGAAAATGTTGGTATAATATCTAAGAAATAAATGATGTCAAAATTATCCGTTTTTATTCAACACCTGCTAGGCGAGTAGACTCACAATGACTACTCAACTTGGCATAAAAAAATATAAATTTGAAAACCCTGTATAATGACTGGTAGGTAGTGTGATTAAATCATAAACTTGGTTGACTTGCTGACTGTCTTTGGTCGACTGACATTTTTACGATGATAATCACTCTAAGAGTCACAAAAATGAAAAACGAGGTAGCGACATTTCTTGCTGACCCGCCCTGTATAGCAGAAATATTTTTTAGTGTGGGATATTGAATATTAGGTATAGGATCAAAAACAGCTCTTGTTTCAGTTTGAACAGCTGTTTTTTGTGTGATTTCGATAGTTCCTTGTATCTCATATGGAACGATAAGAGAATCAATAATAATAGGATTATTTCCTTTATTATCCGTTAATTTTAGTCTATAACTCAGCTGATTCAATCATCTTTCTAGGCTTTGAAAGAATATGATTTTCTGTATACGCCAAATATAGAACAACCAAGATAACGGCATCCTGTTTGAACGCTCCAACTTGAACAGCTGTTTGATTTCGGTAGTTCGTTGATTTCGTGAAAAGACGATAAGAGAACCCGTGTATGTCTTTTATACCAACTCGTTAATTGTTGTCTATAGCTCATCTATTGTGAGAGTATCAGATTTTGAAATATTCGGCGGATTCAGTAGCAGATAAAAGGCATAACAATGCTTGAATATAATATGCACACATGAAGATAAGCCTCTCAATGTATAGGGTGAATCAGTCAGTATAGTCGGACAGTGGACTGAGTTTTACAAAAGAATCATATTATATGATGCATGAAAGAAATGCTCAATAGATCATATTATCAATAAGCCAAAAAGAAGCAACAAGTTGTGTTCTTCTTTGCCAGTAGTCGGACACTTGTCTTTTATCGTGCAGAGTGAATGAAAGCACTCAAGTATGCTGCATGAGTTAAATCATACGAGCATTCTGTGTGAGTTATATACTACGCGTTTTCCATGACTACAGCAAAACTCTTCAGCTTGCTGATTTTCTCACAACTGATAGTCTGTCATTTCATGAAATTCGATATTGAAACATGGTGTATGTTTATGTGGCAATTTTTGTAGAGAAATCAATTTATATCATACTTAACTAGAATACATTGGGCTGATAATTGAATAGGGTGTTCTAGGAAAAAACACCTTAAATTCAATCAAAACTGTATTCGTACTTATTCCTATACCAAAGCCGGCTAATTTTATCGATAACAAATTGGAATGATTATACTAAATATTCCTCAATAAGATTACCAAAGAACCTGCTTAACTTCATGAACCATGTAATAAACGATAAAATTTAAATATATCTCTTCAGCATATTCATTGCTGAATTTATTTGTTATACCAGCCGATAGATGGCGGTACAACTACGTTGCTAAGAGTTACTAACAGCCGTCGGCTGAGCGCCAACAAATAACTATGAGCCTCAAACAACTGTTATCATCTTCCATTGGTTATTGCACTACACCGAACTTATATATTTTCGGATTCGAATTGTTACCTCATATCTGCAAATAGGTCGGTCATTCTCAGGATTTCAGAATGAAAATAATTCATACCGTGTCATCCATCACTGTCATCAAATAAAAAACATCCTAAAAGTTTCTTCAAGATGTTCCATATCAAGTACCCTGAATGTCTCTGGTACATGCCGTATCATCCCACAAACATTCTGATGGGATGTTTATAAGACATCGCAAATGCTGACAAGAATGTCCTAAGGAAAATAGGGATTTTCCAGAGTTGTTCCTATCAACCCATATGGATGGTTCTACGACGTCTTACGGATGTTATTGTGTTATTAGGGCATGCGCATGGTGAGCGATGCCACACTCACTAATTCTTAGAAAACATCTGAACAAAACGACTAAGTTCATCATAGGAAGTGTTTCCAAGATCTCCAAATGCGAAATCTCAGCCAATTTCATTGATATAAAATGATCACAGGGCACCATTTATTTTCACCCAAAATAAAGATACTATATGAAGATCCTGAACAAGAATTGGAATCAATCAGTATACTACGACACCCAGATCCATCACGGAAGTTTCAACGAAAAAACTATGATTTTTATTTCACGCGAAAAGCTACTACTCAAGATACAGATATGACATTTTTCAGAGTACTGTTCCTACATATTATGGGGTTCAACATCCATACATACTCTGATGCTCCTAGATTTCATTCAGAGATACAGTCCATTCGCCTGATTGGTGTTTCTACACTCACTGATTCTCAAACAACATTGTAACATCACCGAAAAGACATCGACCTTCCACTTTTCTACAGATACACAGAAAATAATTTTCAGAGATTTCTACTATCATTCCATCGCTAGCAATACCAGTCAGACGCACTCAACAAATACAGAAAACGCATTCTGTTGTCACCAATCTTGAATATGTCGGGCAACTCTTTACCAAAACTCATTAAATGACTGAGTTTACTATAGGAAGTGTTTCTAAGATCTTGAAAAGTTTAAAATTCAATACCTATACCTCCTGTTGTAGCCTGTGCATGATTTTCTTCGAATATAATAGGTATTTGCTTTGGTGTGCTTCAAGAAATGAATAATAATGATAATCTGACGCATATTGTAGCACCAAACATTCAAACAACGTATACCAATAATTATGAATTAACTTCTAAGACGAAAATATTTGGAAAATCATCTCTCTCTTATCAAGTGAGACATTCCCAGTTAGATTGAATATCCTATCCCCTTTAAGGTATGCACGACGTTCTTCGAACATTGTTAGGATCTTCTTTCGTGCGCTCCAAGTGTTAAAAAAATATGAACTGGTGAAAATGTACCAGAACATGAAAAACGTGAAAAAATATTCAAATAGGCTTTTATACATTATGGGGAATCGTATCCCAGCTATCACTCGAAATATTGACCAACTTCATCGATATAAAATAATGATAATGAACTAGATTCTCCACCTGACATATAAAAAATAAAAGATCAGAATCATGAAAAAAAACATTGTCTGAGGAAAAATATTCAAATAGGTTGTTATCCTGTACACTATGGAAAATATAGTATCTCGGCTATCATTTGAAATATTGCCCAACTTCATCGATATAGAATAATCACAAGGTACCATTCTTTTCAACTGAAATAAAGATACCCTATGCGGATTATGAATAACTATTGAATTCAATCAGTATACTACGACACCCAGATCCATCACGCACGCTGCTTCACAAAAACTAGGATTTGCAAATACATGGATATACGCAGACTTTCAATGCTTGCGAGATATCAATAAAGAATGGAGAGCCGTGAATAACCTATATTCTTATGTTATCTCCCATAGAGCTAGTATTGGGCTTTTTCAATGCTACTGACAATAGATGCGCGAATAGAATACTCTACTTTATGTACGACATCGTCACAAATTATGCTAGATAGATGACACTTGACAGATGCCATGTGACACCTGAAGCGTTTTTCAGATGATGTATAATTAAGAGGAGTCATATTACGCATGCGTCGAAACGTGACGGAAACATCACAAAAACAGCACGATTGAAATATTGCTTCGATAACATAATATAAGGATGGCACACCATTCTGACCGAATAAAATATGAAGAACATAAACCAATTATGAATTATTGAGGTCTTAGACAAAAATACTCGAAATGACTAATGTACACTGCGAAAATTAATATATCTCCTACTATCTTTGCCAGACAGTTCAAGTATCCTATCCTATTCAATATCGTATCTAGGCTATTATTCGGAATATTGTCAAACTTCATCGATATAGAATAATAACAAGGTAGTATTCTTTTCGAACCGAAATAAAGATTCCCAATGCTGATTATAAATGAAAGCTACTCTACGAAATACAGATACAACCTGTTCAAGAATACTGTTTACTCATATGGGTTCAGCACTCACACATATACGTTGATGCTCCTTGATGCCATCCAGAGAGACTAGCTATGCGCCTGGTGGACGATGCTACACTCACCAAGTCTTAAAAACATTGAAAAATCGCAAATGAGTCGGAGAGAGTCGGAGACCTTTCCTTATTCTACAGATACTTCCGCTCCATTAACAAAATTGAAACATCACAAAAAAGCTGTTACTCTTCAGATATATGTTGAACAACTCTTTACCGAAACTCATGAAACGACTAAGTTTACCAAAGGAAGTAGTTCCAAGATACACCAATATTCAATACTGCACCTCCTTTTTGGCAACCTCCTTAGGCATGAGCGATGTTTCACGAACATAATAAGCATTTCCTTCAGTGCGCTTCAAGTGATGAAAGAATAATAATCCGACACCAATCATAGAACCAACCATTTGAATAACGTATAACAATCAGGAATTAACTTCATAGACAAAAATATCCCAACAGGCTATCATGCATTAGGGAAAATCATATATGTCTTGTCAGGTGAACTTTTCACCAATTTCATTGGTATGAAATGATCACAAGGTACCATTTCTTTCTACCCGAAATGAAGATACAAATGCTGATCCTGAACAAGAATTGAAATCAAACAGTATACGATACCCGGATATCCATCACGAAAGTTTCAACACAAAAACTAGGATTTTTATTCCAGACAACATGCTACTCTACAAAATACAGATACAACCTGTTTTAGAATACTGTCTACACATATGGGGTTCAGCAACCACATAAACGTTAATGCTTCTAGATTCCATCAAGAGAGACAGGCCATCCGCCTGTTGAGTGATGCCACACTCACTAACAGGATAGGTTAGAGAGTAGGTTGACATCATTGGTTGAGATTGATGCTATATCGGCCTGAACTATCCAAGCTACGATAGGTTGGATCAATTTTTGGTGGTTCGTTTGTTTGTTTGTCGGACGAGCGGAGCGAGTCTGATAACCACCAAAAATTGATCTAACCTATCGTAGCTTGGATAGTTCAGGCCGATATAGCATCAATCTCAACCAATGATGTCAACCTACTCTCTAACCTATCCTGTTAGTGAGTGTGGCATCACTCAACAGGCGGATGGCCTGTCTCTCTTGATGGAATCTAAAAGCATAAACGTATATGTGGTTGCTGAACCCCATATGTGTAGACAGTATTCTGAAAAATGTCATATCTGTATCTTGTGTAGTAGCTTTTCGCAATTTACACCTTTCAATACCCATTTTCGGAAGCATTGAGCTGTTATATGAGTTTAATTTCCTTGGAATTCCTTGGATTTCCTTGGAATTCCTTGGATTTCCTTGGTATTACTTGGAATTCCAAGGAAATTAAACTCATATAACAGCTCAATGCTTCCGAAAATGGGTATTGAAAGGTGTAAATTGCGAAAAGCTACTACACAAGATGAAGATATGACATTTTTTAGAATACTGTCTACACATATGGGGTTCAGCAACCACATATACGTTGATGCTTCTAGATTCCATCAAGAGAGACAGGCCATCCGCCTGTTGAGTGATGCCACACTCACTAACAGGATAGGTTAGAGAGTAGGATGACATCATTGGTTGAGATTGATACTATATCGGCCTGAACTATCCAAGCTACGATAGGTTAGATCAATTTTTGGTGGTTATCAGACTCGCTCCGCTCGTCCGACAAACAAACGAACGAACCACCAAAAATTGATCTAACCTATCGTAGCTTGGATAGTTCAGGCCGATATAGCATCAATCTCAACCAATGATGTCAACCTACTCTCTAACCTATCCTGTTAGTGAGTGTGGCATCACTCAACAGGCGGATGGCCTGTCTCTCTTGATGGAATCTAGAAGCATTAACGTATATGTGGTTGCTGAACCCCATATGTGTAGACAGTTCTAAAACAGGTTGTATCTGTATTTTGTAGAGTAGCATGTTGTCTGGAATAAAAATCCTAGTTTTTGTGTTGAAACTTTCGTGATGGATATCCGGGTATCGTATACTGTTTGATTTCAATTCTTGTTCAGGATCAGCATTAGTATCTTCATTTCGGGTAGAAAGAAATGGTACCTTGTGATCATTTCATACCAATGAAATTGGTGAAAAGTTCACCTGACAAGACATATATGATTTTCCCTAATGCATGATAGCCTGTTGGAATATTTTTGTCTATGAAGTTAATTCCTGATTGTTATACGTTATTCAAATGGTTGGTACTATGATTGGTGTCGGATTATTATTCTTTCATCACTTGAAGCGCACTGAAGGAAATGCTTATTATGTTCGTGAAACATCGCTCATGCCTAGGGAGGTTGCCAAAAAGGAGGTGCAGTATTGAACATTGGTGTATCTTGGAACTACTTCCTTTGGTAAACTTAGTCGTTTTATGAGTTTCGGTAAAGAGTTGTTCAACATATATCTGAAGAGTAACAGCTTTTCTGTGATGTTTCAATTTTGTTAATGGAGCGGAAGTATCTGTAGAATAAGGAAAGGTCTCCGACTCTCTCCGACTCATTTGCGATGTTTCAATGTTTTTAAGACTTGGTGAGTGTAGCATCGTCCACCAGGCGCATAGCTAGTCTCTCTGGATGGCATCTAGGAGTATCAACGTATATGTGTGAGTGCTGAACCCATATGATTAAACAGTATTCTTGAACAGGTTGTATCTGTATTTCGTAGAGTAGCTTTAATTTATAATCAGCATTGGGAATCTTTATTTCGGTTCGAAAAGAATACTACCTTGTGATTATTCTATATCGATGAAGTTTGACAATATTTCGAATGATAGCCTAGATACGATATTGAATAGGATAGGATACTTAAACTGTCTGGCAATGATAGTAAGAGATATATCAATTTTCGCAGTGTACATTAGTCATTTCGAGTATTTTTGTCTAAGACCTCAATAATTCATAATTGGTTTATGTTCTTCATATTTTATTCGGTCAGAATGGTGTGCCATCCTTATATTATGTTATCGAAGCAATATTTCAATCGTGCTGTTTTTGTGATGTTTTCGTCACGTTTTGACGCATGCGTAATATGACTCCTCTTAATTATACATCATCTGAAAAACGCTTCAGGTGTCACATGGCATCTGTCAAGTATCATCTATCTAGCATAATTTGTGACGATGTCGTACATAAAGTAGAGTTTTCTATTCGCGCATCTATTGTCAGTAGCATTAAAAAAGCCCAATACTAGCTTCATGGGAGATAACATAAGACAATAGGTTATTCACACCTCTCCATTCTTTATTGATATCTCGCAAGCATTGAAACTCTGCGTATATCAATGTATTTGCAAATCCTAGTTTTTGTGAAGCAGCGTGCGTGATGGATCTGGGTGTCGTAGTATACTGATTGAATTCAATAGTTATCCATAATCCGCATAGGGTATCTTTATTTCGGTTGAAAAGAATGGTACCTTGTGATTATTCTATATCGATGAAGTTGGGCAATATTTCAAATGATAGCCGAGATACTATATTTTCCATACTGTACAGGATAACAACCTATTTGAATATTTTTTCTCTGACAATGTTTTTTTTATGATTCTGATCTTTTATTTTCTATATGTCAGGTGGAGAATCTAGTTCATTATCATTATTTTATATCGATGAAGTTGGTCAATATTTCGAGTGATAGCTGAGATACGATTCTCCATAATGTATAATAGCCTATTTGAATATTTTTTCACGATTTTCATGTTCTGGTACATTTTCACCAGTTCATATTTTGTTATCACTTGGAGCGCACGAAAGAAGATCCTAACAATGTTCGAAGAACGTCGTGCATACCTTAAAGGGGATAGGATATTCAATTTTTGAATACGGAAGTTAAAAAAACATTGTGTGATTCATTAGTTCTGTCCCATTTCAATCATTGCGACGTGGTATATCACAAATGTTTAGATAGCAATGACACAAAGCGCATTCAAAAACTACAAAACTCTTGTATGAGACTTATTTTTGGTATAAGAACTAGGAATAGAATTTCACATAAACTGAAAGATTTGAACTGGCTTAATATGATCAACCGCAGACGTCTCCATACAGCTTGTACGTTCTTTAAAATAGTCAAGTTTAAGACTCCTCCCTACTTACATGAACATTTGAGTTATAGAACGGACGTTCACAATTTGAATCTGAGAAGGAAATTACTATTGAGTGTCCCTACTCACAAAAAAGAAGTGTATAAGCGCTCGTTCTCTTATAATATTTCTGACACATTAAATTATATTAATATTTGGAATCCTAATTGGTTTGACCTATCGATCGATAATTTCAAATACAAATTTAAAAAACATTCAATACAGTCTCAAAATGTCCCTGAATGACCGCTATGAAACATTCGCATTGAGATCGTGATTATTGTTTATCAGCTCATCGCTCGCATGCTCTATTTCCAATTCTTTTTCTCTCCATCTCTCTCTTTTCTCTTTTCCTCCTCTCTTTCTCGTGCTCTTTCACCCTATTCAGCTTTATTTTTCAGTTTACGGCTTTGGTGGAACACCAGATGCGACTTGATCGCAATCTGAACCAAAAGCCCTTTGTTCACCATATGTATATATATTGTATTTAGTTTTACTTTCTTCAATGTGAACATATTTGGTGTCCAATAAATGTATTATTATTATTATTATTATTATTAATCTAACTGGGAATGTCTCACTTGATAAGAGAGAGATGATTTTCCAAATATTTTCGTCTTAGAAGTTAATTCATAATTATTGGTATACGTTGTTTGAATGTTTGGTGCTACAATAGGTGTCAGATTATCATTATTATTTATCTCTTGAAGCACACCAAAGCAAATACCTATTATATTCGAAGAAAATCATGCACAGGCTACAACAGGAGGTATAGGTATTGAATTTTAAACTTTTCAAGATCTTAGAAACACTTCCTATAGTAAACTCAGTCATTTAATGAGTTTTGGTAAAGAGTTGCTCGACATATTCAAGATTGGTGACAACAGAATGCGTTTTCTGAATTTGTTGAGTGCGTCTGACTGGTATTGCTAGCGATGGAATGATAGTAGAAATCTCTGAAAATTGTTTTCTGTGTATCTGTAGAAAAGTGGAAGGTCGATGTCTTTTCGGTGATGTTACAATGTTGTTTGAGAATCAGTGAGTGTAGAAACACCAATCAGGCGAATGGACTGTATCTCTGAATGAAATCTAGGAGCATCAGAGTATGTATGGATGTTGAACCCCATAATATGTAGGAACAGTACTCTGAAAAATGTCATATCTGTATCTTGTGTAGTAGCTTTTCGCGTGAAATAAAAATCATAGTTTTTTCGTTGAAACTTTCGTGATGGATCTGGGTGTCGTAGTATACTGATTGATTCCAATTCTTGTTCAGGATCTTCATATAGTATCTTTATTTTGGGTGAAAATAAATGGTGCCCTGTGATCATTTTATATCAATGAAATTGGCTGAGATTTCGCATTTGGAGATCTTGGGAACACTTCTTATGATGAACTTAGTCGTTTTGTTCAGATGTTTTCTAAGAATTAGTGAGTGTGGCATCGCTCACCATGCGCATGCCCTAATAATACAATAACATCCGTAAGACGTCGTGGAACCATCCATATGGGATGATAGGAACAACTCTGGAAAATCCCTATTTTCCTTGGGACATTCTTGTCAGCATTTGCGATGTCTTATAAACATCCCATCAGAATGTTTGTGGGATGATACGGGATGTACCAGAGACATTCGGGGTACTTGATATGGAACATCTTGAAGAAACTTTCAGGATGTTTTTTATTTGAAGACAGTGATGAATGACACGGTATGAATTATTTTCATTCTGAAATCCTGAGAATGACCGACCTTTTTGCAGATATAAGGTAACAATTCGAATCCGAAAATATTTAAGTTCGGTGCAGTGCAATAACCAATGGAAGATGATAACAGTTGTTTTAGGCTCAGATTTATTTGTTGGCGCTCAGCCGACGGCTGTTAGTAACTCTTAGCAACGTAGTTGTACCGCCATCTATCGGCTGGTATAACAAATAAATTCAGCAATGAATATGCTGAAGAGATATATTTAAATTTTATCGTTTATTACATGGTTCATGAAGTTAAGCAGGTTCTTTGGTAATCTAATTGAGGAATATTTAGTATGATCATTTCAATTTGTTATCGATGAAATCAGCCGGCTTTGGTATAGGAATAAGTACGAATACAGTTTTGATTGAATTTCAGGTGTTTTTTCCTAGGAGAACACCCTATTCAATTATCAGCCCAATGTATTCTAGTTAAGTATGATATAAATTGATTTTTCTACAAAAATTGCCACATAAACATACACCATGTTCCAATATCGAATTTCATGAAATGACAGACTATTAGTTGTGAGAAAATCAGCAAGCTGAAGAGTTTCGCTGTAGTCATGGAAAACGCGTAGTATATAACTCACACAGAATGCTCGTATGATTTGACTTATGCAGCATACTTGAGTGCTTTCATTCACTCTGCACGCTAAAAGACAAGTGTCCGACTACTGGCAAAGAAGAACACAACTTGTTGCTTCTTTTTGGCTTATTGATAATATGATCTATTGAGCATTTCTTTCATGCATCACATAATATGATTCTTTTGTAAAACTCAGTCCACTGTCCGACTATACTGACTGATTCACCCTATACATTGAGAGGCTTATCTTCATGTGTGCATATTATATTCAAGCATTGTTATGCATTTTATCTGCCACTGAATCCGCCGAATATTTCAAAATCTGATGCTCTTACAATAGATGAGCTATAGACAACAATTAACGAGTTGGTATAAAAGACATACACGGGTTCTCTTATCGTCTTTTCACGAAATCAACGAACTACCGAAATCAAACAGCTGTTCAAGTTGGAGCGTTCAAACAGGATGCCGTTATCTTGGTTGTTCTATATTTGGCGTATACAGAAAATCATATTCTTTCAAAGCCTAGAAGGATGATTAAATCAGCTGAGTTATAGACTAAAATTGACGGATAATAAAGGAAATGCTCCTATTATTATTGATTCTCTTATCGTTCCATATGAGCTACAAGGAACTATCGAAATTACACAAAAAACAGCTGTTCAAGCTGGAACAAGAGCTGTTTTTAGTCCTAGACCTAATATTCAATATCCCACACTAAAAAATATTCCTGCTATACAGGGCGGGTCAGCAAGAAATGTCGCTACCTCGTTTTTCATTTTTGTGACTCTTAGAGTGATTATCATCGTAAAAATGTCAGTCGACCAAAGACAGTCAGCAAGTCAACCAAGTTTATGATTTCATCACACTACCTACCAGTCATTATACAGGGTTTTTAGATGTATATTTTTGTATGCCAAGTTAAGTAGTCATTGTGAGTCTACTCGCCTAGCAGGTGTTGAATAAAAACGGATAATTCTGACATCATTTATTTCTTAGATATTATACCAACATTTTCAAGTTCAGTAAGAATCAAGGCGATCTCGTTGTTGTTCTCATCTGATTCCATTAAATATCTCAGTCTATCCACCAAGATATTCGGATCTGTCCATTCATCTTAAATATTGTACTCTTCATTCCCAATACTGGCTTCAGGCTCCACGCTCAACTTTGGACGTTTAGGCTTGGTCTAATTTTTGAAGAGGGGTCTGATAATTTTATCGAATTTCTCCTTATCAGCTTGTCCTCGTAATCGCCCTAATCGATCTCTATGAATAGAGCTGATTTCTAGCATCTGTTTATACATCTGGTGATCCAGAGGCGTGTAATTTCGGGGGTTCTTGGAAAATAATAATTCCAAAAGACCCAGAGTACTTTTAAAATCGGCATTATCTACGCCTATGTATTGGTCCTCAAAGCGTAGATTCCTATGTCCAAGTGTCCATCTGCCGTCAACATATTTCGGTCCATAAGCATTATCATAATCTGCACAGTGATATTTATCTAATGCTTGCTCTGATGAATGTGGTTTAGACTCCATGATGTGAACGCTATGGTGTCTGATATACAGCTGAAGACTTTTGAATACATCTGAAGACATCTGAATACCTCTGAAGACCTCTGAATACCTCTGAAGACATCTGAATACCTCTGAAGGCGTGATCTGAAGACCTCTGAAGACATCTGAAGACATCTGAAGACATCTGAAGGCGTGATCTGAAGACCTCTGAATACCTCTGAATACTTCTATAGGTGTGATCTGAAGACTTCTGAATCCATTAACTGCCATCCGCTAATCAGCTATGTTATTCGAATTGGTGGCGTCCCCTCTATGGACATTCCTCATATGGTGGTATAGGTTAGTTTTATTCAAGAATTTCCCACATTTCTCGACACACAATGCTTGGTGTCGATTATAGCGAAATTTTCACTCTTTAAAACTCTCCCACGTTCCATTAATATTGAAAGCAATCCACTCTCCAGTATTGAGACACTCTGTTATAAATCTGAAATAGCTGTGCTCTTAGAGTTCCTGAAATCTCCTGCTACCACTCTGCTAAAATTCACCGAACAAGAATTGCACTATATTCCAGTAGAGTGTATCATTGAACATGAAGATCTCTGTGACCTATTAATGATATGGCACAAACTTCCCCAAGAATATCGCAGCAACTTCATCCTACAAATCAAACTGCCATGCTTCGTTCATTATAATCGTCCCGATTGGACCACACACTGGGATGGACCGCCATCTTCTCAAGAGGCATGTCATTTTTGTAGAAAAGGATTACTCAAATAAATAGATTATTTATCTTCGTTTTCGTATTCTTTCACCCCCATGGGCTGCCCTGTATATATTTTTTTTCAATCTTCATCAACTCAAACACCCTGTATATATTTATTTCAACTCAAACACTCCTTTCATGCTAAAACATGGGACCGCGAACCGTGGGACACTCTGTATATATTTTTTTCTCAATTTTCAATCAACTCAAACGCCCTGTATATGAAAATTCAATCTTGTTATTGTCATTGAAGTCACAGTTTGAGGAATGGGTATACGAGCGCGCGCTTATCATTCTAAGGGATCTCTCGCTTTGCTGGAACTTCGAACGCCATGAAAGTAACGGCATGACGTCACCCACTTCAAAATAAATAAATAATCCAAGTGTTCGTTTCCAATACGAGCGCGCGCTTATCATTCTACTGGATCTCTCGCTTTGCTGGATCTTCGAACGCCATGAAGCGAGACAGCGTTGCCACACACAATAATGTAACAATATTAACATCCAAACACATACGTCCGACAACGTTGCAGCGCCGAGCGCTCGAGCCTTACTCTACCTCGATAGATCCGTTGCAAAGATAAGTGCGCGCCAGCGATGGATATTATTTTCGACTCGAAGTTTCTTATCTCTGGAATGCATCTCTCGCTTCACTATACCTCGATGGATCCGTTGCAAAGATAAGCGCGCGCCAGCGATGGATATCCCGTTCGAATAGCATTAAAATAATTGAAATATCACGGAGGTTGGAATACCACAGTGCGTATATACGCTGCCTCATAATGCAAAGGTTCCCTGGTTCAATTCCCCCCAGCGGTGACAGCTTTTTTTTAATATATTTATTCACGATGGCGACGTGACGACGTATGAATAATTTGAATTTGGCGCTGGTGTTTAGTGGGCGTGGCCTCCAACCAAATGCTGGTCTCTGATTGGTCGACAGGCAGGCGGTGAGAGGTGGAGGGGGAGAGAGAAAAAGTGGAGGGGGTGTCCCATTCCGCCCGGCTTCCTACTTATATAAATGTTGGTTGCAATGATTTGATCTTGAAAAAAACTTCAAGTCCTCAATTGCAGGGCATCCTTGTTCATGTAAATCAATAATATTGTTCATCCTTAGTAGTCTCTCCAACCATATCTTCTTTTCTAACCCCTTCACTAGAATTTCTTCTCCTTCGTAACAGTCAATGCATTTCTTGATGAATTCAGTTATTTGCTCATACCGTATTGTTGTAATAGATGATTCCTTATGACTCCATTCCAATCCATGCAGGTGTTTAGTGGACCATTCCATATGTTTGAGAACAGTTGAATTGTAGTGTGACATGTCAAGTGATAAAGTGATGAATCGATGTTGCCACACACCATTGTCCACATTCAAAATGGCAATTTCTCTACACAAAAAGTTATCTTCTCCATACTGGAAACCTTGTACGTCAATTATGAACATTTTTTCAAAATTAACACACACACACACACTTAGATATTACTGCTGAAAGTGTCGATTGGAAAGTGATCGAAATTCTAAATCGTGATGAGCTCTTTATATAGTCCTCCGATTGCGCAACATCATGCGATATTATCCTCGTTTATCCAGCTATTATGCTTATCATCGAATCCAAGCCATTTGACAAACACCTGACCCTTTCTTCTCTTCAACACTTTCTCTACGAGATATACGTCTGGATATCTTACTTTTTGCAATTGTTCGTTGTAGAACCCTCCAAGAATATCCTTGTTAGAATCATCTTTCAATAAGTATGTAACTGGGTTTGTCAATTGTACTTTTCTTATACGGAAGATCTCAGTAGACCAATTAGGGTAATATTTTTTATCGAAAGCTCCGCGAACCTTGGATATACGTACATAATCACCAATATCAAATTTGTGATTCAAATCTACGAATTTGAGGCGGTTATATGCGGTTTGCAGTAGCATTTTCCCATTTCTTTTCGTAACCTCAGAGGGTTTAATTTTTATAGTCCTGTGTGTTGTGTTGTTATATTTATTGACGATCTTCCTCAATAATTCCAACCATTTATAGTTCCCTTGTGAACTGAATCCTTTCCACATCATATTTCTCAAAGTCCGGTTGACTCGCACAATTTTCCAGATACAAAGTTTAATCAATATTGTAACAGTTGATGCCTACAATAGATAGTGACTTCTATAATCAAATTAAATCAACCTACCCTTAAAATCGGGGTTTCTTTCTATCAGGCACCAGAGTTTTTCCAGGTTTTCCAAAGTGACCAACCTAGCCTCTAGACAGTGTCCAATCTGGCTTCTAGAGTTCCAGACAGTCCTATTTGACGGATGTTCGAAAATCTAGCCAGTCCCTAAGGCGCTGTTGATACAAACGAAATCCCATTACTAACCCCAGAATATACACAGCCTAAACTTCTTGAAGTGTTAGAAATCCTTTCTCATGATAACAAAAAAAATAACTAATCAACCCACCTGCAATCAGGACTTCTCCATCTCGACGATAAATTCACTATGGCCAGTGAGGTTATGGAATGATGCGGCGACAATATATCCTCACAAGAGGAAAATTTGGGTCATCGATCAAAAATTTCAACACACGTTGAATCACACAAATTAACACTACCCAAATCGATAAATGGCGGCTTCAGAACATAATCCTAATCAAAGATGATTATGAAAATCAGATATAATTCTGAAGACGTCAGTCGACCGTGATCAAGCCATTCCTCAGAAAGAGAGAGAGAGAGAGAGAGCTAATGAAAGACAGAAAACCCACTCAAGTCATCCACTGATCATCGATTCAAAATTACCTGGGACGATCCCTTTAGGGGCAGGAGGCAAGCAGAGAGGGCGCAGCAGATAAAGGTATGTCCACGCTTGCACGAATTGATTTCGTAGTATCATCTGTATCGTCTCTATAGAACTTATGATGTACCCAGAAGCAAAAAAAAAAGGAGCTGCACTGTTGGAAGCATTTCTGAATGCCTAAAAAGAATGTAGATTAGTACAGCCTCGTTTGATAAATGCGACTGAATGACCCTAATAAATATTTCAATTACTGTCGTGTAACGTGCCTTCAATTTGATGAACTTCTATCAATGCTGAAACCAGAAATAAAGAAATTATATATGACAACAAAACCTCTATCTCCAGTATAATTTGTCGCATGAGCATAAACGTCGAATTCTGTTGGGAATTTCATATTTTGCAATTCGCATAAATCTCGCGGAACCCGCACAAGCACGAACACACCTTAATCCGCGTCATTCCTGCGTCATACCGCACCTTACACTACCCCACAATTTCTACACTTCGTGCAAGAGGTACTGTTCCCTGACTGACAGTTAGCACGAGGGCGCGCGAGAACGCACAAGAACCGATGATCATCTAAAGGAGGAACAGCTCTGAGTCCGCTTCCAGCTAACTTTACTTGAGTAATATAACCCGAAAATTCCAAACAACGTAAATAATAATACAGTGGCCACGGCCCCACCTTTATACCATCAATTCAGTCAGTGCAGGACGTAGCGATCGTTCATTAGATGTTCATCACAATGGAAGTCAGATGGACTGAAAGGTATGCTAAACATTGTCTTGTTGCTCCCAGTGGATATTGAATCGGCCAACTGATTACTAAGTTGCTGAGAAATCAAATGATGTCTCTTCACAGTGAATGACCAGGTAGTTGATGGAGGTAGGTTATTTATCAATGTGTTTAATTGAGGATATATACCCATCGTAGAAAATAAACGTTACATATTTTCCATATTCTTCGTTTTGGATATTCATCAGATATAATTTAATATTCGTCGCGGCATATAGCCAGGAAAGTAGTTGTTTTCTGTTGAATGTACTGAGAAAGAATTGATATTGTCATTAGATAGAGAATGCGAATTCTCAATGCATTTCTTCATATTATATATCCATTTTTATGTTCATAATCTATCTGAAAATACTTTTCAACACTTTCATATCCAATCAAGGGGTTCAAACTTGAACGATGGAAACTTTTCATTTTTATAGACTTCTAATCGCAGATTCGTGATAGTCTCAATTCAGAATGTATTTCCACGCCCTGTATAATGAAAACCTATGAATTTATCATACACAAGACCATATAAGATGACTCTGAAGGGTATATAGCGGGTACAACATGCAAATGGGGAAACGTCGACTTCATTATCGAACACACTATATCTCTCTATCCTATTCTCTCACATGGACACTATTGGAGCAGACAAGTTCGCATTGACCATATAAGTCGACTTCCAAGCGGGTATAACGCACACATCTTGCAGAACAAGAAACTTCGACTTTGAATATGTTTTCACTGTAACTCTGCAGTCTAGAATCTGACATGCATACAGTTGAAGCAGATACGATGGCAGTGTCCGTATGAGACGACTTTGAGGGGTATATAACGGGTACAATAGGCAAATGAAGATACATCGACTTCATCGTTGTGCACACTACATCTCTCTATCCTATCATCTCACATGGATACAAGTTCGCAATAACCACATAAGACCACTCCCAAGCAGGTATATCGCACACAACTAGTGTTACAGAGAACACTCTGTATCCTACAACCCTCTGTATACTACTGCCAGTTTTCAATTTTTCATGAGAAGGCTGATCATAATTTTGATGTTGTTATGTACAAGTCTGTCATAAATGAAATCTTGTCAGCAATATTTGCAATTTAAGTAAAAACTCTTATACAGTCCACAATTAAGAAGGAACATTGGTCTGTGGAACCGAATATTTGAATCAATTGGGATATTGAGAGACGTGCGGCGGCAGTGGACGAGATACGAGAAATTGATCCAGCTATTGAGCAGTGATACAGTTTGTTAGACCAGAGAGGTATTTCATCGTGTCTCCCTCAATCCACTTCCTTACCCTATCCTTTATTCAATCGTATATATTGCTTCCGATCTGTATTGGCAAAGATTGAAAAAATTCCTCAAATCAGTAATGTCCAACGAAGATTTGAATTGGAAGAGAGGTGGAATCGAAGCTAAATTAACTCTATTTCGAGAATATATTGATTCAATTGAGGAAAAACCTTCTCTAAATGATCTTGATGTTTTGCAAATTGAACAGAGACTTTCTGAAGAATAGAATAAAATAGAATAGAATATTTATTTCACCAAGTTACAAATGTTATGTTTTTGGCAGGTCAGATACAATAGACATGTTAAAATGTAGTACATAAAAAATACTTCAAAATGTAGTGGAATAAAAAACGCTTAAAAGTAGAATAAAGTCATACATACAAATACAAAGAATCTAGTAATGAAATAAACTGGAATCAGTTACATATAGTTGAATAACAATCATTCATAAGGACTCAAATTATTTGCATAACGAGTATGGTAATTATGAAAATCAGAGTTGGTAGAAAACGAATTCATGTTTTTGTGTATCTCAATAACTGTAGCATATATGAATAAGGATGGTATAGGCATAATGAACAGTTCCTTGAATATTTGTTGACAGTGATCTCTGTAACCAGCACCAACGATAATTCTGATAGCTCTTTTTTGAATTTTGAAAACCTTCATAGCGTAAGAAGAGTTTCCCCATAAGAGTATGCTGTAATTTATGTGAGAATGAAAAAATGAAAAATAACATGTTCGAACAGTATTGAAGCACAATTGGTTTTTCAAATTACGAAAGAGATATATCGAACTTGACAGTTCATGACATAGCTGATCAACATGAGATGACCAAGTTAGTTTGTCGTCTATTACAACTCCAAGAAGTTTGACAGTTTTTTCTTTGCCTGGATTTCTAGTCGAAAAAGACAATTCCTGTGTCTCATCATTATTTAATTTCAAATTGTTGGCACGAAACCACTCCTGTGCTCTACAGAAAGAATCTGCCAAACTGAGAGAAAGACTGTCTGAATCAATTCCAGTATTGAGCAAAGTTGTGTCATCCGCATAAGCTACACATTTATTTGGAAACAAAGAGTGAAACAGATCGTTTACATAAACGATGAATGATGATAGGCCCAAAACAGATCCTTGAGGTACCCCGTGTAGAATATTGAAAGAATCTGAATGGGATTCATTGATATATACTGCTTGCTTTCTGTTGTGCAGGTAGGATTGAAACAGATCGAGTGGTATGCCTCTGACACCATAGAAACGTAACTTCTCAATAAGAACCTCGTGTGAGACACAATCGAAGGCCCTCGAGAATACGCATAGAGTAATAGATACATCCATGCCACCCTCAAGGCCTTCGACGATCTCACTAACGATTTTGAAAACCGCCTGGGTGGTACTACATTTACTTCTAAACCCAAACTGGCAGCAGTTGAGGAGTCCATTAGATTCGAAATATTTCATGAATCTCTGTTTCAGTAATATCTCAAAAACCTTCGATATTATTGGAATAATAGATATCGGACGATAGTTTGCAATCTGTGAAACATCCCCTTTTTTGAATATTGGTATAACTTTAGTGACCATCAAAATATCGGGAAACTTCCCTTCAGTGATGCATGCATTGAAAAAAATTACCAATGGATAGACTTATAAATCTATTGTTCGTTTCAAGAATCCACTATTCATGCCGTACACATCGGTACATTTTGTGTTTTTCAAATTGCGCACAGCCTCGATCATTTCATGTTCCGTTACTGGTTCTAGAAAGAAGGATGTACATGGTGTAGGCAAACCCTTCAAGAAACTCTCAGGGTCTACATTATTGTTTTCAATGGTTCCAATCAGGTTTTCTGCAATAATGGAAAAATAATAATTGAATGAGCTAGCAGGTATAGTAAGATCAGATGTTTTTTTCCTCGATTTATTTCTCTCGAAGTTAACAAGCCTCCAACTGTCCCAGGCCTTGTTGTCAGACTCACCAATGAATTTATCGTAAGCTGCCTTCTTACATTCAACTAATCTTGAGTGATAGTGCTTTTTCAAAATGGTATAATCGCTGAAGTCTCTAGTGATATTACAAATAAATTTGATTTCAAATAAAGTATCCCTGATAGTTCTCAGTTCATCGTTGAACCACTGGACTGGTGGTTTTTCGACAATGGAACATTTTTTCAATGGGAAATGTTTTTCAATTGATGAAGATGAAATGTCAACCAGAAAACCAGCAATCGATGAGCAATCCCAATCATGCAACCCAGCATTATCCCAGCTAAATTCTACCAGAGATAGTCTGATATTATCGATGCCTTTTTTCGTAACTATTCTTCTCCAAATCACATCATCATTTGGTTTTTCCTTATTTAAATTCAAATATATCACCTGTGCATGATGATCTGAAAAACAAGGATCTATAACTACTGAGCTATAATTATTCTCATTTAGATCGTGATTGCAATACCAAATGAATGCAACAAATGAGCAAGTTCAATGAGTGCAGAAGAACAACCACGAAAATTCAAATTTACATCCCCCGCAATAATTATATCACGTCGAATTGTAGAGCAGTGTAGGATAATTTTTTCCAATGAATCGATGAAACTGTTTATGTCCCCATTAGGAGATCTATAGAGACCGATTAATAAAATGTTATTTTCCAGGAGCTCAATTGCACAGAATTCCGCCTGTAACTCATTAGAAATTCCCATCAAATCCAGTGCTTTACATTTGATTTTTCCATCAACGAAAATAGCGACGCCCCCATGTCTCAGTTTACTTCTACCGAAAAATGTGGCAAGCCTATATTTTGTTATTTGAATGGATTGAATGACAGCTTCATCTAACCAATGCTCCGAGAAACATAAAATATCAAAGTTATTCCTGTCTAGATACAGGTTAATTTGATCCAATTCATTCGATAAACATTGAATGTTGACATGAAAAATGCTCAACAAATTGTTATTCCTTTCAGAACAGTAGGTACCTGAATTCGATTCGTCAGAAGCTTCAAATTCCCATGGAGAACTATTTGTTACTTCATGATATTTTTTGCCCCCCTCGAATGAAAAAACTTGTTGACCCATGCGCCTGTTGACCAATTTCCTGGATTCCATGCTGCCGACAGGTTGGATTCATCGATAGTAACCTTGAAAGAACAGTACTAGTCTAGATACATTGATTTCATCTGTTCACAAGTTGCCTCCGGAAAAACTGGTTTGATAATTTCCAAAAGGCACAACTTTAGTAGTAAGAGAACTGTTATTGCCTATGATCGGTTTATTATCAGATCTCCTTTTCCTATGTCTTACTGTTGTGAAAGGATCTCCATTATTCGAATCTAAATTTATAATTTCCTGACACTTAATCTCAGATACTGCCAGTGATATTGCATTCGAAACCACTTTCCCTGTTATTCCATTCGATGTTGATGAGCCTTCCTCATTTCGCGCGTTACCTTTTTTGATAGCTCCATGATTAGCAAAGTCGATTTATTGTTAGGAGAATTTGATGATACTCAAAATTTGATTGAATTAAGTGTCGAAGATGATGACTGTGAAGAACACCCCAGACGGCACCACATATTCCTGGAATATGCCTACTACATCCAATTTTCCAATGAATATTGCATTATCCCTGGAATATTCCATGAATATGTGCTTGATCTAATATCCTCAGAGAATATTCCTGAAATATATTTTCGGAATATTCATTAGATATCCCCGAAGAATATTCCCTGAATATGCTTATCGAATATCCATTAGATATGCTTTTCGAAAATTCCAGGAATATTTCAAAAGCAGATTGTCGGAATGTCGACCTATGCCGAATGGACACGACACGTGTCTGTCGGTCATCGCCTTTTGTTCCACATTCCACAGTCACCTAGTGTAGGACGTGATATCAACATGGGCGAATATGCCGCGATTGTTTTTATTATAAACAGACGAGAAGAGCATGGAATTATTAGTTTGAGCAGAAGTGCTAGAATGTGTATCGATTACTGTGAATAATAGTGTTGACATCAATATAAAGTTCCAGACGTTTGAAGTTAGTTACAATTCAAAAATGGAACATTAACTTAGGATGCACTTCTCTTTTCTCCGCCATTAAACTGAAGAGGGTCACAAAGGAGAAATGGCACTCAATACCAGTATGAGGTATACCTAAGATTATACATTATAATGAATTCATATAATCTATATAACATCGAAAAAATGAAAGGGGTGAGTGATTCTGTGATGAGAATGAAGGTATTTGGTATAGAATTTTTTGATAACCCTCTCAACCCCGGATAAGTTACGAAGATAAAAAAATACATGGTTTTTATTTCTGAACTTCCCTGTATATTTAGTTGACGACACGAAACTCGGTAAATATCATGTGTCAATAAAACTATACACATATTGAAATGTTTTACACCCTGAAGTATGCTTATAGAAGGGGTTATTGGAATATATTCATTTCACAATTTAAAAAAAAAACAGCTGAAGAGCCCAATCCATTTACTAACTAATTGTTGATCTCTGGAAAAGCATTCGCAATGTGTTTATTAAAAAAATGTGTTCATAAAAAAAGTTGTAAAACAAATATTTTAGGCGTTGAATATTTCAAGCCCTTCTGAGCATACTTCAGGGTTGAAAACACTCCAAAATGGGTAGTTTTCTTGATGAATAATATTAACAAGTTCTGTGCCTTTAGTCATATACAGAGGAAATGAAAAATAAAAAACCATTTTTCTAATTTTGAGAAGGGTGTTATTACTATTCCGTGAAGAGATTTTTCAAAAAAATGCATACCAAACGCCCACCTCAATTTTCATCACGAAATCACCACTTGAAATTTTCCTCTGTTATTTAGATACACCCTGTAGATGCACCTCATTTTTTTCAGTACTTACTTATATCTACCCATCTGTCAAATGGAAAATCCAGGAAATACTCGTGTTGTTGAAGATACAAACGTGACAAAGAAATAATCTAGTTCTTTCAACTTTTGTAGCACGCCCAGAGCAAAGGTGAGTGAATTCAATCAATTTTCATATTCTAGTATTTGCTATGTTATAATCATTGCAGATCCTGTTGAATTCATCACCGCTACCGTTCAAGAGAAGAAAAAAATCATATGATATGATATATACAGTGCAAGGTTCAAGTATTTTACAAACCTACATCCTGTATGTTGATTTCTATCTTTTACATAATAAATTACATTTCATACAGATATTTCATTCTAGTAATGATTGAAAAGCATATTCTATGCATATACAAAAAACATATTCCTAGTTTATGCCACCAATCTCTTTTGGAAGATTCACAGATATTCCTGGCATATGTTTCATGGTGACCTTGGATATTCCTGGAATATGCATATCATATGTTTTGGAGGACATGGAATATCCATGGCATATGGCAATAATCCAACGCAATATGCATAGGATATTCATGGAATATGATTGTGCCGTCTGGGACCATACTATACGTGAAGCCTTTGAACAACAATTTTATTCATTGACATCTTTCGCAAGAAATGTCGTTTAAAATTATAACAGTTCAAGAAAAAAAGTTGGGATATTCATAGCTCAGTAACAAATAATTCTCTATCAGTTGTATCTTGTGAATTAGAAGGCAGTCAAAATCTTGAGTTGTCGAATTGTCTAGAATTATTACCAGAGGAAAGAGTTCATGCTCAAAAAGTTATAGATACATTTAATGAAATTAGTAGTGACACACGTCTTGGACTCACGAATAAAATCAAGCTTACCATTGATACTGGAGATGCCAAGCCTTTTTGAATTAAACAATATTTAATGTCACCGTATATGCTGAACATTTTGAATGAAGAATTAGATGAGATGATTGCACTTGGAGTTGTGGAACCTTCACAAAGTCCATATAATAGTCCTGTACTGTTAGTCAAGAAATCTTCAGGTGATTATCGTTTTTGCTTCGATGGAAGAAAATTGAATGGAATAACAAAACATGATAGTTATCCCCTTCCTCGAATTGATAGAATAATCAATCAACTTAGAGATGCAAAGTATATCTCGAGTATAGATCTTAGAAAAGCTTTTTGGCAAGTGCCACTTGATGAATCTTCAAAAGAAAATACTTCCTTTAGTTTTTCGGGTCGAGGCTTATTTCAATTTGAAGTTATGCCATTTGGGCTTCGCAATAGTGCACAAACTCAACAAAGACTTTGTGACACTTTATTTGGTGCCAAGTTTGAGCCCAACATTTTTACATATCTTGATGATATTATCATCACTTCAAAAACTTTTTCTGAACATTTATCTCTTCTGACAGAAGTAAAGAACATTCTGAGTATTACACATTCTATATTAATGGCAAACAAAAAAATACCTTGTATAACAACGAAATCTCATCAGCAAAAATACACCTGTATAACAACCAAATCTCGTCGCGAAGATGGTACAACTCGTACAGCATATATAATTATATATACCAATGATCTCACGATATCTGCCATGTTGATATGTTAATGTCTGCATATCTTTCGATAATCGATCAAACACTTCTAGGAATATCATATACATAGAAGAGCCTCAGAAAAACGGAAACAAGATATTTCTCGTTGAGCCACCTTGTATAACATTGATATTTTTAGTTCAGAGTAGATTAGAATAATAAAAATAAAAGCGTTCATTTATTAAATAGTTTAACAGGCAATGGAGCCTGAGATTACGATTTCCTGTTTCTCGCTATCATCATATTTCCTGTGTGATTAACGTTCGAATAACAATATTTCTTTCTATCATAAGAGTATTATTATTTCATAAATACTGTCTGAAGGTTAATCGAGGAGGTGGTACATTCATTTTACTTGGTTCTTTGGGATTTTCTCTCCTCATTTCTATAAAATAAAAGTATTCGTATTATTTCAATATATTTGTAGAGGGACAAATCAGATGATTTGCCTCAAAATGTCACTGCGTTTAACAAATTTTTCTATCAGGGAGTCTAAAAGAAAAATCCAGTAGCTTGACAGTGACAATTTGTTTGAACAAATTTTTGAAGAAAAAAAATATAGATATATTGAAAAAATATCGAATTTTTACTTATCTTTGGACGTTTCGGGACCGATTCTGCTCCCGTTCTCAACATGTAAATGCAAATTATTTTTCTTTGAAAGTTGTGCTGCGTATAGTTTGACACTTTTCAGTGTCATACTGATGTTGGCATATGAATGAGATATTTAGTCTACAAATGAGTTACAGGATGATTTCTTTAATTGATCTTGAATCTACCATTCTCATGTTCAGTTTTCAGTAGTGAATACCATGTTCTATCAATATCAACTGAACAGGAAGCAATGCTATTGTCTCCGTTTAGAAGAATGCAAGCAGATTCCTTCATTTTTCTTTTTTGTTTGTTATCTTCCTTTCCTATGATTTTGATATTATTCCACTGTGCCATATATCGAAGCTAACTGAACATATCCTCACTGAAGATGGACAACATATGGCACAGTGGAATAATATCAAAATCATAGGAAAGGAAGATAACAAACAAAAAAGAAAAATAAAGGAATCCGCTTGCATTCTTCTAAACGGAGACAATAGCATTGCTTCCTGTTCAGTTGATATTGATAAAACATGGTATTCACTACTGAAAACTGAACATGAAAATGGTAGATTCAAGATCAATTGAAGAAAACATCCTGAAACTCATTTGTAGACTAAAATCACTCATTCATATGCCAACATCAGTATGACACTGAAAAGTGTCAAACTATACGCAGCACAACTTTCAAAGAAAAATAATTTGCATTTACATGTTGAGAACGGGAGCAGAATCGGTCCCGAAACGTCCAAAGATAAGTAAAAATTCGATATTTTTCAATATATCTATATTTCTTTTCTTCAAAAATTTTTTCAAACAAATTGTCACTGACAAGCTACTGGATTTTTCTTTTAGACTCCCTGATAGAAAAATTTGTTAAACGTAGTGACATTTTGGGGCAAATCATCTGATTTGTCCCTCTACAAATATATTGAAATAATACGAATACTTTTATTTTATAGAAACGAGGAGAGAAAATCCCAAAGAACCAAGTAAAATGAATTATTATTTCAATTTTCATTCGTGTAGGACATATGTTCTAGTGTGTTTTGCCAAAATTTGTGCCGTTTGTGTGAATAGTGTATGGGAAACTAGATAATGGAGCAACCCTCACTGTATAGATGGATGCTACTCGTTCATTTCTGGATATAGCTGTTTTTCAATGAAATTGGTAAGTTGCTTAGTTTTCTGCTTATCAACCGAAAAAGGCGTCAGTCTTGGATAGTTCGGTATTATTTGAATAGACACGAAAAACTATAGTTATTTAAACCCATTGTTTCTTAGCAACGATTTCATTTGATTCTTAAAAATTATTGTGCTTAGGTACATGTCTGAGAAAAATTATCAAATTGAACTGAGTTGGGCACTCTTTAAAATACTTACCTTGAATTTTGGGGACAACAAGAGAACAGTTTACATCAACAATAATAAGCGAAACATTTTGAAAACTGTGTATAATAATAACTTGATGTACAGGGCGTTTTCGTGAAACATTTGGAATTTATTTTTTATATTTTCTAAAATTCCGCTAATAACAGAAATTGAATTTTATTCAAATACAAGGTATTCCGTAGAGCATTATAGAATTTTTTTATATCTTGTTAGATTTCAGCTGACGAAGCAAGTATAAATCTGAAATAGAATTTTATTTAAATACAGGATGTTTCGTGCAACATTGAGATTTTTCAGTTTAATATTTTGCCTTATTCTCAGCTAATAACAGAAATTGAATTTTATTTGAATACAGGGTGTTTCGTAAAACATTAGGTCTTTCTTTCTTTCATATTATGCTAGATTTCAGCTAATAAAATAAGTTGGGATTTTATTTTTCATTCGAAATGTCCATGTAGTTGATGGTATATACAGGGTGCTTTTGGTTATCTAGGTTTGAAAAATATAGTCATTCAGAAAATGTTTTTCGTTTTAAAATTAGTATACTGGATGTTATCAGTTGTTTGGGTTTGGCAAATATATAGAGAGTCCATAGAAAAAAGTTCTATAAAGTATACATAATGTGAAGATTATCTCAAAGGTGCATTTTATTTTGGAACTTTCTATTTTATGTCTCGATTTTGATCTGAACTGCCTACATATTTTAGTAAAGTAATGGGGTAATGGGGTCAATAAAAGATGTGGATACCTATCAAATATTTTATTGACAAATGAGATAATCACAATCTATATCATTTTATATTTTTTTCTTGAAACAATCTTCACACCATGCTGTGAAAATGTAGGCGCCTATCCCTTTTCTATCAGTGGTGTAGTCTTCGATCACATGACGAACCCCCTCTTTGGGGCAGAAAGAGCAGAAACTAGGTTTGCAGTCACTGCAATTGCATGGTCTACCCCAGGCACAGTTTGGCATTGCTGATTACGTCTGTACTGTTGGAGAGCTGCCGAAATACTGAAGACATACATTGCTATTAACCAGTTCGTATAAGTCCTGAAACATAGTATGAATAGCTTTGTTTCCACACCACCCTCGGGGTTAAAGCCTTTTGGCGCGTTTTGCTTTTTTTTCTTTGTTCTGAATGTGGATGAAAGCATTCCCCTTTAGGCCTATACAAAACCACATACACTCTAAAGATTGGAGGTGAATAATTCATTATAGAACAGATGACTGTTGATATATGAAATCAGAGCAGTTTTTGTTTGTTCTATATCTAGCTGCACGAAGATCGATTTCTGAATCAATAGAAACACTTCATTAATTTGTCAGATAATGCCCATTGTTTTTTTTTTCAGTAGAACAGGTGACTGTTGAAATATAAAATCAGAGCAGTTTTTGTTTGTTCTATTTGTAGCTGCACGAAGATCAATTTTCAACTCAATAAGAACACTTCATTAGTTCGCTACATGGTTAGGGCCTTTTTTTTTCTTCGTTCATTGAACTATTCACCTCAAATTTTCAGAGTAGCCGTGAAAACGGCTGATTTGATCAAAAATTCATTGTATAGATCCGGTCGTGATAACGATTGCTTTTACTTTCTCTCTCTCTCGAGCTTTGTGCCGGATATTTTTAATCGAATTTTACACAGAACGCTGATAAAAAACTTCAATCGCAATTTGTTCACCACCATGTTACCACTGTCTGATAAATAAGAAAGAATGACGATGCTGTGATTTGAAATATTATAATGATTTCCGCTTTTTGAAACCATAAGGTACAGAAGTGTGATCTTCGAGAAATTTCCGCTTCAAACTTACAGGCTTGTACTTCTTGGTTACATCAACTGTGATGACCTCATGTTCCTCGGTTCGACGAAACTGTTTGCTCAAAATTTCGACAGGGGGACCAGGGTTCAGAATCATATCTTTGATTGATTCAAAATTCACAAGCTGTGAAGCAGCATAGTTGAGGGAGAGTCCTTTAACTCTACAAACAACTTTGAACTCTTGTTCCTTGCTTGACCATAGCTTGTAAGCATAATTTTTCGGGCCACCAGATACAAACTCTGTGATATGGAAACCAGGACCGTAACATTCCATTTCGTCGGTCATATCACCAATAAATTGACCAGTAGGAATGTCAAATTCCTCTGGCTTGGAAACATAGATAACAGAGTCCGTGTCATAGTATAACACCCTTTCCCCAAGCTGCTGTAAATAGCTGTAAAGTTTCAACTGAGCTAAGGCTGTCACATATGCAGCAATTACAACATTGACTGTGGAAAGAGTGTCATAGCTCTCCTCCTTATACTCCCAATTAACAATGAGGGTATCCTCGTTTATCGGGAGTACTATATTGACAATAAGCAAAGGATCCGTCATCATAGAGAAGAATTCCGAGGGCTGATTGATGATTGAAGTTTTCGGTTGGTTTTCACGCTGACTAAACTTACCCCAGAAGGAATTTAGCATAAGCTTGGCCAGTGCTCTCAAGCCAGGGTTATCGGTGATTTTAGAAAATTCCAGCAAACATCCTCCCGCTGTGAAAACTCATCAATATACCTCTCTTTTTCCTCTTTGGTCTTACAATGCTTTGGCCAATCTGATGACTCCTGTTTCACCTTGATGAATTTATTCATCATGTCTGTGAATAGACCAGAAACGTTCTCACCAATTTGCACAGTGTCGTAGGACCAAATCTCTTTGATCTCGATAATTAGATAGCCCACCTCAAGGGCTTTTAATATCTCTTCAACAGTCCATGTTCCTGTCAATGTTCGTTCTTCATCAGTGTGATGACAACTACTAGTATAAAAGTTCTCACCACATACACGACAAAGAACAAACATCAACTTGTTGTTCATTTTCTGTGGTAAAACAGGATGAAAAAGATCTTGAGGTGGGAGAATCGCACATTTAACGAGTCCAGAGATAGAGGAAAGTGACACAGTAGAAGCCTCCCCACCAACGAGTACTTTCGGATGACCCACAGAAAATTTGCCATATTTACACACCCATGGGTAGAGCGAACAAACGTCAACGTATTCAATTCGTTCACCATCCCCGGCCTTGTAATATTCGACAATGTTTCCCGTTCGGCCACCATAGAAAGCATCTCGAGGGTCAAGGGGTAGATTTTTAAGCAGGGGATGATTGGTGACAAAGTTGCAAAGTTCGTCACTGCTGGAAAGTTTCCTGCGAAAATCACACTCCCATTTTTCAATAACCTCATACCCTAAGGATTTGATTTTATTGATTTTGGCAATGGTCGTGTCATAACGATGGTTCATAGTTTCGGAAGGACAGTTTCTGAGAGGGATATCTCTCTGATCAGTATAGCAGCGGTGACAACCGTGATAGAAGCAACCTTGAAACTCGAGAACTTGTTTTGTTTCCGCCGAATAGCCATCAACTTTGAGATTACCTATATGGGCCTCTGAAGATCGGCAGGCCTGTTGGATTTTCATATCCCGTAGTTTCTCCTGCCAAAGTAACCACTGGGTGGCTATCACAGATTGATTATCACGATGTCTGTAACCACCCTTGGGAATAATACCTATGGTGTTTGGTTTGAGAAAATTTCTACGGAAAACCTTATTGCATGTCGAAGCGATCGTTACTGCTTCAGTGAACTGACATACATCAGTTTCAGACAGCATCAGCTGTCGAAATTTCAAACGTGCCTTGGTCAGAATATCTACATCAGAAATGCAATAATCTATGATTTCTTGAGAGAAATCGAAAACATAGTTTTCATCGACTCTTTCAGCATGCCATTTTATGAGAGATGCGCGAGCATCTGAAGAGAGATTGTCTGGGGTGTACAACTGTAGAGCTGGGATAGGGCCCTTGTAATTCTGATTCTCCATACGATTGAAAAGGTGAGGGAAATATCCCTCCTACAATTCAGAGAATCCGAAAGATTTAGGCAGTTTTGCCAGGGCCATTGGTAAGTAATTGAGAGAGTCCAAGAACTTGACATTTCCAACAGTCATGGAAATCAATTGTGTACCTCTCATTATAAGATCAGGTTTTAGGTCCGTTTTGGTTAAGATATAATTCAAAATGAAAGCATGATCGAATTTTCCGCCGTTGTGAGCAATAACAATGACATTTTTGAATTTCTTCCTTATTGTCTATACATGATGAACAAATGGATATATGGGGTCGTTACATTTGAGAATTTGTAAACGAACCCCGCATTTCGAACAAATTTGCTGTGTGGTATCGATGCAAACGTCACAGCATTGACGAAAGACACACAGAAAGACACACAGAAGAAGAGATCCGTCGGCTTGTACCCTCTCCTGACGAGTCTCCAGATCATAGAAAACAAACAAGAGATCATCAGTCTTGGGTACTTTCGTGTCGGGCTGAATATAGCATAAATGTTCAGAAGGTTGGTGTTTGTTGCAAATCTTGCAATAGATCTCTCCGCAGGTGTGAGTTCTATTGGTGGGGACAATTTTGAAACATACCTCGTTTTGAATATGGTTATCAAAACAGCCCTGTCCACGGAAAGATCTTTTACAAGAGTTGCAGGCAACTTTTACACTATTTTTGGAACATGGCGGTGATGCTCGGCACGAAAAACAAGTACCACCACAGCGATGTGCTTCCCTATGATCATAGGGAACGTGACATTCCTCACAATAAAACACACAACAAAATGCAGCAGTAAGTGAGTTAATTACATTATAATGTCCATCATGATGCAGTAAATTCAGTGAGAGACCCTCATTCCCACCCTTGAAAATGATGTTACGGCCCTTGTTTCCATATTGGTAAACTGTTATTTTATATGACGAGAGA
The DNA here is from genome assembly GCA_918026855.4 of Phaedon cochleariae. Lineage (NCBI taxonomy): Eukaryota > Metazoa > Arthropoda > Insecta > Coleoptera > Chrysomelidae > Phaedon > Phaedon cochleariae. The sequence continues at coordinate 35,303,197 of OU896709.1, read as the reverse complement.
TATTGCTGGAACTGTTGTAGCTCTGGTATTCCGCATCCCTCCGTAGGTACGGTAACCCCAGCATCAGAAACTAACTGCAGAGCACGCTGATTCTGCAATTTCCTAATATTCCTACGTACATCATTATATTTCGGGTCTTTGTCTGCGAATGCCTGAGCTACAACAAGTGCTCGAGGAAGACATAAATTGTCTTTGTTATTGATTACTATAATTCCTCTCCGCCTGCTGCACTCTTCGTCAAAAGAGTTGTAGCAGCGCTCTCTCCCTCTGCCAGCAGGTAACCTACAAGAGGTTACGCTGAGACAAAAGGTCTCAGTGTTCAGGCCACAAGAGTTCGATTGGTAAATGGATGATATTTTTTCGAAAATATCATCCACCGATACCTCTGAAGCAGTTTTGAAAGCTATCCACCCTGGTCCCCTCGCGAAATCTTCAGAACAAAACGAGAAACCTACCTTATCGGTTGGATGCAGGCCCTTAGTGCCTTTTAAAACAATGTCGGTGACTGCATCCTTGATATAGGCCACCGGTTCCTTGTTTTGAGGAATAGGTTTTATATTGAACTCTAAAGTACGAGCCTGTACGCCGAAGCGATAATTTTTCTTGACCACGTCTTTAACAATCAAAAATTTCTCCATTATGAATATAACACTCAAATAAATCACACTATCGTCGAATGATAAAAATCGAAGCAAGCACAACTATATATATAGAGAAAACTGAAGGTGATGTCGGTGAGATGTAACGATTGAAATTTTCTAGAATCAGCAAATAAAAAAAAAATTCAAAATTATCGACAAATCCAAAATTTCGTAAAAGTCAAAAATTCTCAAAAATCAATATCAACAAAGAAGCGAGCTGTATGCAAACTGCGAAACTGAAAAATAAGCAAAATAGATAATCAGATTATTCCTTACACAGAGAGAGAGTGAGAGAGCAACCGATCACCACGAAGACTGAGCAGGAAATGAAGTTGGATCATCATTGCTATTAGGGTATTCGCCACACCTAGGATGAGTTCATTATCGGTGAATAGGAGTGGAGGGGGGTAGGATGAGCAGCTCTAATCACGTTTAAACGAGTCCATTATTTTGGAGAAAAAGGTAATGCAAACTACGCAGTGCTTCGACACGTGTCAAGGTCATTTTGTGGTAACTGAGCGTATATACCATGTGAACATGATTGTTTTGTATAAGAAACGATAAATATTATGTGAGAAAATACGAAAAGTCCCAGATAAAAATGGAGAAGCACTTTTAGCAAAACCGCTATCGTTTCCTTTCTTTCTGCGCGGAAAAAACATCTAATTAGCCTTTCCTTTCAGTAATCATGTTTTGTGGTTTCCGTTCGCTTATTGTATGAGAAAACGTTTTTCAATCTCCCAGTTTTCATTCATATTTTGTTGTGAAAACTTTGGCAAAATGAGTGAATGCGAGTGCTTAGTAAAATTTAATATACTCACAGAAAATTTTGTCTATATTAACTTTAAATTAGACGCTGTTGAACAGATAAATTCTTATATTTTGATTAGTTCCGAAATAAATAATCAGTTATTCCGGTATGAAGTTACCCTAGGTGACAATTATGACGAAGGTGATGTGTTACAACTTCAATTTTACCATGACGGTGTGCTTTGCTGGGGATATAATTTTTTCGTGTGTGAAGACATCTTTGAGACTGTGGACGATGATTATTTATTCACTAGTGGACGTATTCAGTACAATATTGTGCCACACCTCTCCACAGCCTATGTTGATAGTTGTTGTGAGGAGTAAAGGTATATATATATATATACGTTTCAATCTTTTTTTTTTTATTGTTTTCAGAATCAGTTCGTTTCCGTACAGGTTAGATACATATTTCTCGATGATTTTCAAAGTTTCGATATCCTTAAAATGAAGGAAATCTATAAATAGACATTTGAGATTATTGAATACGCACATTATGCTCGTGTCTTTGACGATTTGAGTTTTCATTGTACAGCTTGCTTTATGACATCCTCAACAGGTAACTTTTTCCTTTCGACTTAATAGTTTATGCTGTGGAGTACTACTGAGATCAACATCATCAAGAGTTTTGGGGTTAAACAAATGGTACGACCAAGTGGTTCAAACAAGAGCGGTTCAGTGGCTTGAAGTTGATAAAGTCCAGGTAACATCGTAACAGGTATGTGTACTATGTTTTTATTCATAAATAATAATAATCAATGATACTATTTTCATTTATTTTTCAATTTTGACATCTTCTTTATCTTCTGGAACGATCTTTTGTTACAAAAAAAAAATCAAAAGTTGGGGTCGTTTCCACACAGTGTTCATAAATGAACAACAATGGTAGATTTCGGGAGAAAAAACAACTACTTTCCTGGCTAATGCCCCAACAGTGGATCGACTCGTATAAACGAATACCGATACAAGTCTTTCTTTCCTGAATGCCTATTGATTTTGACCTAGCCAGGCCACGCTCCAGACACCTACAGACTGGTTTCGAGTTCTTAGGACTCTGCTTTTTTCAGCGTAACTAACTTCCTAGTTGGGCGTCGATCCGACTGGAACGCTCTGTTCCATTTCCGTTTTTGTGACGGTTCGGGAGAAACATGTGATGGTTATATTTCTATTATTGTGCGACCAGACCACTCTCCAGATGTATTTGTTTCAGCACCAAACCATGTTTCAACGCCTCTGAGAAAAAAAACTGATTTAATGACAATGTATATTTACATCAACTAAAATTTATAAATACCTGATGTGTGTTCAGATCAATTCACATAAAAATCAAAAGGTTACATTTGGAATGAAAGAACTGTCACAAATACGTCTTACAATGCAACACAAATTATTTTCACTTGAATAAACCACTTACACTCAAGATTGGTATTTTGGTGCCCCAGGCCTTTTGCATTTGGGAACACTAATTTTTGTTGATTCTATTCTCATACCTGATGGAAAAACACCCATCTAAGCCCTTCCCCAAATTTGCTGATTACCCAGTATAATCCTTGACATGTATTCTGAATAGAGCTCTGCAATCGGTCAAGAAAGCAGCAGGATCCTTATGCTTCATGTTTGAGATTACTCCAGTGCGAATCCTACTATTAAAAGCAGATTGGAAGTCTTCCCAACGAACTCTGTACCAAGCAGTTTCCTTTCTCGTCGTAATTCCAGCCCCCTTCTTTTGAAGTGCTTTCATCTGGTTCCGGAGAGTTTTCAAATTTCGTAGGCAAGCCTCCAGATGTTGCTTTTCATCGAAATTTGCTGAATTCTTCAAAGCCCTGTTGAGCCGCTTTATTCCTTTTCCGCATTCTCGTATTCCTTCCTGTGCAACTTTCTCATTATAATTCGTAGTTAGAAGCCCCAAAATGGATGCGATATGCTTAACCAAATCGGCAAACAGCGACATTTTTTCACAACTAGAAAAATAACAACTCTAATTGTTGATTCATCCAACACCTTTGAGCTCTGCTATTGAAATCTGCCTGAAAATATCCCATTTTGGCATTTGAGGCTCAATCCTCTACTTTTTTTTTGTTGTTGCATTTTCGCAAAACCAACTAGTTTTCCATTTATACATACATATATGATCTGAATAATATCATTATTGTGGAAATATTTTCAAAAGGATTAACGATGGGTTTGCTCTTCATTCATCCGAGATTGAAGCAGTGGGGGTTTCAGTGGAGGATGAAAAGAGCTGTCCAAGACTGGGTTTCAACCCTAGTGGCGGATTTTTCCATCTAAACCTTGAAATATTTTCATATTATAATGAACTTTATTTGTACACATACTGAGACCTTGCGTCTCATGCTCTACTGCAGTTCCAGATTACATCTCATTGGTGAAACGGAGGACCAGCTGTTGAAGTATCGGATGCATGATGATGATGAGAGAACAGCAAGCCAGCAGTAGCCAACCATGTCAGATATATGCACAATTGATCGTAAAACAGAAGACAAGCAAGCGTCGTTGAAAATCATTGCTCAAGTAAGTATGCGCATGCATATGTGGTTTTGCTTTATATGTTGAGAATATAGGTGGCAATTTAATGACCCAGAGGGGAATTTTTTTATTAGGATAATGATCACCAATATTGTCATCGTGACATCAATTTTGTTATTAGATGTCAACAATTGCTAGATGCTATCAGGCCTCAGACACTTTGCTGAGTACCCATTTCATGTTTCAGTTCAGTATTAATGAAAATTAAACGAGATTCAAAGAAATACTATTTATTTCAACTAAAATACCAAGAGACCTCTACACAATCTATGCTCTAATTTTATTTCATCTGCTTTCCTGGAGCTTCCTTCTATCATTCCACCTCTCCTCAGAATGTCGAAGCTGCTGTCATCTCTTGGTGAATACCGAGTACTTTCATGGCCATTCTGAATGTGGGATGAATACTTGACAGGACGCGATTCCTTACTCGGCTTGATCATCTTCAGACATGTTGAATTTGAACGCTTCATAGGTACTTTAACGTCAGCCAGTTGTTCAAGCGCCAAATATTTATTTCTCACAATTTCAGCTAAGTCCACAATTTTTTTATGTCTATCTTCGATTTCATTCTCACAAGGATCATCCGTGATAGCATCATTTTGACTCAACTGCTGACCAATCTCAGAATTCGACTGGCTTTGGGACAATAATTGGTGATCACTATCAATGGAGTTCGACTCATTTCGTTGATCAGTGGTGATCGATTCGTTTTGGGAATTAACCAGGTCGTTCCCTTTGTGCTTCCTCGCCAAATGTTTTTTCATGCTATCCAATCTTGTGAATTTGTCCACACGATAATGACAATTGAAAACTTTTTCGTCATGACTATCCATATGCCGCTTCAATCCATAGGCCCACTTGAATTTCTTGTTGCATTGCTGACAAGCAAACATCTCAAGACGTAATATATTTTTCTTCCTACTATGATGTTAACAGTATGAAGTCAGGACAACAACTGACATCTTCATAAACCCGACACTAACCATACCGTCACACCATTCACACCGCCATTCACACAGCCATGCACACCTCCACACTACCATTCACACCACCATTCACACAGTCACACCGCCATTCACACCGTCACACCGCCATTCACACCGCTACAACGCCATTCACACCGCCACAACGCCATTCACACCGCCACACTGCCATTCACACCGCAACACTGCCATTCACACCGCCATTGACGCCTGTCATACTACCACTTAGTTAGCCCTGTCACTCATATAGAGTGACGTTTTTTTTTTGTGACACATGCGCACACCTCTTTCAAACTGATGACCTATTTGATTTTCGAGAATTTTCACGACACTTGCAACTCACATTATGTTTCAGTTTCACCACTTTCAGTTACTTCCAACCAGCACCGTACAACAGAAGAGGGCCACGACACCATTGAAACAACAAGGGGAATAAAAGACATATAGAAGGGCAATGAGGTGTGTTGCTGCCTGTCCGAGAAGCCTACGAGTCTCACTGAAGTGTGCTGCTACCTGTGAAAGTACGAGGAGGAGGAGACAGCTTGATGAAGTGTGAAGGGTGGGTTTTTGGAAAACAAAGTAGGTATTTTATTTAGTGCAATAAAATCGTGAGAGTCACTCCTCAAAACGTCTACATACATTTTAATGAACATCGACTATTTATTTGAACAATTTAGTTGAGGACGGCATTTCCATGCTAATATTATATATCTCGAAAATTGATGCATTTTTCAACACACATGCCTGAACATCATACTGAACACGCGTGACTGAGACAGCATACATGTGACAATTGGAATAAAACAAAATGGTATTTAATCGTTTATTCGTAAAGTGATATAATTCTTGTTAACATTGTTTTCAATTGATGAAGTAATCCATCATTGGGGCAGGATATTCCAAAGACGCTCCAACTGAACGGTTCGGCTTTCACTACCCGTCTAGTATAGTCACTATATTTGTAGTACGTATTTCTATCGAAAAAATATATATTTACATCGATATAACGAAAAGCTGATATTATGCCTGCTGGAATTCCTGGGAAGATGTGACTAAGTGGCCCACGGTTGCTCATGTCTCCATTGTCATCAAATGTGATGTAAGAATCGTTGTTATATAACAAATAAGCCTGTTCACTGTTTGTCTGGAAGACAGAATTAATTTTTGCTTTAGAAGGCAAAGGAAAACGAAAGTTTTGGTGGATTTGAAAATTCGGAAAAGATGCTGCATAATACATGCTATCATTTATAAATGTCACTAGATTACCCACAGAATTCTGGAAAACATGTGAAACTCGAGAAGACTTTAAATCTTCAGGAAGATAATCATCAAGCAGCTCTGGCTGTGATGGAATTCGCATATCGTTCAAATCGAACTTCCACAAAAATCTATTGTATCCCACGTACATGCGATAATTTTGAAACTGGGGTGCTGTGGCTAGAAACATAAAGTCTGGCACTTGAATGTCGCATAATCTTGTTGGAGTTATCTGAGGCTTTGAGGTTGTGCTAGTAACGTCTACGTTATGGGGTTCATTTGACGACACTGATGAAGCTGTGGTAGAGGTGTGCTGGGATATTGGTTTTTGGGATTCGGTTGTCTGTGTTGTTGAGGTTGTTGTTGGTTGATAGTTTTCCGTTTTCTGCCCATACAAATATTCTATCGCCCTCTTATCATCTATATCGAATGATGCTGGACTTGCATGATACCAAGGATACATAATAGCTGTATTGACATCACTGTGGCCCAGCCCAAGAGCATGGCCAATTTCGTGAATCAGAACCATCAATAAACTAGTTTGGCCATCAGGAGAAGTACTATTTCCAAGATACCATTTTTCTTCTGCATCAAGATGAATCTCAATACACTTGTTGTTTTCACTTGGAAAGAATGCATGAGCTAAAACTTTCCCGGGACCGTCGAAATTATGTGGACACTTGAAAGTGCCTTGACAATTTGCTCGGAAATTATGATTCTTTCGAATAACAGTTAGGGTTATATCAGGTTTCTGTCTGCTAGGGTTTCGCACATTTTCGAACTTTAAATTTGATAGCTCCTCCCACCTATCGAATGCCATCTTGGCTGTATCACGATGCACCTGTTTGGCTTGAGAAAAATACCAGCGTAACTTGGTTTTGTTCCATTTCGAATGTATCATGAAATTATTTTCTCCTACAGAACAACGCGGACTATTCAGCAGTCGTAGAGTTTCGTTATTCAGCGATCCACTCACAGGGAGATTGTATGTCTCTTGAAATGTCATTAATGCTGATTCTATATCGGTGACAGCATTATCCGTTGTATCTATGTTGCCGAAACGCTTCAAAAAGGCACCTGCATATTCTATCGTATCATTGCCAGTAGCGGAAACTGACGCGATGATTGAAAGCAACAGCAGCACATGCTCACTCTTCAACATCTTGATTGGTACTGATCAATAGGGAGACGAACATGATTATTATGCTCCTTCTAATCTTCTCCGAACTGTAAATGCCAATGTTATACAGGATGGCTCGAAAAAAAATTCCTTTTTCAGTGGGGCACCATATGTATAATATTCCTAAGTGTTGATTATCCCTGCCAATATTAACATGGCAGATATCGTGAGATCATTGGTATATATTATATATGTTGTACGAGTTAAAACATACCTAGGAAGAATAAATAAATTTGCTATACCGAATGTCTCAAATGGAACATAACCTCGAAAACATTGTATCGTTTGTCTAGTATTGATGTATGATAGCGTTTTTTTTTTTGGTCATCTGTCAAATGTCAAACGTCAGGCCATGAGTGCCCTATGTGAGTTTGCTGTATATCAAACGGATACTCTATCATACGTATGTTTTGCTGAGTGTACCTGTGAGACGCCCTATTTCTTATCGCTATTGCTAACTCAAACATCCAGTATATTGAATTATTAGGTAGCGGGTAGTCTACTTGCAGGTCATCTAGTCACGTCGTGTCATCAATCCTTTTGTAAACTGTCAAATGTCTTATGTAATACGTCAGCTGTCTAATCCCGCTAATACGTCAGCTGTCTAATCCCGCAAAAGTGGGTTTATTTTCATCATAAGAAGTGTTCCCAAGATCTCCAAATGCGAAATCTCAGCCAATTTCATTGATATAAAATGATCACAGGGCACCATTCATTTTCACCCAAAATAAAGATACTATATGAAGATCCTGAACAAGAATTGGAATCAATCAGTATACTACGACACCCAGATCCATCACGAAAGTTTCAACGAAAAAACTATGATTTTTATTTCACGCGAAAAGCTACTACACAAGATACAGATATGACATTTTTCAGAGTACTGTTCCTACATATTATGGGGTTCAACATCCATACATACTCTGATGCTCCTAGATTTCATTCAGAGATACAGTCCATTCGCCTGATTGGTGTTTCTACACTCACTGATTCTCAAACAACCTTGTAACATCACCGAAAAGACATCGACCTTCCACTTTTCTACAGATACACAGAAAATAATTTTCAGAGATTTCTACTATCATTCCATCGCTAGCAATACCAGTCAGACGCACTCAACAAATTCAGAAAACGCATTCTGTTGTCACCAATCTTGAATATGTCGAGCAACTCTTTACCAAAACTCATTAAATGACTGAGTTTACTATAGGAAGTGTTTCTAAGATCTTGAAAAGTTTAAAATTCAATACCTATACCTCCTGTTGTAGCCTGTGCATGATTTTCTTCGAATATAATAGGTATTTGCTTTGGTGTGCTTCAAGAGATAAATAATAATGATAATCTGACACCTATTGTAGCACCAAACATTCAAACAACGTATACCAATAATTATGAATTAACTTCTAAGACGAAAATATTTGGAAAATCATCTCTCTCTTATCAAGTGAGACATTCCCAGTTAGATTGAATATCCTATCCCCTTTAAGGTATGCACGACGTTCTTCGAACATTGTTAGGATCTTCTTTCGTGCGCTCCAAGTGATAACAAAATATGAACTGGTGAAAATGTACCAGAACATGAAAAACGTGAAAAAATATTCAAATAGGCTATTATACATTATGGAGAATCGTATCTCAGCTATTACTCGAAATATTGACCAACTTCATCGATATAAAATAATGATAATGAACTAGATTCTCCACCTGACATATAGAAAATAAAAGATCAGAATCATAAAAAAAAACATTGTCAGAGGAAAAATATTCAAATAGGTTGTTATCCTGTACACTATGGAAAATATAGTATCTCGGCTATCATTTGAAATATTGCCCAACTTCATCGATATAGAATAATCACAAGGTACCATTCTTTTCAACCGAAATAAAGATACCCTATGCGGATTATGGATAACTATTGAATTCAATCAGTATACTACGACACCCAGATCCATCACGCACGCTGCTTCACAAAAACTAGGATTTGCAAATACATTGATATACGCAGAGTTTCAATGCTTGCGAGATATCAATAAAGAATGGAGAGGTGTGAATAACCTATATTCTTATGTTATCTCCCATGAAGCTAGTATTGGGCTTTTTTAATGCTACTGACAATAGATGCGCGAATAGAAAACTCTACTTTATGTACGACATCGTCACAAATTATGCTAGATAGATGACACTTGACAGATGCCATGTGACACCTGAAGCGTTTTTCAGATGATGTATAATTAAGAGGAGTCATATTACGCATGCGTCGAAACGTGACGAAAACATCACAAAAACAGCACGATTGAAATATTGCTTCGATAACATAATATAAGGATGGCACACCATTCTGACCGAATAAAATATGAAGAACATAAACCAATTATGAATTATTGAGGTCTTAGACAAAAATATTCGAAATGACTAATGTACACTGCGAAAATTGATATATCTCTTACTATCATTGCCAGACAGTTTGAGTATCCTATCCTATTCAATATCGTATCTAGGCTATCATTCGAAATATTGTCAAACTTCATCGATATAGAATAATCACAAGGTAGTATTCTTTTCGAACCGAAATGAAGATTCCCAATGCTGATTATAAATAAAATCTACTCTACGAAATACAGATACAACTTGTTCAAGAATACTGTTTAATCATATGGGTTCAGTACTCACACATATACGTTGATACTCCTAGATGCCATCCAGAGAGACTAGCTATGCGCCTGGTGGACGATGCTACACTCACCAAGTCTTAAAAACATTGAAACATCGCAAATGAGTCGGAGAGAGTCGGAGACCTTTCCTTATTCTACAGATACTTCCGCTCCATTAACAAAATTGAAACATCACAGAAAAGCTTTACTCTTCAGATATATGTTGAACAACTCTTTACCGAAACTCATAAAACGACTAAGTTTACCAAAGGAAGTAGTTCCAAGATACACCAATGTTCAATACTGCACCTCCTTTTTGGCAACCTCCCTAGGCATGAGCGATGTTTCACGATCATAATAAGCATTTCCTTCAGTGCGCTTCAAGTGATGAAAGAATAATAATCCGACACCAATGATAGTACCAACCATTTGAATAACGTATAACAATCAGGAATTAACTTCATAGACAAAAATATTCCAACAGGCTATCATGCATTAGGGAAAATCATATATGTCTTGTCAGGTGAACTTTTCACCAATTTCATTGGTATGAAATGATCACAAGGTACCATTTCTTTCTACCCGAAATGAAGATACTAATGCTGATCCTGAACAAGCATTGAAATCAAACAGTATACGATACCCGGATATCCATCACGAAAGTTTCAACACAAAAACTAGGATTTTTATTCCAGACAACATGCTACTCTACAAAATACAGATACAACCTGTTTTAGAACTGTCTACACATATGGGGTTCAGCAACCACATATACGTTAATGCTTCTAGATTCCATCAAGAGAGACAGGCCATCCGCCTGTTGAGTGATGCCACACTCACTAACAGGATAGGTTAGAGAGTAGGATGACATCATTGGTTGAGATTGATGCTATATCGGCCTGAACTATCCAAGCTACGATAGGTTAGATCAATTTTTGGTGGTTCGTTTGTTTGTTTGTCGGACGAGCGGAGCGAGTCTGATAACCACCAAAAATTGATCTAACCTATCGTAGCTTGGATAGTTCAGGCCGATATAGTATCAATCTCAACCAATGATGTCATCCTACTCTCTAACCTATCCTGTTAGTGAGTGTGGCATCACTCAACAGGCGGATGGCCTGTCTCTCTTGATGGAATCTAGAAGCATCAACGTATATGTGGTTGCTGAACCCCACATGTGTAGACAGTATTCTAAAAAATGTCATATCTGTATCTTGTGTAGTAGCTTCTCGCAATTTACACCTTTCAATACCCATTTTCAGAAGCATTGAGCTGTTATATGAGTTCAATTTCCTTGGAATTCCAAGTAATACCAAGGAAATCCAAGGAATTCCAAGGAAATCCAAGGAATTCCAAGGAAATTAAACTCATATAACAGCTCAATGCTTCCGAAAATGGGTATTGAAAGGTGTAAATTGCGAAAAGCTACTACACAAGATACAGATATGACATTTTTCAGAATACTGTCTACACATATGGGGTTCAGCAACCACATATACGTTAATGCTTCTAGATTCCATCAAGAGAGACAGGCCATCCGCCTGTTGAGTGATGCCACACTCACTAACAGGATAGGTTAAAGGGGAGGTTGACATCATTGGTTGAGATTGATGCTATATCGGCCTGAACTATCCAAGCTACGATAGGTAAGATCAATTTTTGGTGGTTATCAGACTCGCTCCGCTCGTCCGACAAACAAACAAACGAACCACCAAAAATTGATCTAACCTATCGTAGCTTGGATAGTTCAGGCCGATATAGCATCAATCTCAACCAATGATGTCAACCTACTCTCTAACCTATCCTGTTAGTGAGTGTGGCATCACTCAACAGGCGGATGGCCTGTCTCTCTTGATGGAATCTAGAAGCATTAACGTATATGTGGTTGCTGAACCCCATATGTGTAGACAGTATTCTAAAACAGGTTGTATCTGTATTTTGTAGAGTAGCATGTTGTCTGGAATAAAAATCCTAGTTTTTGTGTTGAAACTTTCGTGATGGATATCCGGGTATCGTATACTGTTTGATTTCAATTCTTGTTCAGGATCAGCATTTGTATCTTCATTTCGGGTAGAAAGAAATGGTACCTTGTGATCATTTCATACTAATGAAATTGGTGAAAAGTTCACCTGACAAGACATATATGATTTTCCCTAATGCATGATAGCCTGTTGGAATATTTTTGTCTATGAAGTTAATTCCTGATTGTTATACGTTATTCAAATGGTTGGTACTATGATTGGTGTCGGATTATTATTCTTTCATCACTTGAAGCGCACTGAAGGAAATGCTTATTATGTTCGTGAAACATCGCTCATGCCTAAGGAGGTTGCCAAAAAGGAGGTGCAGTATTGAATATTGGTGTATCTTGGAACTAATTCCTTTGGTAAACTTAGTCGTTTCATGAGTTTCGGTGAAGAGTTGTTCAACATATATCTGAAGAGTAACAGCTTTTTTGTGATGTTTCAATTTTGTTAATGGAGCGGAAGTATCTGTAGAATAAGGAAAGGTCTCCGACTCTCTCCGACTCATTTGCGATTTTTCAATGTTTTTAAGACTTGGTGAGTGTAGCATCGTCCACCAGGCGCATAGCTAGTCTCTCTGGATGGCATCTAGGAGCATCAACGTATATGTGTGAGTGCTGAACCCATATGAGTAAACAGTATTCTTGAACAGGTTGTATCTGTATTTCGTAGAGTAGCTTTCATTTATAATCAGCATTGGGAATCTTTATTTCGGTTCGAAAAGAATACTACCTTGTTATTATTCTATATCGATGAAGTTTGACAATATTCCGAATAATAGCCTAGATACGATATTGAATAGGATAGGATACTTGAACTGTCTGGTAAAGATAGTAAGAGATATATTAATTTTCGCAGTGTACATTAGTCATTTCGAGTATTTTTGTCTAAGACCTCAATAATTCATAATTGGTTTATGTTCTTCATATTTTATTCGGTCAGAATGGTGTGCCATCCTTATATTATGTTATCGAAGCAATATTTCAATCGTGCTGTTTTTGTGATGTTTCCGTCACGTTTCGACGCATGCGTAATATGACTCCTCTTAATTATACATCATCTGAAAAACGCTTCAGGTGTCACATGGCATCTGTCAAGTGTCATCTATCTAGCATAATTTGTGACGATGTCGTACATAAAGTAGAGTATTCTATTCGCGCATCTATTGTCAGTAGCATTGAAAAAGCCCAATACTAGCTCTATGGGAGATAACATAAGAATATAGGTTATTCACGGCTCTCCATTCTTTATTGATATCTCGCAAGCATTGAAAGTCTGCGTATATCCATGTATTTGCAAATCCTAGTTTTTGTGAAGCAGCGTGCGTGATGGATCTGGGTGTCGTAGTATACTGATTGAATTCAATAGTTATCCATAATCCGCATAGGGTATCTTTATTTCAGTTGAAAAGAATGGTACCTTGTGATTATTCTATATCGATGAAGTTGGGCAATATTTCAAATGATAGCCGAGATACTATATTTTCCATAGTGTACAGGATAACAACCTATTTGAATATTTTTCCTCAGACAATGTTTTTTTTCATGATTCTGATCTTTTATTTTTTATATGTCAGGTGGAGAATCTAGTTCATTATCATTATTTTATATCGATGAAGTTGGTCAATATTTCGAGTGATAGCTGGGATACGATTCCCCATAATGTATAAAAGCCTATTTGAATATTTTTTCACGTTTTTCATGTTCTGGTACATTTTCACCAGTTCATATTTTTTTAACACTTGGAGCGCACGAAAGAAGATCCTAACAATGTTCGAAGAACGTCGTGCATACCTTAAAGGGGATAGGATATTCAATCTAACTGGGAATGTCTCACTTGTTAAGAGAGAGATGATTTTCCAAATATTTTCGTCTTAGAAGTTAATTCATAATTATTGGTATACGTTGTTTGAATGTTTGGTGCTACAATATGCGTCAGATTATCATTATTATTTATTTCTTGAAGCACACCAAAGCAAATACCTATTATATTCGAAGAAAATCATGCACAGGCTACAACAGGAGGTATAGGTATTGAATTTTAAACTTTTCAAGATCTTAGAAACACTTCCTATAGTAAACTCAGTCATTTAATGAGTTTTGGTAAAGAGTTGCCCGACATATTCAAGATTGGTGACAACAGAATGCGTTTTCTGTATTTGTTGAGTGCGTCTGACTGGTATTGCTAGCGATGGAATGATAGTAGAAATCTCTGAAAATTATTTTCTGTGTATCTGTAGAAAAGTGGAAGGTCGATGTCTTTTCGGTGATGTTACAATGTTGTTTGAGAATCAGTGAGTGTAGAAACACCAATCAGGCGAATGGACTGTATCTCTGAATGAAATCTAGGAGCATCAGAGTATGTATGGATGTTGAACCCCATAATATGTAGGAACAGTACTCTGAAAAATGTCATATCTGTATCTTGAGTAGTAGCTTTTCGCGTGAAATAAAAATCATAGTTTTTTCGTTGAAACTTCCGTGATGGATCTGGGTGTCGTAGTATACTGATTGATTCCAATTCTTGTTCAGGATCTTCATATAGTATCTTTATTTTGGGTGAAAATAAATGGTGCCCTGTGATCATTTTATATCAATGAAATTGGCTGAGATTTCGCATTTGGAGATCTTGGAAACACTTCCTATGATGAACTTAGTCGTTTTGTTCAGATGTTTTCTAAGAATTAGTGAGTGTGGCATCGCTCACCATGCGCATGCCCTAATAACACAATAACATCCGTAAGACGTCGTAGAACCATCCATATGGGATGATAGGAACAACTCTGGAAAATCCCTATTTTCCTCAGGACATTCTTGTCAGCATTTGCGATGTCTTATAAACATCCCATCAGAATGATTGTGGGATGATACGGGATGTACCAGAGACATTCAGGGTACTTGATATGGAACATCTTGAAGAAACTTTTAGGATGTTTTTTATTTGATGACAGTGATGGATGACACGGTATGAATTATTTTCATTCTGAAATCCTGAGAATGAAGATATAAGGTAACAATTCGAATCCGAAAATATATGAGTTCGGTGTAGTGCAATAACCAATGGAAGATGATAACAGTTGTTTGAGGCTCATATTTATTTGTTGACGCTCAGCCGACGGCTGTTAGTAACTCTTAGCAACGTAGTTGTACCGCCATCTATCGGCTGGTATAACAAATAAATTCAGCAATGAATATGCTGAAGAGATATATTTAAATTTTATCGTTTATTACATGGTTCATGAAGTTAAGCAGGTTCTTTGGTAATCTTATTGAGGAATATTTAGTATAATCATTCCAATTTGTTATCGATAAAATTAGCCGGCTTTGGTATAGGAATAAGTACGAATACAGTTTTGATTGAATTTTAGGTGTTTTTTCCTAGAACACCCTATTCAATTATCAGCCCAATGTATTCTAGTTAAGTATGATATAAATTGATTTCTCTACAAAAATTGCCACATAAACATACACCATGTTTCAATATCGAATTTCATGAAATGACAGACTATCAGTTGTGAGAAAATCAGCAAGCTGAAGAGTTTTGCTGTAGTCATGGAAAACGCGTAGTATATAACTCACACAGAATGCTCGTATGATTTAACTCATGCAGCATACTTGAGTGCTTTCATTCACTCTGCACGATAAAAGACAAGTGTCCGACTACTGGCAAAGAAGAACACAACTTGTTGCTTCTTTTTGGCTTATTGATAATATGATCTATTGAGCATTTCTTTCATGCATCATATAATATGATTCTTTTGTAAAACTCAGTCCACTGTCCGACTATACTGACTGATTCACCCTATACATTGAGAGGCTTATCTTCATGTGTGCATATTATATTCAAGCATTGTTATGCATTTTATCTGCTACTGAATCCGCCGAATATTTCAAAATCTGATACTCTCACAATAGATGAGCTATAGACAACAATTAACGAGTTGGTATAAAAGACATACACGGGTTCTCTTATCGTCTTTTCACGAAATCAACGAACTACCGAAATCAAACAGCTGTTCAAGTTGGAGCGTTCAAACAGGATGCCGTTATCTTGGTTGTTCTATATTTGGCGTATACAGAAAATCATATTCTTTCAAAGCCTAGAAAGATGATTGAATCAGCTGAGTTATAGACTAAAATTAACGGATAATAAAGGAAATAATCCTATTATTATTGATTCTCTTATCGTTCCATATGAGATACAAGGAACTATCGAAATCACACAAAAAACAGCTGTTCAAACTGAAACAAGAGCTGTTTATGATCCTATACCTAATATTCAATATCCCACACTAAAAAATATTTCTGCTATACAGGGCGGGTCAGCAAGAAATGTCGCTACCTCGTTTTTCATTTTTGTGACTCTTAGAGTGATTATCATCGTAAAAATGTCAGTCGACCAAAGACAGTCAGCAAGTCAACCAAGTTTATGATTTCATCACACTACCTACCAGTCATTATACAGGGTTTTTAAATATATATTTTTTTATGCCAAGTTGAGTAGTCATTGTGAGTCTACTCGCCTAGCAGGTGTTGAATAAAAACGGATAATTTTGACATCATTTATTTCTTAGATATTATACCAACATTTTCAAGTTCAGTAAGAATGAAGGCGATCTCGTTGTTGTTCTTATCTGATTCCATTAAATATCTCAGTCTATCCACCAAGATTTTCGGATCTGTCCATTCATCTAAAATATTGTACTCTTCATTCCCAATACTGGCTTCAGGGTCCACGCTCAACTTTGGACGTTTAGGCTGATCCAGAGGCGTGTAATTTCGAGGGTTCTTGGAAAATAATAATTCCAAAAGACCCAGAGTACTTTTGAAATCGACATTATCTACGCCTATGTATTGGTCCTCAAAGCGTAGATTCTTATGTCCAAGTGTCCATCTGCCGTCAACATATTTCGGTCCATAAGCATTATCATAATCTGCACAGTGATATTCATCTAATGCTTGCTCTGATGAATGTGGTTTAGACTCCATGATGTGAACGCTATGGTGTCTGATATACAGCTGAAGACTTTTGAATACATCTGAAGACATCTGAATACCTCTGAAGACCTCTGAATACCTCTGAAGACATCTGAATACCTCTGAAGGCGTGATCTGAAGACCTCTGAAGACATCTGAAGACATCTGAAGACATATGAAGGCGTGATCTGAAGACCTCTGAATACCTCTGAATACTTCTATAGGTAAGATCTGAAGACTTCTGAATCCATCAACTGCCATCCGCTAATCAGCTATGTTATTCGAATTGGTGGCGTCCCCTCTATGGACATTCCTCATATGGTGGTATAGGTTAGTTTTATTCAAAAATTTTCCACATTTCTCGACACACAATGCTTGGTGTCGATTATAGCGAAATTTTCACTCTTTAAAACTCTCCCACGTTCTATTGATATTGAAAGCAATCCACTCTCCAGTATTGAGACACTCTGTTATTAATCTGAAATAGCTGTGCTCTTAGAGTTCCTGAAATCTCCTGCTACCACTCTGCTAAAATTCACCGAACAAGAATTGCACTATATTCCAGTAGAGTGTATCATTGAACATGAAGATCCCTGTGACCTATCAATGATATGGCACAAACTTCCTCAAGAATATCGCAGCAACTTCAACCTACAAATCAAACTGCCATGCTTCGTTCATTATAATCGTCCCGATTGGACCACACACTGGGATGGACCGCCATCTTCTCAAGAGGCATGTCATTTTTGTAGAAAAGGATTACTCAAATAAATAGATTATTTATCTTCGTTTTCGTATTCTTTCACCCCCATGGGCTGCCCTGTATATATTTTTTTTCAATCTTCATCAACTCAAACACCCTGTATATATTCATTTCAACTCAAACACTCCTTCCATGCTAAGACATAGGACCGCGAACCGTGGGACACTCTGTATATTTTTTTTTTCAATTTTCAATCAACTCAAACGTCCTGTATATGAAAATTCAATCTTGTTATTGTCATTAAAGTCACAGTTTGAGGAATGGGTATACGAGCGCGCGCTTATCATTCTAAGGGATCTCTCGCTTTGCTGGAACTTCGAACGCCATGAAGGTAACGGCATGACGTCACCCACTTTAAAATAAATAAATAATCCAAGTATTCGTTTCCAATACAAGCGCGCGCTTATCATTCTACGGGATCTCTCGCTTTGCTGGATCTTCGAACGCCATGAAGCGAGACAGCGTTGCCACACACAATAATGTTACAATATTAACATCCAAACACATACGTCCGACAACGTTGCAGCGCCGAGCGCTCGAGCCTTACTCTACCTCGATCTATCCGTTGCAAAGATAAGCGCGCGCCAGCGATGGATATTATTTTCTCTATGTCTTTCACACCGAATCTGGAAATAAAATGCGAGTTAATTTAACTATTGGGGGGCGGGAGTTAATGCAACGGTAGAAATATAGGTTGGAACTATTAGGGGACATATAATATGTATTGCTGAATCTATGAGAATTATTCAAAGAATGAGACAAGAAATAATACTCACTTGAATAGTTGTGTGAAAACAACCATAGCCATGTCAGCTGGGAAGCTCCTCGTGTCCGTGATGTTTATAATGAGAGTGGATGGTACACCTGCCATTTTAGGATTGCTGTTTGCTGCTGCTGCTGCTGCTTCAAAATGTACTCGTAAAATGTGATTTGATGGATGGAAATTGCAAATTTATATCGGTTGATATGAGAGAAAAAAAAAATAAAAAAAGACACACATGTTTGTTGCAGACTTTGTTATTAGTTGAAGAAACATACGATCATTGATAAACTTGTTTTTTAGACTAATTTGATATGATGTTGCTGACTGTGGCAAAATGTTGAAATCGCATGATGGATTCATGGGGATTTTTTTCGAGATAAGTTGCGAAGTGATGTGTGCAAATTGTTTGCGTGCGTCACGTACACGAGGCGATTTTTTCTCTTATCAGAAACTGATATCGGGAAGTTATAAATTTCATACATTTTCATTATCAGCGTATTTTCTGCTGTTCACTCGCTGCTCATTCATCGTACACACATATCCAGTTACCAAAACCCATACCAACGTTCACATCTAGAGCCGTCTTCTGTTGCCAGAGTAAGTTGTAAATAATGGATCATTTGGCTAATAAAGTTATAAAGAAAATTGATCAAGTTTATGGGGTGATTGAAACAAAAGATGAATATTGTAAATGGATCAAATTAGTGCAAAAATCTATTCGTTTATTACAAAAATGTATCAAGACAAAAGCAAATTGTGTTGAAAATTTTTCCAAAATTGAATCATGTTTAGGTCTCCTGAAATATCATAAAGAAAAATTACATCAATTAAAAGATAAAGCAAAGCATCAAAATCGTAATTTGGTTTGGAAAGATTTGGATTCATGTTTCAAAAATAGAATAAGAACTGGTGCTATCATCAATAAAAAAATAAAAGACCCAAAAATATTCCTGTCAAAGAGTTTCAAGAGTTTTTCCATCAAAATCCGAGGTGAACTGAGAAAATCCATATTGAAGGTGAATGCCGTATTCTTGGGGAATTTTGTAAAACCGAAAACTTTGGAGACTGACATTAAACATTTCAATACGAAATCTCAAATCATTGATAATAACACCAATTTGAAGTTATGGTTTGATGAGCATATTAGGGATAAGATATTGAAAGCACTTGAGGAATTTCAGGAGAAAGATAGTGGGTGGGCATTGTATCAAATTTAACAACTAAAACTGAACATTAATCAATATTCACCGATTAACGTTGGTAATTCTACTTATGTTGAGTTACCAAAGGTTATCAGGAATACCAAAAGTGTAATTGATATCAGGAATCATGATTCATATTGCTTTTTATGGTCAGTTGTGTGAGCTTTCTATCCAGTTAGCCCAGAAAAAAATTCAAGTAAAACATCTTCTTATCCTCATTTTAGTGAAGTTTTGAAATATAATGGTATCAAATTCCCAATGAGATTGAAAGATGTTAATAAATTTGAAATCATGAATGAACTTTCTATTAATGTTTTCACAACTAATGAGAGGGGAAAGCATATCGAAATACTTCCCCTATGCTTGAGTAGTACTGATTTTTCAAGAAGAATCCATTTATTAATGGTGTCATCACCGCATCCTCAGGAGAATGATCTCAATGGAGATGAGGAAGAGGAAGATGTTCCTTTCAAAAACAGAATTTATCACTTCGCTTACATAAAAAATCTATCTAAATTACTACACCGGCAACTGGGGGATATATCTCATAAAAATGGTTATGTGATCGCTGTCTGAATCATTTCAGTACTTGTGAGAATCTGGAAAAACATTCTATTAAATGCAGAAAAATCAATAACACTCAAGTCGAATTACCAAAAGTGAATGAGAAAATCTTGAAATTCAAGAATTTTAAGAATAAAGAAAAGGTTCCATTCGTTATTTATGCTGATTTAGAGTGTCTGTTGAAAAAGTGTGATGGGCAATCCACGATCAAGACTAGGAAATCTCAAAAACATGTACCGTTCACTATTGGTTACATGCTTGTTTGTTCATATGATAATTCCCACTGAAGCCTTTAGCTTTTCATATCGATGGAATTTTGAGCAATCCGAAACCGATGAAACCTTCGACACAGGAGCAATTCTATAATTTTCAAAAGGCTTCATGCTGTCATATTTGTTTGAAATCTTTCACTATTGACGATCGAAAAATCAGAGACCATTCACACCTCACAGGCGAATACAGAGGGGCCGCACATAATCATTGTAATATAGGTTATCAAGATAGTCATACGGTACCTGTAATTTTTCATAATATGTCTGGATATGATAGCCACTTCCTCATAGGAAATTTGAGTACTGAAATCGAGGGTAAGGTGTCTATATTGCCTGTGAACAAAGAAAAATATATTTCTTTCACTAAATATATCGATGGGGCGAGAATTAATTTGAGATTCCTCAACTCCTTCAGATTCATGGCTAGCAGTTTGGATGCCTTATCCTCATACTCAACAAATGATCAAAAAACGATCACAAAACAATACTGCCATAATGAAGCAGAATTCAGTTTGCTCACACGTGAAGGTATTTGTCCTTATGACTATTCAGACTCTTCGGAAAAATTAGCAGAAACTAGTTTACCAATGAAGAAACAATTTTATAACAAATTAACAGGTAATGGGGTGTCAAAAAAGGATTATGAACATGCGAACATGGTTTGGCGTACGTTTGGGATCAAAACATTAAAAGAATATGTTGAATTGTATTTGATAACTGAAACTGAAACTGAAAACTGATATTTTACTACTGGCAGACATATTTGAAAATTTCAGGACAACCTGTATGAATACCTATCAACTCGATAGTTTGCACTACTATACAGCACCTGGGTTAGCTTTCGATAGCATGCTCAAAATTACACAAGTAGAATTGGAACTCTTAACAGATATTGATATGATAATGTTTATAGAAAAAGGGGTCAGAGGTGGCGTATCGCAGTGCTCGCATCGTTATGCGAAAGCAAACAACAAATATATGGGAAACGAATATGATCAGCAAAGTCCTTCATCATATCTGATGTATTTTGATGTGAATAACTTATATGGGGCTGCGATGAGCTTACCTCTCCCCACAAGTGAATTCGAGTGGGTAGAAGATATTTATTCGATTGGCAATATAATGAATGTTCCGGATGACAATGATCTTGGTTATATTCTTGAGGTGGATCTTGATTACCCCCGTGAACTCTTTGAAAGTCACAAAGATCTACCTCTCTGTCCTGAACACATGAAACCACCATGTGCTAAATCCGGATTGAAAAAATTACTTACAACTTTTTACAAAAAGAAAAACAACATCATTCATCATAGAAATTTGAAACAAGCTCTCAGCTTGGGTATGAAAATCGAAAAAATTCACATAGTATTGCAGTTCACTTGAACAATGAACTGAGAAAGAAGTGTAAAAATGAGTTTGATAAAAATTTTTATAAACTTATGAATAACGCTGTTTTTGGCAAGACTATTGAGAATGTTAGGGAATATAAAGATGTTAAATTAGTTACAAAATGGTCAGGTAGATATGGAGCTAGTTACTATATCTCGCAACCTAATTTCCACAGTTGTACTATATTTGATGAGGATATGGTTATCATTGAAATGAAAAGGTTGAAAGTAAAACTAAATAAACCTAGTAAATGAGCTACAAGAGAACTGGAATCAAAACGTCACTTTTCCCATGTAAATCTCCATAAGAAAAGTTAAGGTTCATTCTGGTCATTTTTGGCCACTTCAAGGTCATCCGGCTCCGACAGCGAGCAAAGCGAGAGATCCGTTCCAGAGAGAACGGTGCGCATTTCATCTCATTTTTCACCCAATAATGACTATATACAGGGTGTATGAGTTGGCCAATAGTTGGGGGAAAAATATATAGAGTGAACCTAAAAGGCGTTATACCTCCTCGACGAGTAGACTACCAGCATATAGGCTACCCGCTAGCTGATGATTCAATCTGATATATAGGGTGTTTGAGTTGTATATTAGTCGATAAATATATACAGGGTGATTCGCAGTAATACTACCCCACTTTGGGGTATCAGAGGGTTGAAGAGGGTGCGGGTACTCTAAGAGAAGAATTTTTAACAGGCACTTCGAAAATAATGGTTCGTCCATATGCAAAGTCTCAAAGTTTATGAGATATCATTTGAAATGTGTGGGGAAACGTTTAGTTAGGTATGTGATGGAAATAGGTAATTGATGCTGAGGCCAGATTTCATTAGCCATGAAATATGTCGAACAACTCTTTATCAAAACTCGTTCAATAACATTATATATACAGGGTGTCTGAGTTAGCAATAGCGATAAAAAATAAGGTGACTCATGAGTAGACCACCACACTTCAGATGGGCTTAGCAAACAGATAGCTGACGTATGACGTATGTCAGATAATCGTTGACAGGATCACTGACATGTGACTATGGGTTACACCAAAGGATTGAAATCAAACACAATGTAGAAAATTATATAATATATTCAATAATCTATACAAATAGCAGCACATTTCCCCACCACCCTCGAGGTAGTGCCTTGTGGCGCGTTGCTTCTTTTTATAGTGGGAAGCTCTCCGGAAGACCTACTTTGACCACTTGTGGTGATAAATAATTAGGTTAACAATTTTCCTCAGACAGCACGAAGATTTTGTCCCTAAATTAATAGAAACACTTCATTAATTCGTCTGATGTATGTTTTCGCAGACAGCACGAAGATTTATTCCTAAATTAATAGAAACACTTCATTGATTCGTCTGATGTATGTTTTCGCAGACAGCACGAAGATTCATTCCTAAATTAATAGAAACACTTCATTAATTCGTCTGATGGCCCTTTTATGTTCATGGCATCTTTTTCTTCAATTGCTAACCTAACCATTTATCACACAGTTCATTTTGAAATTCATATATCAATTTCCATAGCTTCACCATTGATGGAATAATGGCCCCATGGAAGAGTGTCATACGATCCAGGTATGATGTAACTCTTATCATCTTCGGAGCTAAGGGCGATTTTTTCTTGGCAGATTGAATGAACATGGTGTTTCTTCGCTCTTATTAAATTTTGGGAAACCTTCTTATGTGTGGCTGTTTCTAGGCATTCAACGTAATCCTCGAAATTTATAGTTGTTTCGACAACAGATGATTTCACTCCTTTTGCTTTTTTCGTCACACCGATATTCATGATTATATCATCGATTTCCTCCTGATCATAGTTTTCTTCATGCAATTCTGATCTTTTCTTTTCAATTTCATTTTCAGTTGTCAACACTTTGGAGGCATATAGTTTAGATCTCAAGCCCACATAATCCGTCATTATTCGACTCTTGTTTTCATCGGACATCATTCCCAACACCTTCTTGTTTACCTGAGGAATGCCATGGATATTATCGCTGGGATAGTCTGAAGTGTCGAAGTGGGTGTGGCAATCTCGCTTCATGATTGCATATGGATCTTGATCAATAATCTCATAGATGAGTGAGTCGGTGTCAGTGTAGCAGACGGTACAATCATCACCAAACTCTCCGAGCATATAATCATAATGGAAGCCGTAGATGGTGGTTTTGGCTAGATCGAGAATGGCCTGACAGACGTAGATAGGCTTGTTCAGCCAGATTTCCAATTTTCCTAGTTCGACTGCTACCAAGTTCTTGGTGAAAATGGTGCAGTTCTTGAATTCGGGTTTGGAAATGTAAGCCTCTGCACCATATCTTCCGGCCCACTCCGTCAATAGTCGAACGTTCACCCTCTTCCTAACGTTTTCCATGGTCTTACCGAAAACAGCATTGTTCATAAGTTTGAAGAGGTTTTTCTCAAATTCATTTTTAGCTTGTTTACGGAGGTCGGTGTTGAGGTCTATATATGATTTGAGCCATGTAGATTGCCGGAACTTGAGGACGCGATGAATTTTGGTCAGGACCAACCCATGCTCCAGCGCTTGTTTGAGGGCTCGGTAGTGGATGACGTAGCGTGTTTTATGGTTTAGCGTTGCCATCAGCTTGGTGGGTTGGGAAGATCTAGTCGGAGGTTTCATCGTTTTCGGGTTGATGTGTTCGGGACAGAATGGTATATCTTTGTGGGAATCATGGAGGTTTTGTGGGTATTCTAGGTCAACCTCCAATATGTATCCTTCTGAAGCATCATCAGCAACGGTTGTGACATCAAGATTAGCGTCAGCCCATTCAAAGCCTCCATATGGCAATGCCTGAGACATAGCCCATCCATATTGGTTGTTCACATCATAATACATTAAATATGAGTCAGGCTTTGATGGATCATATGAAGGCATGAACTTGTTGTTTGCTTTGGCTTTTCGTTTCGAACATATTTGGCTGAGGCCTCCTCGAATTCCTCGTTCAACAAAGAGAAACATGTCAGGATCGGTGAGCAGTTCCAACTCTTGCTTTGTATGCTTCAGCATGGCGTCCCACGTGAACCCTGGTAGTGTGAAATAATGAGCAGGATCGAGACCATAGGTGTTGTGGCAGCTGGATCGAAACTGCTCAAAAACATCGGCTAACAGCATAATGTCCGTTTTCATGTAGAGGTCAACATATTGACCTGAGTCTTTACAGCCAAATTTCGACCATACCAGCTTGGCGTGAAGGTAGTGTCTACGGGGGCATGACTTGTCATACAATTTACTGTAAAATGACTCTATTGGAGGAAGCTGAGTTTCATCGAATCTTTCGAATGAGTCGATATAATCGTAGGGCATCACTCCTTTTTTAGTTAACAACTGGAGCTGATCATTGGAAATATTAGAAAATTGTGATTTTAAATTTGGAAAATCCTCCAGATATGATGCCAACATATCTAGAGAAGAGTTCATAAAGCGAAATGAGTCAATGAAACGAAACTGAATGGAAGTATCATCAACATGTTTCGTGAAGGAGATGTATTTCTCTTTAGTGATTGGTAATAAATCGATTTTGCCCTTCATTTGGGATGCTATATCTTCGATAATAAAATTTGCATCATAACCGCTCAAATTGTGGAACACAACTGGCACCACATGGCTGTCTTGGTATCGAATGTTGCAGCTTTCATGTGCAGGACCTCTGTAGTTGTTTTCGGGAATGAGATGCGTATGGTCACGTACTTTCTTATCGGTAGATCCAAAAGGTTGTTCACAAATGTGGCAGTATGTTGCTTTTCTGAATTCTGCTTCCTGTTCAGCAGTCATGTTGATGTTGTATGGACATAAGAACACCGTAGACATATCCTCAGCCAACTGGTTGAGCTCATCAGCGAACCACGCCATACATACGCTCATTTATCCTTATGCAATTCTCAACATGTTTATCGAGCTTATCTTGTGAGCGGAAGTAATGGAGACAGCGGTCACAGAAGAATTCACGTCCATTTTCTCTGCTCAGCTGAGAAGATAGCAGTCTGGACAGATCCTTCACCCACACATAATGATACTTGGTTGGGGATGTTTCGCAAGCATCTTTCTCATCAAAGTACTGATCCTGGACAAGTAGGAGATTGACGTGTCGGTCTTTCTTATCCTTTGTCAAGTATGTGGGCAAAGTCTGCAAGTTTTTGGATTTCTACTGTAGAATGTAAAGATTGATTGATATACCATTCTGTTTTTCGAACCGAGGAATCTGTTTAACAGTAATTGGAAACTGAATGCCCTTGACGTTGAGAACTGTAGACGTCTGCTTTGTATCATGCTAACATTAATGTCAATAGGTCCAGCTCATACCCCCATCCGTCTACAGTTCTCAACCTCAAGGGCATTCAGTTTTCAATTACTGTTAAACAGATTCCTCGGTTCGAAAAACAGAATGGTATATCGATCAATCTTTACATTCTACAGAAGAAATCCAAAAACTTGCAGACTTTGCCCACATACTTGACAAAGGATAAGAAAGACCGACACGTCAATCTCCTACTTGTCCAGGATCAGTACTTTGATGAGAAAGATGCTTGCGAAACATCCCCAACCAAGTATCATTATGTGTGGGTGAAGGATCTGTCCAGACTGCTATCTTCTCAGCTGAGCAGAGAAAATGGACGTAAATTCTTCTGTGACCGCTGTCTCCATTACTTCCGCTCACAAGATAAGCTCGATAAACATGTTGAGAATTGCATAAGGATGAATGAGCGTATGTATGGCGTGGTTCGCTGATGAGCTCAACCAGTTGGCTGAGGATATGTCTACGGTGTTCTTATGTCTATACAACATCAACATGACTGCTGAACAGGAAGCAGAATTCAGAAAAGCAACATACTGCCACATTTGTGAACAACCTTTTGGATCTACCGATAAGAAAGTACGTGACCATACGCATCTCATTCCCGAAAACAACTACAGAGGTCCTGCACATGAAAGCTGCAACATTCGATACCAAGACAGCCATGTGGTGCCAGTTGTGTTCCACAATTTGAGCGGTTATGATGCAAATTTTATTATCGAAGATATAGCATCCCAAATGAAGGGCAAAATCGATTTATTACCAATCACTAAAGAGAAATACATCTCCTTCACGAAACATGTTGATGATACTTCCATTCAGTTTCGTTTCATTGACTCATTTCGCTTTATGAACTCTTCTCTAGATATGTTGGCATCATATCTGGAGGATTTTCCAAATTTAAAATCACAATTTTCTAATATTTCCAATGATCAGCTCCAGTTGTTAACTAAAAAAGGAGTGATGCCCTACGATTATATCGACTCATTCGAAAGATTCGATGAAACTCAGCTTCCTCCAATAGAGTCATTTTACAGTAAATTGTATGACAAGTCATGCCCCCGTAGACACTACCTTCACGCCAAGCTGGTATGGTCGAAATTTGGCTGTAAAGACTTAGGTCAATATGTTGACCTCTACATGAAAACGGACATTATGCTGTTAGCCGATGTTTTTGAGCAGTTTCGATCCAGCTGCCACAACACCTATGGTCTCGATCCTGCTCATTATTTCACACTACCAGGGTTCACGTGGGACGCCATGCTGAAGCATACAAAGCAAGAGTTGGAACTGCTCACCGATCCTGACATGTTTCTCTTTGTTGAACGAGGAATTCGAGGAGGCCTCAGCCAAATATGTTCGAAACGAAAAGCCAAAGCAAACAACAAGTTCATGCCTTCATATGATCCATCAAAGCCTGACTCATATTTAATGTATTATGATGTGAACAACCAATATGGATGGGCTATGTCTCAGGCATTGCCATATGGAGGCTTTGAATGGGCTGACGCTAATCTTGATGTCACAACCGTTTCTGATGATGCTTCAGAAGGATACATATTGGAGGTTGACCTAGAATACCCACAAAACCTCCATGATTCCCACAAAGATATACCATTCTGTCCCGAACACATAAACCCGAAAACGATGAAACCTCCGACTAGATCTTCCCAACCCACCAAGCTGATGGCAACGCTGAACCATAAAACACGCTACGTCATCCACTACCGAGCCCTCAAACAAGCGCTGGAGCATGGGTTGGTCCTGACCAAAATTCATCGCGTCCTCAAGTTCCGGCAATCTACATGGCTCAAATCATATATAGACCTCAACACCGACCTCCGTAAACAAGCTAAAAATGAATTTGAAAAAAACCTCTTCAAACTTATGAACAATGCTGTTTTCGGTAAGACCATGGAAAACGTTAGGAAGAGGGTGAACGTTCGACTATTGACGGAGTGGGCCGGAAGATATGGTGCAGAGGCTTACATTTCCAAACCCGAATTCAAGAACTGCACCATTTTCACCAAGAACTTGGTAGCAGTCGAACTAGGAAAATTGGAAATCTGGCTGAACAAGCCTATCTACGTCGGTCAGGCCATTCTCGATCTAGCCAAAACCACCATCTACGGCTTCCATTATGATTATATGCTCGGAGAGTTTGGTGATGATTGTACCGTCTGCTACACTGACACCGACTCACTCATCTATGAGATTATTGATCAAGATCCATATGCAATCATGAAGCGAGATTGCCACACCCACTTCGACACTTCAGACTATCCCAGCGATAATAACCATGGCATTCCTCAGGTAAACAAGAAGGTGTTGGGAATGATGTCCGATGAAAACAAGAGTCGAATAATGACGGATTATGTGGGCTTGAGATCTAAACTATATGCCTCCAAAGTGTTGACAACTGAAAATGAAATTGAAAAGAAAAGATCAGAATTGCATGAAGAAAACTATGATCAGGAGGAAATCGATGATATAATCATGAATATCGGTGTGACGAAAAAAGCAAAAGGAGTGAAATCATCTGTTGTCGAAACAACTATGAATTTCGAGGATTACGTTGAATGCCTAGAAACAGCCACACATAAGAAGGTTTCCCAAAATTTAATAAGAGCGAAGAAA
The DNA here is from genome assembly GCA_918026855.4 of Phaedon cochleariae. NCBI lineage: Eukaryota > Metazoa > Arthropoda > Insecta > Coleoptera > Chrysomelidae > Phaedon > Phaedon cochleariae. The sequence continues at coordinate 35,274,234 of OU896709.1, read as the reverse complement.
CACCATGTTCATTCAATCTGCCAAGAAAAAATCGCCCTTAGCTCCGAAGATGATAAGAGTTACATCATACCTGGATCGTATGACACTCTTCCATGGGGCCATTATTCCATCAATGGTGAAGCTATGGAAATTGATATATGAATTTCAAAATGAACTGTGTGATAAATGGTTAGGTTAGCAATTAAAGAAAAAGATGCCATGAACATAAAAGGGCCATCAGACGAATTAATGAAGTGTTTCTATTAATTTAGGAATGAATCTTCGTGCTGTCTGCGAAAACATACATCAGACGAATCAATGAAGTGTTTCTATTAATTTAGGAATAAATCTTCGTGCTGTCTGCGAAAACATACATCAGATGAATTAATGAAGTGTTTCTATTAATTTAGGGACAAAATCTTCGTGCTGTCTGAGAAAAATTGTTAACCTAATTATTTATCACCGCAAGTGGTCAAAGTAGGTCTTCCGGAGAGCTTCCCACTATAAAAAGAAGCAACGCGCTACAAGGCACTACCTCGAGGGTGGTGGGGAAATGTGCTGCTATTTGTATAGATTATTGAATATATTATATAATTTTCTACATTGTGTTTGATTTCAATCCTTTGGTGTAACCCATAGTCACATGTCAGTGATCCTGTCAACGATTATTTGACATACGTCATACGTCAGCTATCTGTTTGCTAAGCCCATCTGAAGTGTGGTGGTCTACTCATGAGTCACCTTATTTTTTATCGCTATTGCTAACTCAGACACCCTGTATATATAATGTTATTGAACGAGTTTTGATAAAGAGTTGTTCGACATATTTCATGGCTAATGAAATCTGGCCTCAGCATCAATTACCTATTTCCATCACATACCTAACTGAACGTTTCCCCACACATTTCAAATGATATCTCATAAACTTTGAGACTTTGCATATGGACGAACCATTATTTTCGAAGTGCCTGTTAAAAATTCTTCTCTTAGAGTACCCGCACCCTCTTCAACCCTCTGATACCCCAAAGTGGGGTAGTATTACTGCGAATCACCCTGTATATATTTATCGACTAATATACAACTCAAACACCCTATATATCAGATTGAATCATCAGCTAGCGGGTAGCCTATATGCTGGTAGTCTACTCGTCGAGGAGGTATAACGCCTTTTAGGTTCACTCTATATATTTTTCCCCCAACTATTGGCCAACTCATACACCCTGTATATAGTCATTATTGGGTGAAAAATGAGATGAAATGCGCACCGTTCTCTCTGGAACGGATCTCTCGCTTTGCTCGCTGTCGGAGCCGGATGACCTTGAAGTGGCCAAAAATGACCAGAATGAACCTTAACTTTTCTTATGGAGATTTACATGGGAAAAGTGACGTTTTGATTCCAGTTCTCTTGTAGCTCATTTACTAGGTTTATTTAGTTTTACTTTCAACCTTTTCATTTCAATGATAACCATATCCTCATCAAATATAGTACAACTGTGGAAATTAGGTTGCGAGATATAGTAACTAGCTCCATATCTACCTGACCATTTTGTAACTAATTTAACATCTTTATATTCCCTAACATTCTCAATAGTCTTGCCAAAAACAGCGTTATTCATAAGTTTATAAAAATTTTTATCAAACTCATTTTTACACTTCTTTCTCAGTTCATTGTTCAAGTGAACTGCAATACTATGTGAATTTTTTCGATTTTCATACCCAAGCTGAGAGCTTGTTTCAAATTTCTATGATGAATGATGTTGTTTTTCTTTTTGTAAAAAGTTGTAAGTAATTTTTTCAATCCGGATTTAGCACATGGTGGTTTCATGTGTTCAGGACAGAGAGGTAGATCTTTGTGACTTTCAAAGAGTTCACGGGGGTAATCAAGATCCACCTCAAGAATATAACCAAGATCATTGGCATCCGGAACATTCATTATATTGCCAATCGAATAAATATCTTCTACCCACTCGAATTCACTTGTGGGGAGAGGTAAGCTCATCGCAGCCCCATATAAATTATTCACATCAAAATACATCAGATATGATGAAGGACTTTGCTGATCATATTCGTTTCCCATATATTTGTTGTTTGCTTTCGCATAACGATGCGAGCACTGCGATACGCCACCTCTGACCCCTTTTTCTATAAACATTATCATATCAATATCTGTTAAGAGTTCCAATTCTACTTGTGTAATTTTGAGCATGCTATCGAAAGCTAACCCAGGTGCTGTATAGTAGTGCAAACTATCGAGTTGATAGGTATTCATACAGGTTGTCCTGAAATTTTCAAATATGTCTGCCAGTAGTAAAATATCAGTTTTCAGTTTCAGTTTCAGTTATCAAATACAATTCAACATATTCTTTTAATGTTTTGATCCCAAACGTACGCCAAACCATGTTCGCATGTTCATAATCCTTTTTTGACACCCCATTACCTGTTAATTTGTTATAAAATTGTTTCTTTATTGGTAAACTAGTTTCTGCTAATTTTTCCGAAGAGTCTGAATAGTAATAAGGACAAATACCTTTACGTGTGAGCAAACTGAATTCTGCTTCATTATGGCAGTATTGTTTTGTGATCGTTTTTTGATCATTTGTTGAGTATGAGGATAAGGCATCCAAACTGCTAGCCATGAATCTGAAGGAGTTGAGAAATCTCAAATTAATTCTCGCCCCATCGATATATTTAGTGAAAGAAATATATTTTTCTTTGTTCACAGGCAATATAGACACCTTACCCTCGATTTCAGTACTCAAATTTCTTATGAGGAAGTGACTATCATATCCAGACATATTATGAAAAATTACAGGTACCGTATGACTATCTTGATAACCTATATTACAATGATTATGTGCGGCCCCTCTGTATTCGCCTGTGAGGTGTGAATGGTCTCTGATTTTTCGATCGTCAATAGTGAAAGATTTCAAACAAATATGACAGCATGAAGCCTTTTGAAAATTATAGAATTGCTCCTGTGTCAAAGGTTTCATCGGTTTCGGATTGCTCAAAATTCCATCGATATGAAAAGCTAAAGCCTTCAGTGGGAATTATCATATGAACAAACAAGCATGTAACCAATAGTGAACGGTACATGTTTTTGAGATTTCCTAGTCTTGATCGTGGATTGCCCATCACACTTTTTCAACAGACACTCTAAATCAGCATAAATAACGAATGGAACCTTTTCTTTATTCTTAAAATTCTTGAATTTCAAGATTTTCTCATTCACTTTTGGTAATTCGACTTGAGTGTTATTGATTTTTCTGCATTTAATAGAATGTTTTTCCAGATTCTCACAAGTACTGAAATGATTCAGACAGCGATCACATAACCATTTTTATGAGATATATCCCCCAGTTGCCGGTGTAGTAATTTAGATAGATTTTTTATGTAAGCGAAGTGATAAATTCTGTTTTTGAAAGGAACATCTTCCTCTTCCTCATCTCCATTGAGATCATTTTCCTGAGGATGCGGTGATGACACCATTAATAAATGGATTCTTCTTGAAAAATCAGTACTACTCAAGCATAGGGGAAGTATTTCGATATGCTTTCCCCTCTCATTAGTTGTGAAAACATTAATAGAAAGTTCATTCATGATTTCAAATTTATTAACATCTTTCAATCTCATTGGGAATTTGATACCATTATATTTCAAAACTTCACTAAAATGAGGATAAGAAGATGTTTTACTTGAATTTTTTTCTGGGCCAACTGGATAGAAAGCTCACACAACTGACCATAAAAAGCAATATGAATCATGATTCCTGATATCAATTACACTTTTGGTATTCCTGATAACCTTTGGTAACTCAACATAAGTAGAATTACCAACGTTAATCGGTGAATATTGATTAATGTTCAGTTTTAGTTGTTAAATTTGATACAATGCCCACCCACTATCTTTCTCCTGAAATTCCTCAAGTGCTTCCAATATCTTATCCCTAATATGCTCATCAAACCATGACTTCAAATTGGTGTTATTATCAATGATTTGAGATTTCGTATTGAAATGTTTAATGTCAGTCTCCAAAGTTTTCGGTTTTACAAAATTCCCCAAGAATACGGCATTCACCTTCAATATGGATTTTCTCAGTTCACCTCGGATTTTGATGGAAAAACTCTTGAAACTCTTTGACAGGAATATTTTTGGGTCTTTTATTTTTTTATTGATGATAGCACCAGTTCTTATTCTATTTTTGAAACATGAATCCAAATCTTTTCAAACCAAATTACGATTTTGATGCTTTGCTTTATCTTTTAATTGATGTAATTTTTCTTTATGATATTTCAGGAGACCTAAACATGATTCAATTTTGGAAAAATTTTCAACACAATTTGCTTTTGTCTTGATACATTTTTGTAATAAACGAATAGATTTTTGCACTAATTTGATCCATTTACAATATTCATCTTTTGTTTCAATCACCCCATAAACTTGATCAATTTTCTTTATAACTTTATTAGCCAAATGATCCATTATTTACAACTTACTCTGGCAACAGAAGACGGCTCTAGATGTGAACGTTGGTATGGGTTTTGGTAACTGGATATGTGTGTACGATGAATGAGCAGCGAGTGAACAGCAGAAAATACGCTGATAATGAAAATGTATGAAATTTATAACTTCCCGATATCAGTTTCTGATAAGAGAAAAAATCGCCTCGTGTACGTGACGCACGCAAACAATTTGCACACATCACTTCGCAACTTATCTCGAAAAAAATCCCCATGAATCCATCATGCGATTTCAACATTTTGCCACAGTCAGCAACATCATATCAAATTAGTCTAAAAAACAAGTTTATCAATGATCGTATGTTTCTTCAACTAATAACAAAGTCTGCAACAAACATGTGTGTCTTTTTTTATTTTTTTTTTCTCTCATATCAACCGATATAAATTTGCAATTTCCATCCATCAAATCACATTTTACGAGTACATTCTGAAGCAGCAGCAGCAGCAGCAAACAGCAATCCTAAAATGGCAGGTGTACCATCCACTCTCATTATAAACATCACGGACACGAGGAGCTTCCCAGCTGACATGGCTATGGTTGTTTTCACACAACTATTCAAGTGAGTATTATTCCTTGTCTCATTCTTTGAATAATTCTCATAGATTCAGCAATACATATTATATGTCCCCTAATAGTTCCAACCTATTTTTCTACCGTTGCATTAACTCCCGCCCCCCAATAGTTAAATTAACTCGCATTTTATTTCCAGATTCGGTGTGAAAGACATAGAGAAAATAATATCCATCGCTGGCGCGCGCTTATCTTTGCAACGGATAGATCGAGGTAGAGTAAGGCTCGAGCGCTCGGCGCTGCAACGTTGTCGGACGTATGTGTTTGGATGTTAATATTGTTACATTATTGTGTGTGGCAACGCTGTCTCGCTTCATGGCGTTCGAAGATCCAGCAAAGCGAGAGATCCCGTAGAATGATAAGCGCGCGCTTGTATTGGAAACGAATACTTGGATTATTTATTTATTTTAAAGTGGGTGACGTCATGCCGTTACCTTCATGGCGTTCGAAGTTCCAGCAAAGCGAGAGATCCCTTAGAATGATAAGCGCGCGCTCGTATACCCATTCCTCAAACTGTGACTTTAATGACAATAACAAGATTGAATTTTCATATACAGGACGTTTGAGTTGATTGAAAATTGAAAAAAAAATATACAGCAGCAGCCCATGGGGGTGAAAGAATACGAAAACGAAGATAAATAATCTATTTATTTGAGTAATCCTTTTCTACAAAAATGACATGCCTCTTGAGAAGATGGCGGTCCATCCCAGTGTGTGGTCCAATCGGGACGATTATAATGAACGAAGCATGGCAGTTTGATTTGTAGGTTGAAGTTGCTGCGATATTCTTGAGGAAGTTTGTGCCATATCATTGATAGGTCACAGGGATCTTCATGTTCAATGATACACTCTACTGGAATATAGTGCAATTCTTGTTCGGTGAATTTTAGCAGAGTGGTAGCAGGAGATTTCAGGAACTCTAAGAGCACAGCTATTTCAGATTAATAACAGAGTGTCTCAATACTGGAGAGTGAATTGCTTTCAATATCAATAGAACGTGGGAGAGTTTTAAAGAGTGAAAATTTCGCTATAATCGACACCAAGCATTGTGTGTCGAGAAATGTGGAAAATTCTTGAATAAAACTAACCTATACCACCATATGAGGAATGTCCATAGAGGGGACGCCACCAATTCGAATAACATAGCTGATTAGCGGATGGCAGTTGATGGATTCAGAAGTCTTCAGATCTTACCTATAGAAGTATTCAGAGGTATTCAGAGGTCTTCAGATCACGCCTTCAGATGTCTTCAGATGTCTTCAGAGGTCTTCAGATCACGCCTTCAGAGGTATTCAGATGTCTTCAGAGGTATTCAGAGGTCTTCAGAGGTATTCAGATGTCTTCAGATGTATTCAAAAGTCTTCAGCTGTATATCAGACACCATAGCGTTCACATCATGGAGTCTAAACCACATTCATCAGAGCAAGCATTAGATAAATATCACTGTGCAGATTATGATAATGCTTATGGACCGAAATATGTTGACGGCAGATGGACACTTGGACATAAGAATCTACGCTTTGAGGACCAATACATAGGCGTAGATAATGTCGATTTCAAAAGTACTCTGGGTCTTTTGGAATTATTATTTTCCAAGAACCCTCGAAATTACACGCCTCTGGATCACCAGATGTATAAACAGATGCTAGAAATCAGCTCTATTCATAGAGATCGATTAGGGCGATTACGAGGACAAGCTGATAAGGAGAAATTCGATAAAATTATCAGACCCCTCTTCAAAAATAAGACCAAGCCTAAACGTCCAAAGTTGAGCGTGGAGCCTGAAGCCAGTATTGGGAATGAAGAGTACAATATTTTAGATGAATGGACAGATCCGAAAATCTTGGTGGATAGACTGAGATATTTAATGGAATCAGATAAGAACAACAACGAGATCGCCTTCATTCTTACTGAACTTGAAAATGTTGGTATAATATCTAAGAAATAAATGATGTCAAAATTATCCGTTTTTATTCAACACCTGCTAGGCGAGTAGACTCACAATGACTACTCAACTTGGCATAAAAAAATATATATTTAAAAACCCTGTATAATGACTGGTAGGTAGTGTGATGAAATCATAAACTTGGTTGACTTGCTGACTGTCTTTGGTCGACTGACATTTTTACGATGATAATCACTCTAAGAGTCACAAAAATGAAAAACGAGGTAGCGACATTTCTTGCTGACCCGCCCTGTATAGCAGAAATATTTTTTAGTGTGGGATATTGAATATTAGGTATAGGATCAAAAACAGCTCTTGTTTCAGTTTGAACAGCTGTTTTTTGTGTGATTTCGATAGTTCCTTGTATCTCATATGGAACGATAAGAGAATCAATAATAATAGGATTATTTCCTTTATTATCCGTTAATTTTAGTCTATAACTCAGCTGATTCAATCATCTTTCTAGGCTTTGAAAGAATATGATTTTCTGTATACGCCAAATATAGAACAACCAAGATAACGGCATCCTGTTTGAACGCTCCAACTTGAACAGCTGTTTGATTTCGGTAGTTCGTTGATTTCGTGAAAAGACGATAAGAGAACCCGTGTATGTCTTTTATACCAACTCGTTAATTGTTGTCTATAGCTCATCTATTGTGAGAGTATCAGATTTTGAAATATTCGGCGGATTCAGTAGCAGATAAAATGCATAACAATGCTTGAATATAATATGCACACATGAAGATAAGCCTCTCAATGTATAGGGTGAATCAGTCAGTATAGTCGGACAGTGGACTGAGTTTTACAAAAGAATCATATTATATGATGCATGGAAGAAATGCTCAATAGATCATATTATCAATAAGCCAAAAAGAAGCAACAAGTTGTGTTCTTCTTTGCCAGTAGTCGGACACTTGTCTTTTATCGTGCAGAGTGAATGAAAGCACTCAAGTATGCTGCATGAGTTAAATCATACGAGCATTCTGTGTGAGTTATATACTACGCGTTTTCCATGACTACAGCAAAACTCTTCAGCTTGCTGATTTTCTCACAACTGATAGTCTGTCATTTCATGAAATTCGATATTGAAACATGGTGTATGTTTATGTGGCAATTTTTGTAGAGAAATCAATTTATATCATACTTAACTAGAATACATTGGGCTGATAATTGAATAGGGTGTTCTAGGAAAAAACACCTAAAATTCAATCAAAACTGTATTCGTACTTATTCCTATACCAAAGCCGGCTGATTTTATCGATAACAAATTGGAATGATTATACTAAATATTCCTCAATAAGATTACCAAAGAACCTGCTTAACTTCATGAACCATGTAATAAACGATAAAATTTAAATATATCTCTTCAGCATATTCATTGCTGAATTTATTTGTTATACCAGCCGATAGATGGCGGTACAACTACGTTGCTAAGAGTTACTAACAGCCGTCGGCTGAGCGCCAACAAATAAATATGAGCCTCAAACAACTGTTATCATCTTCCATTGGTTATTGCACTACACCGAACTTATATATTTTCGGATTCGAATTGTTACCTTATATCTGCAAATAGGTCGGTCATTCTCAGGATTTCAGAATGAAAATAATTCATACCGTGTCATCCATCACTGTCATCAAATAAAAAACATCCTAAAAGTTCCTTCAAGATGTTCCATATCAAGTACCCTGAATGTCTCTGGTACATCCCGTATCATCCCACAAACATTCTGATGGGATGTTTATAAGACATCGCAAATGCTGACAAGAATGTCCTAAGGAAAATAGGGATTTTCCAGAGTTGTTCCTATCATCCCATATGGATGGTTCTACGACGTCCTACGGATGTTATTGTGTTATTAGGGCATGCGCATGGTGAGCGATGCCACACTCACTAATTCTTAGAAAACATCTGAACAAAACGACTAAGTTCATCATAGGAAGTGTTTCCAAGATCTCCAAATGCGAAATCTCAGCCAATTTCATTGATATAAAATGATCACAGGGCACCATTTATTTTCACCCAAAATAAAGATACTATATGAAGATCCTGAACAAGAATTGGAATCAATCAGTATACTACGACACCCAGATCCATCACGGAAGTTTCAACGAAAAAACTATGATTTTTATTTCACGCGAAAAGCTACTACTCAAGATACAGATATGACATTTTTCAGAGTACTGTTCCTACATATTATGGGGTTCAACATCCATACATACTCTGATGCTCCTAGATTTCATTCAGAGATACAGTCCATTCGCCTGATTGGTGTTTCTACACTCACTGATTCTCAAACAACATTGTAACATCACCGAAAAGACATCGACCTTCCACTTTTCTACAGATACACAGAAAATAATTTTCAGAGATTTCTACTATCATTCCATCGCTAGCAATACCAGTCAGACGCACTCAACAAATACAGAAAACGCATTCTGTTGTCACCAATCTTGAATATGTCGGGCAACTCTTTACCAAAACTCATTAAATGACTGAGTTTACTATAGGAAGTGTTTCTAAGATCTTGAAAAGTTTAAAATTCAATACCTATACCTCCTGTTGTAGCCTGTGCATGATTTTCTTCGAATATAATAGGTATTTGCTTTGGTGTGCTTCAAGAAATAAATAATAATGATAATCTGACGCATATTGTAGCACCAAACATTCAAACAACGTATACCAATAATTATGAATTAACTTCTAAGACGAAAATATTTGGAAAATCATCTCTCTCTTATCTAGTGAGACATTCCCAGTTAGATTGAATATCCTATCCCCTTTAAGGTATGCACGACGTTCTTCGAACATTGTTAGGATCTTCTTTCGTGCGCTCCAAGTGTTAAAAAAATATGAACTGGTGAAAATGTACCAGAACATGAAAAACGTGAAAAAATATTGAAATAGGCTTCTATACATTATGGGGAATCGTATCCCAGCTATCACTCGAAATATTGACCAACTTCATCGATATAAAATAATGATAATGAACTAGATTCTCCACCTGACATATAAAAAATAAAAGATCAGAATCATGAAAAAAAACATTGTCTGAGGAAAAATATTCAAATAGGTTGTTATCCTGTACACTATGGAAAATATAGTATCTCGGCTATCATTTGAAATATTGCCCAACTTCATCGATATAGAATAATCACAAGGTACCATTCTTTTCAACTGAAATAAAGATACCCTATGCGGATTATGGATAACTATTGAATTCAATCAGTATACTACGACACCCAGATCCATCACGCACGCTGCTTCACAAAAACTAGGATTTGCAAATACATGGATATACGCAGACTTTCAATGCTTGCGAGATATCAATAAAGAATGGAGAGCCGTGAATAACCTATATTCTTATGTTATCTCCCATAGAGCTAGTATTGGGCTTTTTCAATGCTACTGACAATAGATGCGCGAATAGAATACTCTACTTTATGTAGGACATCGTCACAAATTATGCTAGATAGATGACACTTGACAGATGCCATGTGACACCTGAAGCGTTTTTCAGATGATGTATAATTAAGAGGAGTCATATTACGCATGCGTCGAAACGTGACGGAAACATCACAAAAACAGCACGATTGAAATATTGCTTCGATAACATAAAATAAGGATGGCACACCATTCTGACCGAATAAAATATGAAGAACATAAACCAATTATGAATTATTGAGGTCTTAGACAAAAATACTCGAAATGACTAATGTACACTGCGAAAATTAATATATCTCTTACTATCTTTGCCAGACAGTTCAAGTATCCTATCCTATTCAATATCGTATCTAGGCTATTATTCGGAATATTGTCAAACTTCATCGATATAGAATAATAACAAGGTAGTATTCTTTTCGAACCGAAATAAAGATTCCCAATGCTGATTATAAATGAAAGCTACTCTACGAAATACAGATACAACCTGTTCAAGAATACTGTTTACTCATATGGGTTCAGCACTCACACATATACGTTGATGCTCCTAGATGCCATCCAGAGAGACTAGCTATGCGCCTGGTGGACGATGCTACACTCACCAAGTCTTAAAAACATTGAAAAATCGCAAATGAGTCGGAGAGAGTCGGAGACCTTTCCTTATTCTACAGATACTTCCGCTCCATTAACAAAATTGAAACATCACAAAAAAGCTGTTACTCTTCAGATATATGTTGAACAACTCTTTACCGAAACTCATGAAACGACTAAGTTTACCAAAGGAAGTAGTTCCAAGATACACCAATATTCAATACTGCACCTCCTTTTTGGCAACCTCCTTAGGCATGAGCGATGTTTCACGAACATAATAAGCATTTCCTTCAGTGCGCTTCAAGTGATGAAAGAATAATAATCCGACACCAATCATAGTACCAACCATTTGAATAACGTATAACAATCAGGAATGAACTTCATAGACAAAAATATTCCAACAGGCTATCATGCATTAGGGAAAATCATATATGTCTTGTCAGGTGAACTTTTCACCAATTTCATTGGTATGAAATGATCACAAGGTACCATTTCTTTCTACCCGAAATGAAGATACAAATGCTGATCCTGAACAAGAATTGAAATCAAACAGTATACGATACCCGGATATCCATCACGAAAGTTTCAACACAAAAACTAGGATTTTTATTCCAGACAACATGCTACTCTACAAAATACAGATACAACCTGTTTTAGAATACTGTCTACACATATGGGGTTCAGCAACCACATATACTTTAATGCTTCTAGATTCCATCAAGAGAGACAGGCCATCCGCCTGTTGAGTGATGCCACACTCACTAACAGGATAGGTTAGAGAGTAGGTTGACATCATTGGTTGAGATTGATGCTATATCGGCCTGAACTATCCAAGCTACGATAGGTTAGATCAATTTTTGGTGGTTCGTTTGTTTGTTTGTCGGACGAGCGGAGCGAGTCTGATAACCACCAAAAATTGATCTAACCTATCGTAGCTTGGATAGTTCAGGCCGATATAGCATCAATCTCAACCAATGATGTCAACCTACTCTCTAACCTATCCTGTTAGTGAGTGTGGCATCACTCAACAGGCGGATGGCCTGTCTCTCTTGATGGAATCTAGAAGCATTAACGTATATGTGGTTGCTGAACCCCATATGAGTAGACAGTATTCTGAAAAATGTCATATCTGTATCTTGTGTAGTAGCTTTTCGCAATTTACACCTTTCAATACCCATTTTCGGATGCATTGAGCTGTTATATGAGTTTAATTTCCTTGGAATTCCTTGGATTTCCTTGGAATTCCTTGGATTTCCTTGGTATTACTTGGAATTCCAAGGAAAATAAACTCATATAACAGCTCAATGCTTCTGGAAATGGGTATTGAAAGGTGTAAATTGCGAGAAGCTACTACACAAGATAAAGATATGACATTTTTTAGAATACTGTCTACACATATGGGGTCCAGCAACCACATATACGTTGATGCTTCTAGATTCCATCAAGAGAGACAGGCCATCCGCCTGTTGAGTGATGCCACACTCACTAACAGGATAGGTTAGAGAGTAGGATGACATCATTGGTTGAGATTGATACTATATCGGCCTGAACTATCCAAGCTACGATAGGTTAGATCAATTTTTGGTGGTTATCAGACTCGCTCCGCTCGTCCGACAAACAAACAAACGAACCACCAAAAATTGATCTAACCTATCGTAGCTTGGATAGTTCAGGCCGATATAGCATCAATCTCAACCAATGATGTCAACCTACTCTCTAACCTATCCTGTTAGTGAGTGTGGCATCACTCAACAGGCGGATGGCCTGTCTCTCTTGATGGAATCTAGAAGCATTAACGTATATGTGGTTGCTGAACCCCATATGTGTAGACAGTTCTGAAACAGGTTGTATCTGTATTTTGTAGAGTAGCATGTTGTCTGGAATAAAAATCCTAGTTTTTGTGTTGAAACTTTCGTGATGGATATCCGGGTATCGTATACTGTTTGATTTCAATTCTTGTTCAGGATCAGCATTAGTATCTTCATTTCGGGTAGAAAGAAATGGTACCTTGTGATCATTTCATACCAATGAAATTGGTGAAAAGTTCACCTGACAAGACATATATGATTTTCCCTAATGCATGATAGCCTGTTGGAATATTTTTGTCTATGAAGTTAATTCCTGATTGTTATACGTTATTCAAATGGTTGGTACTATGATTGGTGTCGGATTATTATTCTTTCATCACTTGAAGCGCACTGAAGGAAATGCTTATTATGTTCGTGAAACATCGCTCATGCCTAGGGAGGTTGCCAAAAAGGAGGTGCAGTATTGAACATTGGTGTATCTTGGAACTACTTCCTTTGGTAAACTTAGTCGTTTTATGAGTTTCGGTAAAGAGTTGTTCAACATATATCTGAAGAGTAACAGCTTTTCTGTGATGTTTCAATTTTGTTAATGGAGCGGAAGTATCTGTAGAATAAGGAAAGGTCTCCGACTCTCTCCGACTCATTTGCGATGTTTCAATGTTTTTAAGACTTGGTGAGTGTAGCATCGTCCACCAGGCGCATAGCTAGTCTCTCTGGATGGCATCTAGAAGTATCAACGTATATGTGTGAGTGCTGAACCCATATGATTAAACAGTATTCTTGAACAGGTTGTATCTGTATTTCGTAGAGTAGCTTTTATTTATAATCAGCATTGGGAATCTTTATTTCGGTTCGAAAAGAATACTACCTTGTGATTATTCTATATCGATGAAGTTTGACAATATTTCGAATGATAGCCTAGATACGATATTGAATAGGATAGGATACTTAAACTGTCTGGCAATGATAGTAAGAGATATATCAATTTTCGCAGTGTACATTAGTCATTTCGAGTATTTTTGTCTAAGACCTCAATAATTCATAATTGGTTTATGTTCTTCATATTTTATTCGGTCAGAATGGTGTGCCATCCTTATATTATGTTATCGAAGCAATATTTCAATCGTGCTGTTTTTGTGATGTTTTCGTCACGTTTTGACGCATGCGTAATATGACTCCTCTTAATTATACATCATCTGAAAAACGCTTCAGGTGTCACATGGCATCTGTCAAGTGTCATCTATCTAGCATAATTTGTGACGATGTCGTACATAAAGTAGAGTTTTCTATTCGCGCATCTATTGTCAGTAGCATTAAAAAAGCCCAATACTAGCTTCATGGGAGATAACATAAGAATATAGGTTATTCACACCTCTCCATTCTTTATTGATATCTCGCAAGCATTGAAACTCTGCGTATATCAATGTATTTGCAAATCCTAGTTTTTGTGAAGCAGCGTGCGTGATGGATCTGGGTGTCGTAGTATACTGATTGAATTCAATAGTTATCCATAATCCGCATAGGGTATCTTTATTTCGGTTGAAAAGAATGGTACCTTGTGATTATTCTATATCGATGAAGTTGGGCAATATTTCAAATGATAGCCGAGATACTATATTTTCCATAGTGTACAGGATAACAACCTATTTGAATATTTTTCCTCTGACAATGTTTTTTTTTATGATTCTAATCTTTTATTTTCTATATGTCAGGTGGAGAATCTAGTTCATTATCATTATTTTATATCGATGAAGTTGGTCAATATTTCGAGTGATAGCTGAGCTACGATTCTCCATAATGTATAATAGCCTATTTGAATATTTTTTCACGTTTTTCATGTTCTGGTACATTTTCACCAGTTCATATTTTGTTATCACTTGGAGCGCACGAAAGAAGATCCTAACAATGTTCGAAGAACGTCGTGCATACCTTAAAGGGGATAGGATATTCAATCTAACTGGGAATGTCTCACTTGATAAGAGAGAGATGATTTTCCAAATATTTTCGTCTTAGAAGTTAATTCATAATTATTGGTATACGTTGTTTGAATGTTTGGTGCTACAATAGGTGTCAGATTATCATTATTATTTATCTCTTGAAGCACACCAAAGCAAATACCTATTATATTCGAAGAAAATCATGCACAGGCTACAACAGGAGGTATAGGTATTGAATTTTAAACTTTTCAAGATCTTAGAAACACTTCCTATAGTAAACTCAGTCATTTAATGAGTTTTGGTAAAGAGTTGCTCGACATATTCAAGATTGGTGACAACAGAATGCGTTTTCTGAATTTGTTGAGTGCGTCTGACTGGTATTGCTAGCGATGGAATGATAGTAGAAATCTCTGAAAATTATTTTCTGTGTATCTGTAGAAAAGTGGAAGGTCGATGTCTTTTCGGTGATGTTACAATGTTGTTTGAGAATCAGTGAGTGTAGAAACACCAATCAGGCGAATGGACTGTATCTCTGAATGAAATCTAGGAGCATCAGAGTATGTATGGATGTTGAACCCCATAATATGTAGGAACAGTACTCTGAAAAATGTCATATCTGTATCTTGTGTAGTAGCTTTTCGCGTGAAATAAAAATCATAGTTTTTTCGTTGAAACTTTCGTGATGGATCTGGGTGTCGTAGTATACTGATTGATTCCAATTCTTGTTCAGGATCTTCATATAGTATCTTTATTTTGGGTGAAAATAAATGGTGCCCTGTGATCATTTTATATCAATGAAATTGGCTGAGATTTCACATTTGGAGATCTTAGGAACACTTGTTATGATGAACTTAGTCGTTTTGTTCAGATGTTTTCTAAGAATTAGTGAGTGTGGCATCGCTCACCATGCGCATGCCCTAATAATACAATAACATCCGTAAGACGTCGTAGAACCATCCATATGGGATGATAGGAACAACTCTGGAAAATCCCTATTTTCCTTGGGACATTCTTGTCAGCATTTGCGATGTCTTATAAACATCCCATCAGAATGTTTGTGGGATGATACGGGATGTACCAGAGACATTCGGGGTACTTGATATGGAACATCTTGAAGAAACTTTCAGGATGTTTTTTATTTGAAGACAGTGATGAATGACACGGTATGAATTATTTTCATTCTGAAATCCTGAGAATGACCGACTTTTTTGCAGATATAAGGTAACAATTCGAATCCGAAATTATTTAAGTTCGGTGCAGTGCAATAACCAATGGAAGATGATAACAGTTGTTTTAGGCTCAGATTTATTTGTTGGCGCTCAGCCGACGGCTGTTAAGCAACGTAGTTGTACCGCCATCTATCGGCTGGTATAACAAATAAATTCAGCAATGAATATGCTGAAGAGATATATTTGAATTTTATCGTTTATTACATGGTTCATGAAGTTAAGCAGGTTCTTTGGTAATCTAATTGAGGAATATTTAGTATGATCATTTCAATTTGTTATCGATGAAATCAGCCGGCTTTGGTATAGGAATAAGTACGAATACAGTTTTGATTGAATTTCAGGTGTTTTTTCCTAGGAGAACACCCTATTCAATTATCAGCCCAATGTATTCTAGTTAAGTATGATATAAATTGATTTTTCTACAAAAATTGCCACATAAACATACACCATGTTCCAATATCGAATTTCATGAAATGACAGACTATTAGTTGTGAGAAAATCAGCAAGCTGAAGAGTTTTGCTGTAGTCATGGAAAACGCGTAGTATATAACTCACACAGAATGCTCGTATGATTTGACTTATGCAGCATACTTGAGTGCTTTCATCCACTCTGCACGCTAAAAGACAAGTGTCCGACTACTGGCAAAGAAGAACACAACTTGTTGCTTCTTTTTGGCTTATTGATAATATGATCTATTGAGCATTTCTTTCATGCATCACATAATATGATTCTTTTGTAAAACTCAGTCCACTGTCCGACTATACTGACTGATTCACCCTATACATTGAGAGGCTTATCTTCATGTGTGCATATTATATTCAAGCATTGTTATGCATTTTATCTGCCACTGAATCCGCCGAATATTTCAAAATCTGATGCTCTTACAATAGATGAGCTATAGACAACAATTAACGAGTTGGTATAAAAGACATACACGGGTTCTCTCATCGTCTTTTCACGAAATCAACGAACTACCGAAATCAAACAGCTGTTCAAGTTGGAGCGTTCAAACAGGATGCCGTTATCTTGGTTGTTCTATATTTGGCGTATACAGAAAATCATATTCTTTCAAAGCCTAGAAGGATGATTAGATCAGCTGAGTTATAGACTAAAATTAACGGATAATAAAGGAAATGATCCTATTATTATTGATTCTCTTATCGTTCCATATGAGCTACAAGGAACTATCGAAATCACACAAAAAACAGCTGTTCAAGCTGAAACAAGAGCTGTTTTTAGTCCTAGACCTAATATTCAATATCCCACACTAAAAAATATTCCTGCTATACAGGGCGGGTCAGCAAGAAATGTCGCTACCTCGTTTTTCATTTTTGTGACTCTTAGAGTGATTATCATCGTAAAAATGTCAGTCGACCAAAGACAGTCAGCAAGTCAACCAAGTTTATGATTTCATCACACTACCTACCAGTCATTATACAGGGTTTTTAGATGTATATTTTTGTATGCCAAGTTAAGTAGTCATTGTGAGTCTACTCGCCTAGCAGGTGTTGAATAAAAACGGATAATTCTGACATCATTTATTTCTAAGATATTATACCAACATTTTTAAGTTCAGTAAGAATAAAGGCGATCTCGTTGTTGTTCTCATCTGATTCCATTGAATATCTCAGTCTATCCACCAAGATATTCGGATCTGTCCATTCATCTTAAATATTGTACTCTTCATTCCCAATACTGGCTTCAGGCTCCACGCTCAACTTTGGACGTTTAGGCTTGGTCTTATTTTTGAAGAGGATTCTGATAATTTTATCGAATTTCTCCTTATCAGCTTGTCCTCGTAATCGCCCTAATCGATCTCTATGAATAGAGCTGATTTCTAGCATCTGTTTATACATCTGGTGATCCAGAGGCGTGTAATTTCGAGGGTTCTTGGAAAATAATAATTCCAAAAGACCCAGAGTACTTTTAAAATCGGCATTATCTACGCCTATGTATTGGTCCTCAAAGCGTAGATTCCTATGTCCAAGTGTCCATCTGCCGTCAACATATTTCGGTCCATAAGCATTATCATAATCTGCACAGTGATATTTATCTAATGCTTGCTCTGATGAATGTGGTTTAGACTCCATGATGTGAACGCTATGGTGTCTGATATACAGCTGAAGACTTTTGAATACATCTGAAGACATCTGAATACCTCTGAAGACCTCTGAATACCTCTGAAGACATCTGAATACTTCTGAAGGCGTGATCTGAAGACCTCTGAAGACATCTGAAGACATCTGAAGACATCTGAAGGCGTGATCTGAAGACCTCTGAATACCTCTGAATACTTCTATAGGTGTGATCTGAAGACTTCTGAATCCATTAACTGCCATCCGCTAATCAGCTATGTTATTCGAATTGGTGGCGTCCCCTCTATGGACATTCCTCATATGGTGGTATAGGTTAGTTTTATTCAAGAATTTCCCACATTTCTCGACACACAATGCTTGGTGTCGATTATAGCGAAATTTTCACTCTTTAAAACTCTCCCACGTTCCATTAATATTGAAAGCAATCCACTCTCCAGTATTGAGACACTCTGTTATAAATCTGAAATAGCTGTGCTCTTAGAGTTCCTGAAATCTCCTGCTACCACTCTGCTAAAATTCACCGAACAAGAATTGCACTATATTCCAGTAGAGTGTATCATTGAACATGAAGATCTCTGTGACCTATTAATGATATGGCACAAACTTCCCCAAGAATATCGCAGCAACTTTATCCTACAAATCAAACTGCCATGCTTCGTTCATTATAATCGTCCCGATTGGACCACACACTGGGATGGACCGCCATCTTCTCAAGAGGCATGTCATTTTTGTAGAAAAGGATTACTCAAATAAATAGATTATTTATCTTCGTTTTCGTATTCTTTCACCCCCATGGGCTGCCCTGTATATATTTTTTTTCAATCTTCATCAACTCAAACACCCTGTATATATTTATTTCAACTCAAACACTCCTTCCATGCTAAAACATGGGACCGCGAACCGTGGGACACTCTGTATATATTTTTTTCTCAATTTTCAATCAACTCAAACGCCCTGTATATGAAAATTCAATCTTGTTATTGTCATTGAAGTCACAGTTTGAGGAATGGGTAAACGAGCGCGCGCTTATCATTCTAAGGGATCTCTCGCTTTGCTGGAACTTCGAACGCCATGAAAGTAACGGCATGACGTCACCCACTTCAAAATAAATAAATAATCCAAGTATTCGTTTCCAATACGAGCGCGCGCTTATCATTCTACGGGATCTCTCGCTTTGCTGGATCTTCGAACGCCATGAAGCGAGACAGCGTTGCCACACACAATAATGTAACAATATTAACATCCAAACACATACGTCCGACAACGTTGCAGCGCCGAGCGCTCGAGCCTTACTCTACCTCGATAGATCCGTTGCAAAGATAAGTGCGCACCAGCGATGGATATTATTTTCGACTCGAAGTTTCTTATCTCTGGAATGCATCTCTCGCTTCACTATACCTCGATCGATCCGTTGCAAAGATAAGCGCGCGCCAGCGATGGATATCCCGTTTGAATAGCATTAAAATAATTGAAATATCACGGAGGTTGGAATACCACAGTGCGTATATACGCTGCCTCATAATGCAAAGGTTCCCTGGTTCAATTCCCCCCAGCGGTGACAGCTTTTTTTTAATATATTTATTCACGATGGCGACGTGACGACGTATGAATAATTTGAATTTGGCGCAGGTGTTTAGTGGGCGTGGCCTCCAACCAAATGCTGGTCTCTGATTGGTCGACAGGCAGGCGGTGAGAGGTGGAGGGGGAGAGAGAAAAAGTGGAGGGGGTGTCCCATTCCGCCCGGCTTCCTACTTATATAAATGTTGGTTGCAATGATTTGATCTTGAAAAAAACTTCAAGTCCTCAATTGCAGGGAATCCTTGTTCATGTAAATCAATAATATTGTTCATCCTTAGTAGTCTCTCCAACCATATCTTCTTTTCTAACCCCTTCACTAGAATTTCTTCTCCTTCGTAACAGTCAATGCATTTCTTGATGAATTCAGTTATTTGCTCATACCGTATTGTTGTAATAGATGATTCCTTATGACTCCATTCCAATCCATGCAAGTGTTAAGTGGACCATTCCATATGTTTGAGAACAGTTGAATTGTAGTGTGACATGTCAAGTGGTAAAGTGATGAATCGATGTTGCCACACACCATTGTCCACATTCAAAATGGCAATTTCTCTACACAAAAAGTTATCTTCTCCATACTGGAAACCTTGTACGTCAATTATGAACATTTTTTCAAAATTAACACACACACACACACTTAGATATTACTGCTGAAAGTGTCGATTGAAAAGTGATCGAAATTCTAAATCGTGATGAGCTCTTTATATAGTCCTCCGATTGCGCAACATCATGCGATATTATCCTCGTTTATCCAGCTATTATGCTTATCATCGAATCCAAGCCATTTGACAAACACCTGACCCTTTCTTCTCTTCAACACTTTCTCTACGAGATATACGTCTGGATATCTTACTTTTTGCAATTGTTCGTTGTAGAACCCTCCAAGAATATCCTTGTTAGAATCATCTTTCAATAAGTATGTAACTGGGTTTGTCAATTGTACTTTTCTTATACGGAAGATCTCAGTAGACCAATTAGGGTAATATTTTTTATCGAAAGCTCCGCGAACCTTGGATATACGTACATAATCACCAATATCAAATTTGTGATTCAAATCTACGAATTTGAGGCGGTTATATGCGGTTTGCAGTAGCATTTTCCCATTTCTTTTCGTAACCTCAGAGGGTTTAATTTTTATAGTCCTGTGTGTTGTGTTGTTATATTTATTGACGATCTTCCTCAATAATTCCAGCCATTTATAGTTCCCTTGTGAACTGAATCTTTCCACATCATATTTTTCAAAGTCCGGTTGACTCGCACAATTTTCCAGATACAAAGTTTAATCAATATTGTAACAGTTGATGCCTACAATAGATAGTGACTTCTATAATCAAATTAAATCAACCTACCCTTAAAATCGGGGTTTCTTTTTATCAGGCACCAGAGTTTTTACAGGTTTTCCAAAGTGACCAACCTAGCCTCTAGACAGTGTCCAATCTGGCTTCTAGAGTTCCAGACAGTCCTATTTGACGGATGTTCGAAAATTTAGCCAGTCCCTAAGGCGCTGTTGATACAAACGAAATCCCATTACTAACCCCAGAATATACACAGCCTAAACTTCTTGAAGTGTTAGAAATCCTTTCTCATGATAACAAAAAAAATAACTAATCAACCCACCTGCAATCAGGACTTCTCCATCTCGACGATAAATTCACTATGGCCAGTGAGGTTATGGAATGATGCGGCGACAATATATCCTCACAAGAGGAAAATTTGGGTCATCGATCAAAAATTTCAACACACGTTGAATCACACAAATTAACACTACCCAAATCGATAAATGGCGGCTTCAGAACATAATCCTAATCAAAGATGATTATGAAAATCAGATATAATTCTGAAGACGTCAGTCGACCGTGATCAAGCCATTCCTCAGAAAGAGAGAGAGAGAGAGAGAGAGAGAGAGAGAGAGCTAATGAAAGACAGAAAACCCACTCAAGTCATCCACTGATCATCGATTCAAAATTACCTGGGACGATCCCTTTAGGGGCAGGAGGCAAGCAGAGAGGGCGCAGCAGATAAAGGTATGTCCACGCTTGCACGAATTGATTTCGCAGTATCATCTGTATCGTCTCTATAGAACTTATGATGTACCCAGAAGCAAAAAAAAAGGAGCTGCACTGTTGGAAGCATTTCTGAATGCCTAAAAAGAATGTAGATTAGTACAGCCTCGTTTGATAAATGCGACTGAATGACCCTAATAAATATTTCAATTACTGTCGTGTAACGTGCCTTCAATTTGATGAACTTCTATCAATGCTGAAACCAGAAATAAATAAATTATATATGACAACAAAACCTCTATCTCCAGTATAATTTGTCGCATGAGCATAAACGTCGAATTCTGTTGGGAATTTCATATTTTGCGATTCGCATAAATTTCGCGGAACCCGCACAAGCACGAACACACCTTAATCCGCGTCATTCCTGCGTCATACCGCACCTCACACTACCCCACAATTTCTACACTTCGTGCAAGAGGTACTGTTCCCTGACTGACAGTTAGCACGAGGGCGCGCGAGAACGCACAAGAACCGATGATCACCTAAAGGAGGAACAGCTCTGAGTCCGCTTCCAGCTAACTTTACTTGAGTAATATAACCCGAAAATTCCAAACAACGTAAATAATAATACAGTGGCCACGGCCCCACCTTTTTACCATCAATTCAGTCAGTGCAGGACGTAGCGATCGTTCATTAGATGTTCATCACAATGGAAGTCAGATGGACTGAAAGGTATGCTAAACATTGTCTTGTTGCTCCCAGTGGATATTGAATCGGCCAACTGATTACTAAGTTGCTAAGAAATCAAATGATGTCTCTTCACAGTGAATGACCAGGTAGTTGATGGAGGTAGGTTATTTATCAATGTGTTTAATTGAGGATATATACCCATCGTAGAAAATAAACGTTACATATTTTCCATATTCTTCGTTTTGGATATTCATCAGATATAATTTAATATTCGTCGCGGCATATAGCCAGGAAAGTAGTTGTTTTCTGTTGAATGTACTGAGAAAGAATTGATATTGTCATTAGATAGAGAATGCGAATTCTCAATGCATTTCTTCATATTACATATCCATTTTTATGTTCATAATCTATCTGAGAATACTTTTCAACACTTTCATATCCAATCAAGGGGTTCAAACTTGAACGATGGAAACTTTTCATTTTTATAGACTTCTAATCGCAGATTCGTGATAGTCTCAATTCAGAATGTATTTCCACGCCCTGTATAATGAAAACCTATGAATTTATCATACACAAGACCATATAAGATGACTCTGAAGGGTATATAGCGGGTACAACATGCAAATGGGGAAACGTCGACTTCATTATCGAACACACTATATCTCTCTATCCTATTATCTCACATGGACACTATTGGAGCAGACAAGTTCGCATTGACCATATAAGTCGACTTCCAAGCGGGTATAACGCACACAGCTTGCAGAACAAGAAACTTCGACTTTGAATATGTTTTCACTGTAACTCTGCAGTCTAGAATCTGACATGCATACAGTTGAAGCAGATACGATGGCAGTGTCCGTATGAGACGACTTTGAGGGGTATATAACGGGTACAATAGGCAAATGAAGATACATCGACTTCATCGTTGTGCACACTACATCTCTCTTTCCTATCATCTCACATGGATACAAGTTCGCAATAACCACATAAGACCACTCCCAAGCAGGTATATCGCACACAACTAGTGTTACAGAGAACACTCTGTATCCTACAACCCTCTGTATACTACTGCCAGTTTTCAATTTTTCATGAGAAGGCTGATCATAATTTTGATGTTGTTATAGAAATATTACCAATTTCTATATTATTTGAAATGACAATACACGAGTATTTAATGACAATTTATTGAATGATCAACTTGGGCGAGTTACATGGCAACGTTACAAAATATTAAATTTAATTTATATACCAGGCTGCTACATACCTCCCCCCCAAAAAAAAAAAAAAAAAAAAACAAATCAATCTATGAAATTGAACACAGGCGACCGCCATGAAATATTTTTTTTTCTATGGTAGACTGGTGGTGCATCCCAAACACAATCTTTTGATATTGAATCAGTATCAATATTATAATTTTCAAGGTGTGCTGGTTTCAGGCGATCTAATGAGACGGTGGTGTGTTTGCCATTAATTTCAAGGACAAAATATTTTGGTAATCTTTGAATCACTTTGTAGGGACCATGATATGCTGGTTGGAAGGATTTATAAACTGTTTCATTACGTACAAAAACATGTGAAGACCTGAATAGGTCCTTTGACACGAAAACTTTTTTATTTTGAAATGTTCTACCTGCTGAAGGTCTTAATTTGCTCACATAATGTTTCAAATCAAAAACGAAATCGGAAACATTAGTATTATCATTATCGTTTGTTGGATTGAGAAAAAATTCATTCGGTAAATGAATAGTCGTGCCATAAACCATTTCCGAGACAGAACAGCCTAAATCTTCTTTGACGACAGTACGTAAACCTAGAAGTACAAACGGTAAATGATCAACCCATTTCCTATCCACATCATCATTGCATTTTAGTGAAGTTTTCAAAGAACGGTGGAATCTTTCTACGAGACCATTGCTGATTGGGTGATAAGAACAGGTATGTATTCTTTTGATACCCAAGAATTGTGTTAATTCTTTGAACAAAGAAGCTTCGAACTGTCTGCCTCGATCTGTGGTAATAGTAGAAGGAACTCCAAATCGTGAGATCCAGCCGGAAATGAAAACTTTAGCTACTGTATCTGAAGTGATATCAACTAATGGAAAAGCCTCTGGCCATTTTGTAAAACGATCAATACATGTTAGAATATACTTGTAACCTCTACAAGAAGGTAGTGGACCTACTATATCAATGTGAACATGATCAAATCTTGCATCAGGTAAAGAAAACTTCTGCAAGGGAGCGGAAGTGTGTTTATTGATTTTAGTTTTTTGACAACTGAGGCATGATTTAACCCAAGAACGAATGTCTTTATTCATACCTGACCAAATAAAACGTTGTTTAATGTATTTCTGAGAACTACGTATGCTGGGATGTGATAAACCATGAAAACTATCAAATACCATTTTACGAAAATGTTTTGGAATATATGGCCTAGGATTACCCAGAGATATATCACAGTATAAAGTTTTGGTTTTATTTGGAAGAGAGAATTTTTCGAATTTGAGGTGATTGAATTTACGTTTCTCTTCAGAAAATAGTTCCTCTAGTTCATTATCATTACTTTGAGCATCAGCAATCTCGTCGAAGTCGAACAATTGTTTTTCATCAATGTTGTAGATGAACATTCTTGAAAGAGCATCAGCGACCACATTATCGGCTCCTTTGATATATCGTATGTCAGTGGTAAATTCAGAAATAAATTCCATTTGCCTAATTTCTCTAGGATTATGGTTATCAGAATTTTTCGAAAACATATACGTTAATGGAATATGATCTGTCAGAATGAAAAAAGTACGACCTTCTATAAAATACCTGAAGTGTTTGATAGATAAATAAATGGCTAAAAGTTCCTTTCCAAAAGTTGAATAACGAGTTTCGGTTTTAGACATTTTCTTGGAAAAAAATGAAATAGGACACCAGGTACCATCAATGTATTGTTGGAGAACGCCACCGACTGCCTTATCTGAAGCATCGACCGTGATATTTGTAGGAGCATCCACTATTGGATAATTTAATAGAACCTTTGACGATAATGCTTCTTTTACTTTTTCGAAAGAATTGTTCAACATATCCGTCCAACATATTTCTTTTGAATCTTTGAGTTTATGTTTTTGACCAGACAATAAGTCATTGAGAGGACATAGAATATCAGCACAGTTAGGAATGAATCGATGATAAAAAGTTACCAATCCCAAAAATTTTCTAAGTTGGCCAATAGTGGATGGTCTAGGAAATTCTTTTATTGCTGTAACTTTTTCAGAATTCGGTTGTATACCATTTTTATCAATAGTATGACCCAAAAATATTATCTCATTTTGTGCAATTTCGCATTTATCCATATTCAAGACAACGCCGTATTCTTCGAATCTTCGAAAAATTTGCCTTAAATGTTCGTGATGTTCTTCTTCTGATGAACTGACTACAAGAACATCATCTAGATAAGCATAACAGAAATCAAGACCTCGAATGACTTCATTGATAAATCGTTGAAATGTTTGAGCTGCATTACGTAATCCGAAACTCATCCTCGTATACTCAAATAATCCGAAGGGTGTAATTACAGCTGTTTTAGCAATATCTTCATTTTCAACAGGAATTTGGTGATATGCTCGAACTAAGTCGAGCTTTGAAAAAATGTTTGCATTAACAAAATGGTTTGAAAAATCTTGTATATGCGGAATAGGATAACGGTCCGGTTCGGTAACTTTATTGAGAGCCCTATAATCACCAACAGGTCTCCAAGTACCATTTTTCTTCGGAACTACATGCAGACGTGAAGCCCAACTACTAGAAGAAGGTCGAATGATTCCTAATTCGAGCAAATGATCAAATTCCTTTTTAACTATTTTGAGTTTTTCTGGCGCTAATTTACGAGCCTTGGCATAAACTGGAGGGCCAGTGGTTTTGATGAAATGAGTTACGTTATGCTTAACAGTCATGAAATTTTTATCAGAGAAATGTAGCGAAGGGAATTCATTGAGAAGAGTTTGAAATTTCGAGTTGCAATTGTTAGAAATGTGCACAAGTTGATAGGAATTGATATTCGATACTTTACCTGTAACATTGAGTTGCGACAAACTATCCAACAAACGATAATTTGATACATCAACTAGAAGTTTGAAATGTCGCAAAAAATCTATTCCAATGATCGAATATTTCACATCAGCTATAATGAAAATCCAATTGAAATCTCTTTTGAGGCCAAAGTTCAAATTAATAGACTTAAAACCATAAGTTTTAATTGTAGTGTTATTAGCAGCTTTAAGAGATATCTGTGAATCATTTTTATGAGCTGAATATTTTTTTGGTAAAACACTAACCTGACTACCAGTGTCAATTAAATATTTTTGTCCTGATTTTTTATCTTCAATGAAAAATAAACGACCAGTTTGAGATGCACCAGCAAAAACGGCCGTATCTATCTGCTGGTGTTCGAGTTTTCCGTCCAATTACAAGGTGCGGTGCATTTATGTGCTCTTTGTCCGAAACGTTTATGGTAATAACAATAGTTAGATGAAGGCGACCTGCTCCTATTTCTACGCAAATCTTCGGAACGACCGGTACCCATCGTCTTCATGGATTCAATCATTTTTCGAATATCAGAAATGTCTTTCGACAGCTTCAAAACATCATCTTGACATGTACATTCATTGCGGCTGATCTGGGATACTTCAGTCATTGCGATCGACTCACTCGTAGAAACTTCCATTATTTTGTCGGCGGTTTCAGCTAATGCATTCAATGTAGAATTATCAGGCATTGTGGATAAAATCATTTTGACATTGTTTGGAAGACGTTGCAGGAAAATTTCCTGTAGAAGAGTTTTATCGATGGAACTTGCTTTTTCTGCTAGAAGTTGTTCCATTTTTCGTAGTAACTGAGAAGGTTTCTGATCTCCCAATTCTTCTATATTGAGTAGTTGCTGCATTCTTCTCTGTTCTGAAGTAGAAGTCCTCTTGATGATCTCAGTTTTTAATTTCCCGTAGGCGTTTTCATCTGGAGGGTTGAGGAGAATATCTCTTACTTCAGTTGCAAGTTCTGGCGAAATAGATGAAAGTAATACATTGTACTTCGTTTTATCTGCTGTGATTTTCCTCGTGGCGAATATAGCCTCAATTTGGGTGAACCAGATGAGTGGATCTTTCGGCCAAAACTCAGGCAGTTTGAAATTGATAGTAGATATCGAAGATTCTGTACTCTGTGTATTCTCGCTTGTCATTCTGGATCGTCGGGGTCACCAATTTATAGAAATATTACCAATTTCTATATTATTTGAAATGACAATACACGAGTATTTAATGACAATTTATTGAATGATCAACTTGGGCGAGTTACATGGCAACGTTACAAAATATTAAATTTAATTTATATACCAGGCTGCTACATTGTTATGTACAAGTCTGTCATAAATGAAATCTTGTCAGCAATATTTGCAATTTAAGTAAAAACTCTTATACAGTCCACAATTAAGAAGGAACATTGGTCTGTGGAACCGAATATTTGAATCAATTGGGATATTGAGAGACGTGCGGCGGCAGTGGACGAGATACGAGAAATTGATCCAGCTATTGAGCAGTGATACAGTTTGTTAGACCAGAGAGGTATTTCATCGTGTCTCCCTCAATCCACTTCCTAACCCTATCCTTCATTCAATCTTATATATTGCTTTCGATCTGTATTGGCAAAGATTGGAAAAATTCCTCAAATCAGTAATGTCCAACGAAGATTTGAATTGGAAGAGAGGTGGAATCGAAGCTAAATTAACTCTATTTCGAGAATATATTGATTCAATTGAGGAAAAACCTTCTCTAAATGATCTTGATGTTTTGCAAATTGAACAGAGACTTCCTGAAGAATAGAATAGAATAGAATATTTATTTCACCAAGTTACAAATGTTATGTTTTTGGCAGGTCAGATACAATAGACATGTTAAAATGTAGTACATAAAAAATACTTCAAAATGTAGTGGAATAAAAAACGCTTAAAAGTAGAATAAAGTCATACATACAAATACAAAGAATCTAGTAATGAAATAAACTGGAATCAGTTACATATAGTTGAATAACAATCATTCATAAGGACTCAAATTATTTGCATAACGAGTATGGTAATTATGAAAATCAGAGTTGGTAGAAAACGAATTCATGTTTTTGTGTATCTCAATAACTGTAGCATATATGAATAAGGATGGTATAGGCATAATGAACAGTTCCTTGAATATTTGTTGACAGTGATCTCTGTAACCAGCACCAACGATAATTCTGATAGCTCTTTTTTGAATTTTGAAAACCTTCATAGCGTAAGAAGAGTTTCCCCATAAGAGTATGCTGTAATTTATGTGAGAATGAAAAAATGAAAAATAACATGTTCGAACAGTATTGAAGCACAATTGGTTTTTCAAATTACGAAAGGGATATATCGAACTTGACAGTTTATGACATAGCTGATCAACATGAGATGACCAAGTTAGTTTGTCGTCTATTACAACTCCAAGAAATTTGACAGTTTTTTCTTTGCCTGGATTTCTAGTCGAAAAAGACAATTCCTGTGTCTCATCATTATTTAATTTCAAATTGTTGGCACGAAACCACTCCTGTGCTCTACAGAAAGAATCTGCCAAACTGAGAGAAAGACTGTCTGAATCAATTCCAGTATTGAGCAAAGTTGTGTCATCCGCATAAGCTACACATTTATTTGGAAACAAAGAGTGAAACAGATCGTTTACATAAACGATGAATGATGATAGGCCCAAAACAGATCCTTGAGGTACCCCGTGTAGAATATTGGAAGAATCTGAATGGGATTCATTGATATATACTGCTTGCTTTCTGTTGTGCAGGTAGGATTGAAACAGATCGAGTGGTATGCCTCTGACACCATAGAAACGTAACTTCTCAATAAGAACCTCGTGTGAGACACAATCGAAGGCCCTCGAGAATACGCATAGAGTGATAGATACATTCATGCCACCCTCAAGGCCTTCGACGATCTCACTAACGATTTTGAAAACCGCCTGGGTGGTACTACATTTACTTCTAAACCCAAACTGGCAGCAGTTGAGGAGTCCATTAGATTCGAAATATTTCATGAATCTCTGTTTCAGTAATATCTCAAAAACCTTCGATATTATTGGAATGATAGATATCGGACGATAGTTTGCAATCTGTGAAACATCCCCTTTTTTAAATATTGGTATAACTTTAGTGACCATCAAAATATCGGGAAACTTCCCTTCAGTGATGCATGCATTGAACAAAATTACCAATGGATAGACTAATAAATCTATTGTTCGTTTCAAGAATCCACTATTCATGCCGTACACATCGGTACATTTTGTGTTTTTCAAATTGCGCACAGCCTCGATCATTTCATGTTCCGTTACTGGTTCTAGAAAGAAGGATGTACATGGTGTAGGCAAACCCTTCAAGAAACTCTCAGGGTCTACATTATTGTTTTCAATGGTTCCAATCAGGTTTTCTGCAATAATGGAAAAATAATAATTGAATGAGCTAGCAGGTATAGTAAGATCAGATGTTTTTTTCCTCGATTTATTTCTCTCGAAGTTAACAAGCCTCCAACTGTCCCAGGCCTTGTTGTCAGACTCACCGATGAATTTATCGTAAGCTGCCTTCTTACATTCAACTAATCTTGAGTGATAGTGCTTTTTCAAAATGGTATAATCGCTGAAGTCTCTAGTGATATTACAAATAAATTTGATTTCAAATAAAGTATCCCTGATAGTTCTCAGTTCATCGTTGAACCACTGGACTGGTGGTTTTTCGACAATGGAACATTTTTTCAATGGGAAATGTTTTTCAATTGATGAAGATGAAATGTCAACCAGAAAACCAGCAATCGATGAGCAATCCCAATCATGCAACCCAGCATTATCCCAGCTAAATTCTACCAGAGATAGTCTGATATTATCGATGCCTTTTTTCGTAACTATTCTTCTCCAAATCACATCATCATTTGGTTTTTTCTTATTTAAATTCAAATATATCACCTGTGCATGATGATCTGAAAAACAAGGATCTATAACTACTGAGCTATAATTATTCTCATTTAGATCGTGATTGCAATACCAAATGAATGCAACAAATGAGCAAGTTCAATGAGTGCAGAAGAACAACCACGAAAATTCAAATTTACATCCCCCGCAATAATTATATCACGTCGAATTGTAGAGCAGTGTAGGATAATTTTTTCCAATGAATCGATGAAACTGTTTATGTCCCCATTAGGAGATCTATAGAGACCGATTAATAAAATGTTATTTTCCAGGAGCTCAATTGCACAGAATTCCGCCTGTAACTCATTAGAAATTCCCATCAAATCCAGTGCTTTACATTTGATTTTTCCATCAACGAAAATAGCGACGCCCCCATAGTAAATGGGCTAGACAGACTCCAGACCAATTTGACCACTTTTCCCATGTAAATCTCCATAAGAAAAGTTAAGGTTCATTCTGGTCATTTTTTACGCTTTCAAGGTCATCCGGCTCCGACGAGTGAGCTATCAGCAAGCTGCTGATAAGAACCGCAATAACACATCGATGCCAATAGCTGAGTCGATATACAGGGTGTTTGAGTTGGCTAATAGTTGGGGGGAAAAAAATATACATATATAGGGTGAACCCAAAAGGCGTTATACCTCCTCGACGAGTAGACTACCAGCATATAGGCTACCCGCTAGCTAATGATTCAATCTAATATACAGGGTGTTTCAGTTGAAAGAAATATATACAGGGTGATCCGCAGTAATACTACCCCACTTTGGGGTATCAGAGGGTTGAAGAGGGTGCGGGTACTCTAAGAGAAGAATTTTTAACGGACACTTCGAAAATAATGGTTCGTCCATATGCAAAGTCTCAAAGTTTATGAGATATCATTTGAAATGTGTGTGAAAACGTTCAGTTAGGTATGTGATGGAAATAACTGTGTTCTAGCGGGGAAGCGGGGTAGCGCTGGCGCGAGCTTATCGAAACCGCAACAATAACACTTTAATGACAATAACAAGATTGAATTTTCATATACAGGGCGTTTGAGTTGATTTAAAATTGAAGAAAAATTTATACAGAGTGTCCCACGGTTCGTGGTCCCATGTTTTAGCATAGAAGAAGTGTTTGAGTTGATAGAAATATATACACGGTGTTTGAGTTGATGAAGATTGAAAAAAAATATATACAGGGTGGCCCATGGTTAGACCACCCCATTTATGTGTTGAAAATGAATCGGACAGCTGACGTATGATAATCGACATATGACATTTGACATTTGACAGATGGCCATCGACAGATAACAACGATCGATGACACGTGACCAGGCTACGTCAACTACCAGCTTGCTGCTGCATACGTTCAATATACAGTGCGTTTGAATAAAAGTATATACAGGGAAACTCGCTGCAAGAACTGATCAATTCAGATGAACCCAGCAAACATATTGAACAGGCAAGGTATGACAGATGACGCGCTGACTGATGATTTAGATCAATATACAGGGCAACAATGAGAGAATATACAGAAAAGCTCGCTGCAAGGACTACCTACTTCAGACATGCCTAGCATATATTAGACAAATATGTAGAGCAGCTCCTAACCAAAACTCATGAAACTGCTCTGTGCTACACTAAAGGAAGTATTCTGGCTAGTCCGTCAAACAAATCATGAACAATACTCGTAATGTACGGTTTAGAGGGAATTGTCACGGAAACACCACCGAAATGCCACAGAAATGTCGCAGAACTGTCACAGAACTGTCATGGAAGTGCCACGGAACTGTCACGGAAGTGTCAAGGAAGTGTCACGGAAGTGTCAAGGAAGTGTCACGGAAATGTCAAGGAAGTGTCACGGAAGTGTCGAGGAAGTGTCGTGCCAAGCAAATAGATATTAGACAAATATTTCGAACAAGTCTTAACCAAAACTCGTGAACAAGATCTGTGCTTTCCCAAAGAAGAACCCAGCGAAATATGTCTAAATTTCACTACCAAAACTCGTAATGTAATGGGGTTCTATAGGCTAGGGGCCTTAGGGATTAGCGATTATACAGGAAAATAAACATGGCTGCATTCAGACAGAAAAAACATATTGCTGTCAACAACTCTACAAGAACGATTCTTATTATACCTATAATAGGTCTGAAAATTCTCTATATATCAACAAAATCAATGGGAAATTATCGTGACGCAATCACTATCATTATACTGACAGACAGCATGAAAAAATGATACAATAGATATCTGAAAAGCTCAAAAGACTAATAATGCTGAACATTCTGCATCAAATAACGAAGAAATAACACCCATTCACCATCCACCTTAGAATATATCGATAAACTCTTCACCAGAACTCATTCGACAACTTCACTGAAGAACGAACCCACGGAATATATCAATCAACTCTTAACCAGAACTCGAAATGTAAGGGGGAGCAGTAGAGGTTTGGGACGTTAGGGATTAGCGAT
Organism: Phaedon cochleariae; assembly: GCA_918026855.4. Lineage (NCBI taxonomy): Eukaryota > Metazoa > Arthropoda > Insecta > Coleoptera > Chrysomelidae > Phaedon > Phaedon cochleariae. The sequence goes on along the minus strand of OU896709.1, from coordinate 35,241,383 downwards.
TATACAGAGAATATGAACATGGCAGCCTTCAAGCAGAAAAACATATACCTGTCAACTACTCTACAAGAAAGATTCTTCATCTATATGCAAAGTCCGAAAATTCTCTAGATATCATCATACTCAGAGGTAGCAATGAAAATGATATCGTAGGTATCTGGAAAGCTCCAAATATACTAGACTGATAATGCTAAACATTCTGCATCAAACAACTAGAAAAGAACACCTTTTCACCGTTCACCTTGGAATATATCGAACAACTATTTACACCTAAAACTCATATCACAGCTCAGTGTTTCACCATAGGAGGTATTCTGGTTGATTCATGAAATATGTCGAACAACTCTCTACCAAAACTGGTAATCTAAGAGTCAGAGGAACAAGGGGATAGCGTTTAGTGCGATGGGATGTAATCCGCAGGAAGCGAAATAGGTATCATGTTTCGGGTGATCTAATATGAAAGCATACCCGATCAGACCTAAAAAAATTCTGTCATATAGAAATCCTATATATCGTAGGCCAATTCTCATCAAATTCCTCATGAGGAACATCAGTCACGTGACCTGATAGATCGTGAAACGTTTACTTGGTAATAACTGCAAAAATATGTTTCAACTATACGAGGTGTTTTTGAAATAATAATATGTATTCAGCACATCGATATATAACATTCTCATATCAGATATTTTCAAATTCTTCAAATCAACAGGAACTTTCATCCCTAAAATTGAACAAAAACAGGAAAACATCAAAACAATCTAAACAATCGAACTCAGCACAGAAAAATTCATGTAGATGGAACGTTATAGGATTGTTACAGAGTGAAACTATATAGGTGTAAAATTGGTCTCGCCTCACCTATATGTCATTCGACAGTATAAACGTCTCGAGGTTCGAAATTTTCACGCTTATTCCAATACAGCCCAGTATATAAAAAAATGTGGTTATAAAGCATTTACCTTTAGCTTTTTTCACCTTAGCAGGCTTAGATTCGATGAAAATCCGAATAATGAATGAAAATAGTGAGAAGACAATTCAGATAATACAAAAACCGCCATACTCCCATTTTCATACAGGATTCTTTAAAAGCACACATCACTACAATCACAAATAATTCACACACAAACGGCATTTTTGAAAAACAACACCATTTAATCGACGAGAAATTTCACATAACGTCCACGATATGACTGAACAAATATAGAAATAGAAACTTGATAGTCAACAGGAAACCTGATAACAATTAAACGTTGATAATGCATACATGCAACAATATATGAACCAACACGAGGAAAAATATAATATACAGGACGATTAAAAACCTGAATCAGATGAAATATTTGAGAGACGTATGACTTTACATTATAACAAATGCATAGGTTCTCGACTGCGATATCTGAGAACAATATGGCTACCGACGATCTGTGACAGATCCAACAATCAAGAAAAAATACATCCCACCATTGAAAATAAATAGTACTTCTAAGGATTAGCACGCAAATACATTGATATGCTCATAGTTTCAATGTTTGCGAGATATCAATAAAGAATGGAGAACCGTGAATAACCTATATTTTCATGTTATCTTTCATAAAGCTAGTATTTGAACTTCTTAATAATACTGACAATAGATGCGCGAATAGAATACTCTACTTTCTATACGACATCTTCACAAATGATGCTAGATAGATGACACTTGATAGATACCACTTAACACATGAGGCGTTTTGCAGATGATGTATAAGTAAGAGGAGACATATCACGCATGCGTCAAAACGTGACGAAAACATCACAAAAACAGGCGTACCATTCTAACCAAATGAAATATGAACAACATAAACCAATTATGAATTGTGATCCCAGACAAAAATATTCGAAAAGACTAATATACACGACGAAAAATTATTATATCTCTTGCCATCATTCCCAGACAGTTTAAGTATCCCATCCAATTCAAAATCGTATCTCGGCTATCATTTGAAATATTCCCCAACTTCATCAAAATAGAATAATCACAAGGCGACATTCTCTTCAAACCGATATAAAGATTCCCCATGCTCATTATAAATAAAAATCGAATCCAAACAGCATATGACACAAAGTTCTATCACGAACGTTGCTTAACAGAAACTGCGATTTTCATTCCAGACAAGAAACTTCTCTACAAAATACAGATACGACCTGTTTGAGAATACTGTTCCTTATATGGGTTCAGCACTCACACATAAAGACAAGCCATACCAGAGAGGCAAGCCATGCGCCTGATGAGCGATACCACACTCACTAATTCTTAGAAAACATCTGAACATTATAAATGAAAACTCATAAAATGACTAAGTTCATCATAGGAAGTGTTTCCAAGATCTCCAAATGCGGAATCTCAACCAATTTCATTGATATAAAATGATCACAGGGCACCATTTATTTTCACCCGAAATAAAGATACTATATGAAGATCCTGAACAAGAATTGGAATCAATCAGTATACTACAACACCCAGATCCATCACGAAAGTTTCAACGAAAAAACTATGATTTTTATTTCACGCGAAAAGCTACTATATAAGATACAGATATGACACTTTTCAGAGTACTGTTCCTACATATTATGGGGTTCAACATCCATACATACTCTGATGCTCTGTTTCTACACTCACTGATTCTCAAACAACATTGTAACATCACCGAAAAGACATCGACCTTCCACTTTTCTACAGATACACAGAAAATAATTTTCAGAGATTCCTACTATCATCCCATCGCTAGCAATACCAGTCAGACGTACTCAACAAATTCAGAAAACGCATTCTGTTGTCACCAATCTTGAATATGTCGAGCAACTCTTTACCAAAACTCATTAAATGACTGAGTTTACTATAGGAAGTGTTTCTAAGATCTTGAAAAGTTCAAAATTCAATACCTATACCTCCTGTTGTAGCCTGTGCATGATTCTCTTCGAATATAATAGGTATTTGCTTTGGTGCGCTTCAAGAGATAAATAATAATGATAATCTGTAGCACCAAACATTCAAACAACGTATACCAATAATTATTATGAATTAACTTGGAGAATCATCTCTCTCTTATCTAGTGAGACATTCTCTGTTATATTGAATATCCTATCCCCTTTAAGGTGTGCACGACGTTCTTCGAACATTGTTATGATTTTCTTTCGTGCGCTCCAAGAAATAAAAAAAATATGAACTGATGAAAATGTACCAGAACATGAAAAACGTGAAAAAATATTCAAATAGGCTATTATACATTATGGAGAATCGTATCCCAGCTATCACTCGAAATATTGACCAACTTCATCAATATAAAATAATGATAATGAACTAGATTCTCCACCTGACATATAGAGAAGATCAGAATCATGAAAAAAACATTGTCAGAGGAAAAATATTCAAATAGGTTGTTATCCTGTACACTATGGAAAATATAGTATCTCGGCCTATCATTTGAAACATTGTCCAACTTCATCGATATAGAATAATCACAAGGTACCATTCTTTTCAACCGAAATAAAGATACCCTATGCGGATTATGGATAACTATTGAATTCAAACAGTATATGACAGATAGTTCCATCACGAACGCTGCTTCACAAAAACTAGGATTTGCAAATACATTGATATACGCAGAGTTTCAAATGCTTGCGAGATATCAATAAAGAATGGAGAGCCGTGAATAACTAGTATTGGGCCTTCTTAATGATACTGACAATAGATGCGCGAATAGAATACTCTTCTTTATGTACGACATCGTCACAAATTATGCTAGATAGATGACACTTGACAGATGCCATGTGACACATGAAGCGTTTTTTCAGATGATGTATGATCAAGAGGAGTCATATTACGCATGCGTCAAAACGTGACGGAAACATCACAAAAAACAGCACGATTGAAATATTGCTTCGATAACATAATATAAGGATGGCACACCATTCTGACCAAATAAAATATGAAGAACATAAACCAATTATGAATTATTGAGGTCTTAGACAAAAATACTCGAAATGACTAATGTACACTGCGAAAATTAATATATCTCTTACTATCATTGCCAGACAGTTTAAGTATCCTATCCTATTCAAAATCATATCTAGGCTATCATTCGAAATATTGCCAAACTTCATCGATATAGAATAATCACAAGATAGTATTCTTTTCGAACCGAAATAAAGATTCCCAATGCTGATTATAAATAAATGCTACTCTACAAAATACAGATACAACCTGTTCAAGAATACTGTTCCTCATATGGGTTCAGCACTCACACATATACGTTGATGCTCCTAGATGCCATCCAGAGAGACTAGCTATGCGCCTAGTGGGCGATGCTAAACTCACCAAGTCTTAAAAACATTGAAACATCGCAAATGAGTCGGAGAGAGTCGGAGAGAGTCGGAGACCTTTCCTTATTCTACAGATACTTCTGCTCCATTAACAAAATTGAAACATCACAGAAAAGCTGTTACTCTTCAGATATATGTTGAACAACTCTTTACCGAAACTCATAAAACGACTAAGTTTACCAAAGGAAGTAGTTCCAAGATACACCAATGTTCAATACTGCACCTCCTTTTTGGCAACCTCCCTAGGCATGAGCGATGTTTCACGAACATAATAAGCATTTCCTTCAGTGCGCTTCAAGTGATGAAAGAATAATAATCCGACACCAATCATAGTACCAACCATTTGAATAACGTATAACAATCAGGAATCAACTTCATAGACAAAAATATTCCAACAGGCTATCATGCATTAGGGGAAAATCATATATGTCTTGTCAGGTGAACTTTTCACCAATTTCATTGGTATGAAATGATCACAAGGTACCATTTCTTCCTACCCGAAATGAAGATACTAATGCTGATCCTGAACAAGAATTGAAATCAAACAGTATACGGTACCCGGATATCCATCACGAAAGTTTCAACACGAAAACTAGGATTTTTATTCCAGACAACATGCTACTCTACAAAATACAGATACAACCTGTTTTAGAATACTGTCTCCACATATGGGGTTCAGCAACCACATATACGTTAATGCCTCTAGATTCCATCAAGAGAGACAGGTCATCCGACTGTTGAGTGATGCCACACTCACTAACAGGTTAGGTTAGAGAGTAGGTTGACATCATTGGTTGAGATTGATGCTATATCGGCCTGGACTATCCAAGCTACGATAGGTTAGATCAATTTTTTGGGGTGTGTTTGTTTGTTTGTCGGACGAGCGGAGCGAGTCTGATAATCTCAAACGAACCACCAAAAATTGATCTAACCTATCGTAGCTTGGATAGTCCAGGCCGATATAGCATCAATCTCAACCAATGATGTCAACCTACTCTCTAACCTAACCTGTTAGTGAGTGTGGCATCACTCAACAGTCGGATGACCTGTCTCTCTTGATGGAATCTAGAGGCATTAACGTATATGTGGTTGCTGAACCCCATATGTGGAGACTTGTTTTCCATCTTCAATGATCATCAAGTGGCATCATTGCGAGCTCTCATCAAACGGATTGACTGCTTGCCCCACGTTGCCACTTGATGATCATTGAAGATGGAAAACAAGTCTCCACATATGGGGTTCAGCAACCACATATACGTTAATGCCTCTAGATTCCATCAAGAGAGACAGGTCATCCGACTGTTGAGTGATGCCACACTCACTAACAGGTTAGGTTAGAGAGTAGGTTGACATCATTGGTTGAGATTGATGCTATATCGGCCTGGACTATCCAAGCTACGATAGGTTAGATCAATTTTTGGTGGTTCGTTTGAGATTATCAGACTCGCTCCGCTCGTCCGACAAACAAACAAACACACCCCAAAAAATTGATCTAACCTATCGTAGCTTGAATAGTCCAGGCCGATATAGCATCAATCTCAACCAATGATGTCAACCTACTCTCTAACCTAACCTGTTAGTGAGTGTGGCATCACTCAACAGTCGGATGACCTGTCTCTCTTGATGGAATCTAGAGGCATTAACGTATATGTGGTTGCTGAACCCCATATGTGGAGACAGTATTCTAAAACAGGTTGTATCTGTATTTTGTAGAGTAGCATGTTGTCTGGAATAAAAATCCTAGTTTCTGTGTTGAAACTTTCGTGATGGATCTCCGGGTACCGTATACTGTTTGATTTCAATTCTTGTTCAGGATCAGCATTAGTATCTTCATTTCGGGTAGGAAGAAATGGTACCTTGTGATCATTTCATACCAATGAAATTGGTGAAAAGTTCACCTGACAAGACATATATGATTTTCCCCTAATGCATGATAGCCTGTTGGAATATTTTTGTCTATGAAGTTGATTCCTGATTGTTATACGTTATTCAAATGGTTGGTACTATGATTGGTGTCGGATTATTATTCTTTCATCACTTGAAGCGCACTGAAGGAAATGCTTATTATGTTCGTGAAACATCGCTCATGCCTAGGGAGGTTGCCAATAAGGAGGTGCAGTATTGAACATTGGTGTATCTTGGAACTACTTCCTTTGGTAAACTTAGTCGTTTTATGAGTTTCGGTAAAGAGTTGTTCAACATATATCTGAAGAGTAACAGCTTTTCTGTGATGTTCCAATTCTGTTAATGGAGCAGAAGTATCTGTAGAATAAGGAAAGGTCTCCGACTCTCTCCGACTCTCTCCGACTCATTTGCGATGTTTCAATGTTTTTAAGACTTGGTGAGTGTAGCATCGCCCACTAGGCGCATAGCTAGTCTCTCTGGATGGCATCTAGGAGCATCAACGTATATGTGTGAGTGCTGAACCCATATGAGGAACAGTATTCTTGAACAGGTTGTATCTGTATTTTGTAGAGTAGCTTTTATTTATAATCAGCATTGGGAATCTTTATTTCGGTTTGAAAAGAATACTATCTTGTGATTATTCTATATCGATGAAGTTTGGCAATATTTCGAATGATAGCCTAGATATGATTTTGAATAGGATAGGATACTTAAACTGTCTGGCAATGATAGTAAGAGATATATTGATTTTCGCAGTGTACATTAGTCATTTCGAGTATTTTTGTCTAAGACCTCAATAATTCATAATTGGTTTATGTTCTTCATATTTTATTCGGTCAGAATGGTGTGCCATCCTTATATTATGTTATCGAAGCAATATTTCAATCGTGCTGTTTTTTGTGATGTTTCCGTCACGTTTTGACGCATGCGTAATATGACTCCTCTTGATCATACATCATCTGAAAAAACGCTTCATGTGTCACATGGCATCTGTCAAGTGTCATCTATCTAGCATAATTTGTGACGATGTCGTACATAAAGAAGAGTATTCTATTCGCGCATCTATTGTCAGTATCATTAAGAAGGCCCAATACTAGTTATTCACGGCTCTCCATTCTTTATTGATATCTCGCAAGCATTTGAAACTCTGCGTATATCAATGTATTTGCAAATCCTAGTTTTTGTGAAGCAGCGTTCGTGATGGAACTATCTGTCATATACTGTTTGAATTAAATAGTTATCCATAATCCGCATAGGGTATCTTTATTTCGGTTGAAAAGAATGGTACCTTGTGATTATTCTATATCGATGAAGTTGGACAATGTTTCAAATGATAGGCCGAGATACTATATTTTCCATAGTGTACAGGATAACAACCTATTTGAATATTTTTCCTCTGACAATGTTTTTTTCATGATTCTGATCTTCTCTATATGTCAGGTGGAGAATCTAGTTCATTATCATTATTTTATATTGATGAAGTTGGTCAATATTTCGAGTGATAGCTGGGATACGATTCTCCATAATGTATAATAGCCTATTTGAATATTTTTTCACGTTTTTCATGTTCTGGTACATTTTCATCAGTTCATATTTTTTTTATTTCTTGGAGCGCACGAAAGAAAATCATAACAATGTTCGAAGAACGTCGTGCACACCTTAAAGGGGATAGGATATTCAATATAACAGAGAATGTCTCACTAGATAAGAGAGAGATGATTCTCCAAGTTAATTCATAATAATTATTGGTATACGTTGTTTGAATGTTTGGTGCTACAGATTATCATTATTATTTATCTCTTGAAGCGCACCAAAGCAAATACCTATTATATTCGAAGAGAATCATGCACAGGCTACAACAGGAGGTATAGGTATTGAATTTTGAACTTTTCAAGATCTTAGAAACACTTCCTATAGTAAACTCAGTCATTTAATGAGTTTTGGTAAAGAGTTGCTCGACATATTCAAGATTGGTGACAACAGAATGCGTTTTCTGAATTTGTTGAGTACGTCTGACTGGTATTGCTAGCGATGGGATGATAGTAGGAATCTCTGAAAATTATTTTCTGTGTATCTGTAGAAAAGTGGAAGGTCGATGTCTTTTCGGTGATGTTACAATGTTGTTTGAGAATCAGTGAGTGTAGAAACAGAGCATCAGAGTATGTATGGATGTTGAACCCCATAATATGTAGGAACAGTACTCTGAAAAGTGTCATATCTGTATCTTATATAGTAGCTTTTCGCGTGAAATAAAAATCATAGTTTTTTCGTTGAAACTTTCGTGATGGATCTGGGTGTTGTAGTATACTGATTGATTCCAATTCTTGTTCAGGATCTTCATATAGTATCTTTATTTCGGGTGAAAATAAATGGTGCCCTGTGATCATTTTATATCAATGAAATTGGTTGAGATTCCGCATTTGGAGATCTTGGAAACACTTCCTATGATGAACTTAGTCATTTTATGAGTTTTCATTTATAATGTTCAGATGTTTTCTAAGAATTAGTGAGTGTGGTATCGCTCATCAGGCGCATGGCTTGCCTCTCTGGTATGGCTTGTCTTTATGTGTGAGTGCTGAACCCATATAAGGAACAGTATTCTCAAACAGGTCGTATCTGTATTTTGTAGAGAAGTTTCTTATCTGGAATGAAAATCGCAGTTTCTGTTAAGCAACGTTCGTGATAGAACTTTGTGTCATATGCTGTTTGGATTCGATTTTTATTTATAATGAGCATGGGGAATCTTTATATCGGTTTGAAGAGAATGTCGCCTTGTGATTATTCTATTTTGATGAAGTTGGGGAATATTTCAAATGATAGCCGAGATACGATTTTGAATTGGATGGGATACTTAAACTGTCTGGGAATGATGGCAAGAGATATAATAATTTTTCGTCGTGTATATTAGTCTTTTCGAATATTTTTGTCTGGGATCACAATTCATAATTGGTTTATGTTGTTCATATTTCATTTGGTTAGAATGGTACGCCTGTTTTTGTGATGTTTTCGTCACGTTTTGACGCATGCGTGATATGTCTCCTCTTACTTATACATCATCTGCAAAACGCCTCATGTGTTAAGTGGTATCTATCAAGTGTCATCTATCTAGCATCATTTGTGAAGATGTCGTATAGAAAGTAGAGTATTCTATTCGCGCATCTATTGTCAGTATTATTAAGAAGTTCAAATACTAGCTTTATGAAAGATAACATGAAAATATAGGTTATTCACGGTTCTCCATTCTTTATTGATATCTCGCAAACATTGAAACTATGAGCATATCAATGTATTTGCGTGCTAATCCTTAGAAGTACTATTTATTTTCAATGGTGGGATGTATTTTTTCTTGATTGTTGGATCTGTCACAGATCGTCGGTAGCCATATTGTTCTCAGATATCGCAGTCGAGAACCTATGCATTTGTTATAATGTAAAGTCATACGTCTCTCAAATATTTCATCTGATTCAGGTTTTTAATCGTCCTGTATATTATATTTTTCCTCGTGTTGGTTCATATATTGTTGCATGTATGCATTATCAACGTTTAATTGTTATCAGGTTTCCTGTTGACTATCAAGTTTCTATTTCTATATTTGTTCAGTCATATCGTGGACGTTATGTGAAATTTCTCGTCGATTAAATGGTGTTGTTTTTCAAAAATGCCGTTTGTGTGTGAATTATTTGTGATTGTAGTGATGTGTGCTTTTAAAGAATCCTGTATGAAAATGGGAGTATGGCGGTTTTTGTATTATCTGAATTGTCTTCTCACTATTTTCATTCATTATTCGGATTTTCATCGAATCTAAGCCTGCTAAGGTGAAAAAAGCTAAAGGTAAATGCTTTATAACCACATTTTTTTATATACTGGGCTGTATTGGAATAAGCGTGAAAATTTCGAACCTCGAGACGTTTATACTGTCGAATGACATATAGGTGAGGCGAGACCAATTTTACACCTATATAGTTTCACTCTGTAACAATCCTATAACGTTCCATCTACATGAATTTTTCTGTGCTGAGTTCGATTGTTTAGATTGTTTTGATGTTTTCCTGTTTTTGTTCAATTTTAGGGATGAAAGTTCCTGTTGATTTGAAGAATTTGAAAATATCTGATATGAGAATGTTATATATCGATGTGCTGAATACATATTATTATTTCAAAAACACCTCGTATAGTTGAAACATATTTTTGCAGTTATTACCAAGTAAACGTTTCACGATCTATCAGGTCACGTGACTGATGTTCCTCATGAGGAATTTGATGAGAATTGGCCTACGATATATAGGATTTCTATATGACAGAATTTTTTTAGGTCTGATCGGGTATGCTTTCATATTAGATCACCCGAAACATGATACCTATTTCGCTTCCTGCGGATTACATCCCATCGCACTAAACGCTATCCCCTTGTTCCTCTGACTCTTAGATTACCAGTTTTGGTAGAGAGTTGTTCGACATATTTCATGAATCAACCAGAATACCTCCTATGGTGAAACACTGAGCTGTGATATGAGTTTTAGGTGTAAATAGTTGTTCGATATATTCCAAGGTGAACGGTGAAAAGGTGTTCTTTTCTAGTTGTTTGATGCAGAATGTTTAGCATTATCAGTCTAGTATATTTGGAGCTTTCCAGATACCTACGATATCATTTTCATTGCTACCTCTGAGTATGATGATATCTAGAGAATTTTCGGACTTTGCATATAGATGAAGAATCTTTCTTGTAGAGTAGTTGACAGGTATATGTTTTTCTGCTTGAAGGCTGCCATGTTCATATTCTCTGTATAATCGCTAATCCCTAACGTCCCAAACCTCTACTGCTCCCCCTTACATTTCGAGTTCTGGTTAAGAGTTGATTGATATATTCCGTGGGTTCGTTCTTCAGTGAAGTTGTCGAATGAGTTCTGGTGAAGAGTTTATCGATATATTCTAAGGTGGATGGTGAATGGGTGTTATTTCTTCGTTATTTGATGCAGAATGTTCAGCATTATTAGTCTTTTGAGCTTTTCAGATATCTATTGTATCATTTTTTCATGCTGTCTGTCAGTATAATGATAGTGATTGCGTCACGATAATTTCCCATTGATTTTGTTGATATATAGAGAATTTTCAGACCTATTATAGGTATAATAAGAATCGTTCTTGTAGAGTTGTTGACAGCAATATGTTTTTTCTGTCTGAATGCAGCCATGTTTATTTTCCTGTATAATCGCTAATCCCTAAGGCCCCTAGCCTATAGAACCCCATTACATTACGAGTTTTGGTAGTGAAATTTAGACATATTTCGCTGGGTTCTTCTTTGGGAAAGCACAGATCTTGTTCACGAGTTTTGGTTAAGACTTGTTCGAAATATTTGTCTAATATCTATTTGCTTGGCACGACACTTCCTCGACACTTCCGTGACACTTCCTTGACATTTCCGTGACACTTCCTTGACACTTCCGTGACACTTCCTTGACACTTCCGTGACAGTTCCGTGGCACTTCCATGACAGTTCTGTGACAGTTCTGCGACATTTCTGTGGCATTTCGGTGGTGTTTCCGTGACAATTCCCTCTAAACCGTACATTACGAGTATTGTTCATGATTTGTTTGACGGACTAGCCAGAATACTTCCTTTAGTGTAGCACAGAGCAGTTTCATGAGTTTTGGTTAGGAGCTGCTCTACATATTTGTCTAATATATGCTAGGCATGTCTGAAGTAGGTAGTCCTTGCAGCGAGCTTTTCTGTATATTCTCTCATTGTTGCCCTGTATATTGATCTAAATCATCAGTCAGCGCGTCATCTGTCATACCTTGCCTGTTCAATATGTTTGCTGGGTTCATCTGAATTGATCAGTTCTTGCAGCGAGTTTCCCTGTATATACTTTTATTCAAACGCACTGTATATTGAACGTATGCAGCAGCAAGCTGGTAGTTGACGTAGCCTGGTCACGTGTCATCGATCGTTGTTATCTGTCGATGGCCATCTGTCAAATGTCAAATGTCATATGTCGATTATCATACGTCAGCTGTCCGATTCATTTTCAACACATAAATGGGGTGGTCTAACCATGGGCCACCCTGTATATATTTTTTTTCAATCTTCATCAACTCAAACACCGTGTATATATTTCTATCAACTCAAACACTTCTTCTATGCTAAAACATGGGACCACGAACCGTGGGACACTCTGTATAAATTTTTCTTCAATTTTAAATCAACTCAAACGCCCTGTATATGAAAATTCAATCTTGTTATTGTCATTAAAGTGTTATTGTTGCGGTTTCGATAAGCTCGCGCCAGCGCTACCCCGCTTCCCCGCTAGAACACAGTTATTTCCATCACATACCTAACTGAACGTTTTCACACACATTTCAAATGATATCTCATAAACTTTGAGACTTTGCATATGGACGAACCATTATTTTCGAAGTGTCCGTTAAAAATTCTTCTCTTAGAGTACCCGCACCCTCTTCAACCCTCTGATACCCCAAAGTGGGGTAGTATTACTGCGGATCACCCTGTATATATTTCTTTCAACTGAAACACCCTGTATATTAGATTGAATCATTAGCTAGCGGGTAGCCTATATGCTGGTAGTCTACCCGTCGAGGAGGTATAACGCCTTTTGGGTTCACTCTATATATGTATATTTTTTTCCCCCCAACTATTAGCCAACTCAAACACCCTGTATATCGACTCAGCTATTGGCATCGATGTGTTATTGCGGTTCTTATCAGCAGCTTGCTGATAGCTCACTCGTCGGAGCCGGATGACCTTGAAAGCGTAAAAAATGACCAGAATGAACCTTAACTTTTCTTATGGAGATTTACATGGGAAAAGTGGTCAAATTGGTCTGGAGTCTGTCTAGCCCATTTACTCCCCATGTCTCAGTTTACTTCTACCGAAAAATGTGGCAAGCCTATATTTTGTTATTTGAATGGATTGAATGACAGCTTCATCTAACCAATGCTCCGAGAAACATAAAATATCAAAGTTATTCCTGTCTAGATACAGGTTAATTTGATCCAATTCATTCGATAAACATTGAATGTTGACATGAAAAATGCTCAACAAATTGTTATTCCTTTCAGAACAGTAGGTACCTGAATTCGATTCGTCAGAAGCTTCAAATTCCCATGGAGAACTATTTGTTACTTCATGATATTTTTTGCCCCCCTCGAATGAAAAAACTTGTTGACCCATGCGCCTGTTGACCAATTTCCTGGATTCCATGCTGCCGACAGGTTGGATTCATCGATAGTAACCTTGAAAGAACAGTACTAGTCTAGATACATTGATTTCATCTGTTCACAAGTTGCCTCCGGAAAAACTGGTTTGATAATTTCCAAAAGGCACAACTTTAGTAGTAAGAGAACTGTTATTGCCTATGATCGGTTTATTATCAGATCTCCTTTTCCTATGTCTTACTGTTGTGAAAGGTTCTCCATTATTCGAATCTAAATTTATAATTTCCTGACACTTAATCTCAGATACTGCCAGTGATATTGCATTCGAAACCACTTTCCCTGTTATTCCATTCGATGTTGATGAGCCTTCCTCATTTCGCGCGTTACCTTTTTTGATAGCTCCATGATTAGCAAAGTCGATTTATTGTTAGGAGAATTTGATGATACTCAAAATTTGATTGAATTAAGTGTCGAAGATGATGACTGTGAAGAACACCATACTATACGTGAAGCCTTTGAACAACAATTTTATTCATTAACATCTTTCGCAAGAAATGTCGTTTAAAATTATAACAGTTCAAGAAAAAAAGTTGGGATATTCATAGCTCAGTAACAAATAATTCTCTATCAGTTGTATCTTGTGAATTAGAAGGCAGTCAAAATCTTGAGTTGTCGAATTGTCTAGAATTATTACCAGAGGAAAGAGTTCATGCTCAAAAAGTTATAGATACATTTAATGAAATTAGTAGTGACACACGTCTTGGACTCACGAATAAAATAAAGCTTACCATTGATACTGGAGATGCCAAGCCTTTTTGAATTAAACAATATTTAATGTCACCGTATATGCTGAACATTTTGAATGAAGAATTTGATGAGATGATTGCACTTGGAGTTGTGGAACCTTCACAAAGTCCATATAATAGTCCTGTACTGTTAGTCAAGAAATCTTCAGGTGATTATCGTTTTTGCTTCGATGGAAGAAAATTGAATGGAATAACAAAACATGATAGTTATCCCCTTGTGGAATAATATCAAAATCATAGGAAAGGAAGATAACAAACAAAAAAGAAAAATAAAGGAATCCGCTTGCATTCTTCTAAACGGAGACAATAGCATTGCTTTCTGTTCAGTTGATATTGATAAAACATGGTATTCACTACTGAAAACTGAACATGAAAATGGTAGATTCAAGATCAATTGAAGAAAACATCCTGAAACTCATTTGTAGACTAAAATCACTCATTCATATGCCAACATCAGTATGACACTGAAAAGTGTCAAACTATACGCAGCACAACTTTCAAAGAAAAATAATTTGCATTTACATGTTGAGAACGGGAGCAGAATCGGTCCCAAAACGTCCAAAGATAAGTAAAAATTCGATATTTTTCAATATATCTATATTTCTTTTCTTCAAAAATTTTTTCAAACAAATTGTCACTGACAAGCTACTGGATTTTTCTTTTAGACTCCCTGATGGAAAAATTTGTTAAACGTAGTGACATTTTGGGGCAAATCATCTGATTTGTCCCTCTACAAATATATTGAAATAATACGAATACTTTTATTTTATAGAAACGAGGAGAGAAAATCCCAAAGAACCAAGTAAAATGAATTATTATTTCAATTTTCATTCGTGTAGGACATATGTTCTAGTGTGTTTTGCCAAAATTTGTGCCGTTTGTGTGAATAGTGTATGGGAAACTAGATAATGGAGCAACCCTCACTGTATAGATGGATGCTACTCGTTCATTTCTGGATATAGCTGTTTTTCAATGAAATTGGTAAGTTGCTTAGTTTTCTGCTTATCAACCGAAAAAGGCGTCAGTCTTGGATAGTTCGGTATTATTTGAATAGACACGAAAAACTATAGTTATTTAAACCCATTGTTTCTTAGCAACGATTTCATTTGATTCTTAAAAATTATTGTGCTTAGGTACATGTCTGAGAAAAATTATCAAATTGAACTGAGTTGGGCACTCTTTAAAATACTTACCTTGAATTTTGGGGACAACAAGAGAACAATTTACATCAACAATAATAAGCGAAACATTTTGAAAACTGTGTATAATAATAACTTGATGTACAGGGCGTTTTCGTGAAACATTTGGAATTTATTTTTTATATTTTCTAAAATTCCGCTAATAACAGAAATTGAATTTTATTCAAATACAAGGTATTCCGTAGAGCATTATAGAATTTTTTTATATCTTGTTAGATTTCAGCTGACGAAGCAAGTATAAATCTGAAATAGAATTTTATTTAAATACAGGATGTTTCGTGCAACATTGAGATTTTTCAGTTTAATATTTTGCCTTATTCTCAGCTAATAACAGAAATTGAATTTTATTTGAATACAGGGTGTTTCGTAAAACATTAGGTCTTTCTTTCTTTCATATTATGCTAGATTTCAGCTAATAAAATAAGTTGGGATTTTATTTTTCATTCGAAATGTCCATGTAGTTGATGGTATATACAGGGTGCTTTTGGTTATCTAGGTTTGAAAAATATAGTCATTCAGAAAATGTTTTTCGTTTTAAAATTAGTATACTGGATGTTATCAGTTGTCTGGGTTTGGCAAATATATAGAGAGTCCATAGAAAAAAGTTCTATAAAGTATACATAATGTGAAGATTATCTCAAAGGTGCATTTTATTTTGGAACTTTCTATTTTATGTCTCGATTTTGATCTGAACTGCCTACATATTTTAGTAAAGTAATGGGGTAATGGGGTCAATAAAAGATGTGGATACCTATCAAATATTTTATTGACAAATGAGATAATCACAATCTATATCATTTTATATTTTTTTCTTGAAACAATCTTCACACCATGCTGTGAAAATGTAGGCGCCTATCCCTTTTCTATCAGTGGTGTAGTCTTCGATCACATGACGAACCCCCTCTTTGGGGCAGAAAGAGCAGAAACTAGGTTTGCAGTCACTGCAATTGCATGGTCTACCCCAGGCACAGTTTGGCATTGCTGATTACGTCTGTACTGTTGGAGAGCTGCCGAAATACTGAAGACATACATTGCTATTAACCAGTTCGTATAAGTCCTGAAACATAGTATGAATAGCTTTGTTTCCACACCACCCTCGGGGTTAAAGCCTTTTGGCGCGTTTTGCTTTTTTTTCTTTGTTCTGAATGTGGATGAAAGCATTCCCCTTTAGGCCTATACAAAACCACATACACTCTAAAGATTGGAGGTGAATAATTCATTATAGAACAGATGACTGTTGATATATGAAATCAGAGCAGTTTTTGTTTGTTCTATATCTAGCTGCACGAAGATCGATTTCTGAATCAATAGAAACACTTCATTAATTTGTCAGATAATGCCCATTGTTTTTTTTTTCAGTAGAACAGGTGACTGTTGAAATATAAAATCAGAGCAGTTTTTGTTTGTTCTATTTGTAGCTGCACGAAGATCAATTTTCAACTTAATAAGAACACTTCATTAGTTCGCTACATGGTTAGGGCCTTTTTTTTTCTTCGTTCATTGAACTATTCACCTCAAATTTTTAGAGTAGCCGTGAAAACGGCTGATTTGATCAAAAATTCATTGTATAGATCCGGTCGTGATAACGATTGCTTTTTCTTTCTCTCTCTCTCGAGCTTTGTGCCGGATATTTTTAATCGAATTTTACACAGAACGCTGATGAAAAACTTCAATCGCAATTTGTTCACCACCATGTTACCACTGTCTGATAAATAAGAAAGAATGACGATGCTGTGATTTGAAATATTATAATGATTTCCGCTTTTTGAAACCATAAGGTACAGAAGTGTGATCTTCGAGAAATTTCCGCTTCAAACTTACAGGCTTGTACTTCTTGGTTACATCAACTGTGATGACCTCATGTTCCTCGGTTCGACGAAACTGTTTGCTCAAAATTTCGATAGGGGGACCAGGGTTCAGAATCATATCTTTGATTGATTCAAAATTCACAAGCTGTGAAGCAGCATAGTTGAGGGAGAGTCCTTTAACTCTACAAACAACTTTGAACTCTTGTTCCTTGGTTGACCATAGCTTGTAAGCATAATTTTTCGGGCCACCAGATACAAACTCTGTAATATGGAAACCAGGACCGTAACATTCCATTTCGTCGGTCATATCACCAATAAATTGACCAGTAGGAATGTCAAATTCCTCTGGCTTGGAAACATAGATAACAGAGTCCGTGTCATAGTATAACACCCTTTCCCCAAGCTGCTGTAAATAGCTGTAAAGTTTCAACTGAGCTAAGGCTGTTACATATGCAGCAATTACAACATTGAATGTGGAAAGAGTGTCATAGCTCTCCTCCTTATACTACCAATTAACAATGAGGGTATCCTCGTTTATCGGGAGTACTATATTGACAATAAGCAAAGGATCCGTCATCATAGAAAAGAATTCCGAGGGCTGATTGATGATTGAAGTTTTCGGTTGGTTTTCACGCTGACCAAACTTACCCCAGAAGGAATTTAGCATAAGCTTGGCCAGTGCTCTCAAGCCAGGGTTATCGGTGATTTTAGAAAATTCCAGCAAACATCCTCCCGCTGTAAAAACTCATCAATATACCTCTCTTTTTCCTCTTTGGTCTTACAATGCTTTGGCCAATCTGATGACTCCTGTTTCACCTTGATGAATTTATTCATCATGTCTGTGAATTGACCAGAAACGTTCTCACCAAATTGCACAGTGTCGTAGGACCAAATCTCTTTGATCTCGATAATTAGATAGCCCACCTCAAGGGCTTTCAATATCTCTTCAACAGTCCATGTTCCTGTCAATGTTCGTTCTTCATCAGTGTGATGACAACTACTAGTATAATAGTTTTCACCACATACACGACAAAGAACAAACATCAACTTGTTGTTCATTTTCTGTGGTAAAACAGGATGAAAAAGATCTTGAGGTGGGAGAATCGCACATTTAACGAGTCCAGAGATAGAGGAAAGTGACACAGTAGAAGCCTCCCCACCAACGAGTACTTTCGGATGACCCACAGGAAATTTGCCATATTTACACACCCATGGGTAGAGCGAACAAACGTCAACGTATTCAATTCGTTCACCATCCCCGGCCTTGTAATATTCGACAATGTTTCCCGTTCGGCCACCATAGAAAGCATCTCGAGGGTCAAGGGGTAGATTTTTAAGCAGGGGATGATTGGTGACAAAGTTGCAAAGTTCGTCACTGCTAGAAAGTTCCCTGCGAAAATCACACTCCCATTTTTCAATAACCTCATACCCTAAGGATTTGATTTTATTGATTTTGGCAATGGTCGTGTCATAACGATGGTTCATAGTTTCGGAAGGACAGTTTCTGAGAGGGATATCTCTCTGATCAGTATAGCAGCGGTGACAACCGTGATAGAAGCAACCTTGAAACTCGAAAACTTGTTTTGTTTCCGCCGAATAGCCATCAACTTTGAGATTACCTATATGGGCCTCTGAAGATCGGCAGGCCTGTTGGATTTTTATATCCCGTAGTTTCTCCTGCCAAAGTAACCACTGGGTGGCTATCACAGATTGATTATCACGATGTCTGTAACCACCCTTGGGAATAATACCTATGGTGTTTGGTTTGAGAAAATTTCTACGGAAAACCTTATTGCATGTCGAAGCGATCGTTACTGCTTCAGTGAACGGACATACATCAGTTTCAGACAGCATCAGCTGTCGAAATTTCAAACGTGCCTTGGTCAGAATATCTACATCAGAAATGCAATAATCTATGATTTCTCGAGAGAAATCGAAAACATAGTTTTCATCGACTCTTTCAGCATGCCATTTTATGAGAGATGCGCGAGCATCTGAAGAGAGATTGTCTGGGGTGTACAACTGTAGAGCTGGGATAGGGCCCTTGTAATTCTGATTCTCCATACGATTGAAAAGGTGAGGGAAATATCCCTTCTTCAATTCAGAGAATCCGAAAGATTTAGGCAGTTTTGCCAGGGCCATTGGGAAGTAATTGAGAGAGTCCAAGAACTTGACATTTCCAACAGTCATGGAAATCAATTGTGTACCTCTCATTATAAGATCAGGTTTTAGGTCCGTTTTGGTTAAGATATAATTCAAAATGAAAGCATGATCGAATTTTCCGCCGTTGTGAGCAATAACAATGACATTTTTGAATTTCTTCCTTATTGTCTATACATGATGAACAAATGGATATATGGGGTCGTTACATTTGGGAATTTGTAAACGAACCCCGCATTTCGAACAAATTTGCTGTGTGGTATCGATGCAAACGTCACAGCATTGACGAAAGACACACAGAAAGACACACAGAAGAAGAGATCCGTCGGCTTGTACCCTCTCCTGACGAGTCTCCAGATCATAGAAGACAAACAAGAGATCATCAGTCTTGGGTACTTTCGTGTCGGGCTGAATATAGCATAAATGTTCAGAAGGTTGGTGTTTGTTGCAAATCTTGCAATAGATCTCTCCGCAGGTGTGAGTTCTATTGGTGGGGACAATTTTGAAACATACCTCGTTTTGAATATGGTTATCAAAACAGCCCTGTCCACGGAAAGATCTTTTACAAGAGTTGCAGGCAACTTTTACACTATTTTTGGAACATGGCGGTGATGCTCGGCACGAAAAACAAGTACCACCACAGCGATGTGCTTCCCTATGATCATAGGGAACGTGACATTCCTCACAATAAAACACACAACAAAATGCAGCAGTAAGTGAGTTAATTACATTATAATGTCCATCATGATGCAGTAAATTCAGTGAGAGACCCTCATTCCCACCCTTGAAAATGATGTTACGGCCCTTGTTTCCATATTGGTAAACTGTTATTTTATATGACGAGAGATATTGCTGGAACTGTTGTAGCTCTGGTATTCCACATCCCTCCGTAGGTACGGTAACCCCAGCATCAGAAACTAACTGCAGAGCACGCTGATTCTGCAATTTCCTAATATTCCTACGTACATCATTATATTTCGGGTCTTTGTCTGCGAATGCCTGAGCTACAACAAGTGCTCGAGGAAGACATAAATTGTCTTTGTTATTGATTACTATAATTCCTCTCCGCCTGCTGCACTCTTCGTCAAAAGAGTTGTAGCAGCGCTCTCTCCCTCTGCCAGCAGGTAACCTACAAGAGGTTACGCTGAGACAAAAGGTCTCAGTGTTCAGGCCACAAGAGTTCGATTGGTGAATGGATGATATTTTTTCGAAAATATCATCCACCGATACCTCTGAAGCAGTTTTGAAAGCTATCCACCCTGGTCCCCTCGCGAAATCTTTAGAACAAAACGAGAAACCTACCTTATCGGTTGGATGCAGGCCCTCAGTGCCTTTTAAAACAATGTCGGTGACTGCATCCTTGATATAGGCCACCGGTTCCTTGTTTTGAGGAATAGGTTTTATATTGAACTCTAAAGTACGAGCCTGTACGCCGAAGCGATAATTTTTCTTGACCACGTCTTTAACAATCAAAAATTTCTCCATTATGAATATAACACTCAAATAAATCACACTATCGTCGAATGATAAAAATCGAAGCAAGCACAACTATATATATAGAGAAAACTGAAGGTGATGTCGGTGAGATGTAACGATTGAAATTTTCTAGAATCAGCAATTAAAAAAAAAATTCAAAATTATCGACAAATCCAAAATTTCGTAAAAGTCAAAAATTCTCAAAAATCAATATCAACAAAGAAGCGAGCTGTATGCAAACTGCGAAACTGAAAAATAAGCAAAATAAACTACTCAACACTAATTTCGTCGCACACCAAAATGTCGCCCCTGTTATAATGTGAATAACTTTTTTCAGTTTAAAACAATTTGAATTTGGTTCACACTGTTCGATAGCCCAGTCCTTCAGCTATAATCTCGTACTTCATTGAAACATAAGGGTATCCACATAAAATCTCTACATGGTGTTTTCCGACACTGTGCGAAATTTCGGAATATTCAAAAGGCTCTCAAATGGTGAGAAATTTTTTTTTCTCAACTTCGACAACAGAGGCATGAAGATGATCTCATTACCTCGAGATATTTCGCGAATCAACTTCCTATCTCTCTTATTTACAGAGTGATCTCAAAAAATCAACTTTTTGGTTTTGCAGCCATAACTTTTTTCCACGTCAACCGATTTTGGAAATCTTAGGCTCATTTTGAAGATAAAACTTCAGATGAAGAGATCTGAATATCAGAATTGACTCAAGATGGCAATCAAAGATCTAGAGTTTTATTGAAAGTGACCCAAATCTGGAACGCCCTCCGATTCTCGGTTGGGAGGAGAATTGAATGAAAATCAACTTGTTCTCGGAAAAACAGTTCATTCTGGATGCGTCCATATTTTCCTCGTTCTCAGTACTCAAGAAAGTGCGTGAGAAAACACAATTGAAACATGTTCTTGCAAAAACATCAGGCCATTTCTCCTCTGTAATGCATGGCCCGTAACCGTAACCAACGTTACAAGAATCACAGTAAGTGACTGACAAGTCAGGTTAGACGTCGTTTTCGAATCATAAACAGATTTTGATAGTTTCGATGCCGCATCTAACGCCCAACCAGTTGAAACTGATTCCACAAATGAGGGAACAAGGGTTATCTTCCCTCCAAATCGCGGAAATCGCGGATCTGCTAAACACGACAGTGCGATCCATTCAAAGGGCTTATCTCCGACACGAATTGTTTGGTTATTACTGTCGATTCGTTCGGCGCATATTATCGCAACTGAAAACTTTACGTAGTTGGAAAACTGTTTTCGTGAAACTTCCTCCATTTTTGAAATGCGTTTTTACAATAATTAAACGTTGTTTGCTTGAATACTTCTCCATATTCTTAAATCGCATGTTATGTACGTGACAACTGTTAAAAAAATCACTTTATTGAAAAAATCAAAATCCGTTGCTCTGGTTGGTACACCATTTATGATGAGCCTCAGCTGGTCGGGTTTGTCAGTCACTCATTGTGATTCTTGTAACGTTGGTTACGGCGGGCCATGGATTACAGAGGAGAAATGATCTAATGTTTTTGCAAGAACATGTTTCAATTGTGTTTTCACACGCAAAATTCTTGACTACTGAGAGGTAGGAAAATGTGAACGCATCCAGAATGAATTGTTTTTCCGAGAACAAGTTGATTTTCATTCAATTCTCCTCCCAACCAAGATTCGAAGGACGTTCCAGATTTGGGTCACTTTCAAAAAAACTCTAGATCTTTGATAGCCATTTTGAGTCAATTCTGATATTCAGATCTCTTCATCTGGAGTTTTATATTCAAAATGAGCCTAAGATTTCCAAAATCGGTTGACGTGGGGAAAAGATATGGCTGCAAAACCAAAAAGTTGATTTTTTGAGATCACTCTGTAAATAAGAGAGATAGGAAGTTGATTCGCGAAATATCTCGAGGTAATGAGATCATCTTCATGCCTCTGTTGTCGAAGTTGAGAAAAAAATTGTTTTCACCATTTGAGAGTCTTTTGAATATTCCGAAATTTCGCACAGTGTCGGAAAACACCATGTAGAGATTTTATGTGAATACCCTTATGTTTCAATGAAGTACGAGATCATAGCTGGAGGACTGGGCTATCGAACAGTGTGAACCAAATTCAAATTGTTCTAAACTGAAAAAAGTTATTCACATTATAACAGGGGCGACATTTTGGTGTGCGACGAAATTAGTGTTGAGTAGTTTAGATAATCAGATTATTCCTTACACAGAGAGAGAGTGAGAGAGCAACCGATCACCACGAAGACTGAGCAGGAAATGAAGTTGGATCATCATTGCTATTAGGGTATTCGCCACACCTAGGATGAGTTCATTATCGGTGAATAGGAGTGGAGGGGGGTAGGATGAGCAGCTCTAATCACGTTTAAACGAGTCCATTATTTTGGAGAAAAAGGTAATGCAAACTACGCAGTGCTTCGACACGTGTCAAGGTCATTTTGTGGTAACTGAGCGTATATACCATGTGAACATGATTGTTTTGTATAAGGGACGATGAATATTATGTGGGAAAATACGAAAAGTCCCAGATAAAAATGGAGAAGCACTTTTAGCAAAACCGCTATCGTTTCCTTTCTTTCTGCGCGGAAAAAACATCTAATTAGCCTTTCCTTTCAGTAATCATGTTTTGTGGTTTCCGTTCGCTTATTGTATGAGAAAACGTTTTTCAATCTCTCCCAGTTTTCATTCATATTTTGTTGTGAAAACTTTGGCAAAATGAGTGAATGCGAGTGCTTAGTAAAATTTAATATACTCACAGAAAATTTTGTCTATATTAACTTTAAATTAGACGCTGTTGAACAGATAAATTCTTATATTTTGATTAGTTTCGAAATAAATAATCAGTTATTCCGGTATGAAGTTACCCTAGGTGACAATTATGACGAAGGTGATGTGTTACAACTTCAATTTTACCATGACGGTGTGCTTTGCTGGGGATATAATTTTTTCGTGTGTGAAGACATCTTTGAGACTGTGGACGATGATTATTTATTCACTAGTGGACGTATTCAGTACAATATTGTGCCACACCTCTCCACAGCCTATGTTGATAGTTGTTGTGAGGAGTAAAGGTATATATATATATACGTTTCAATCTTTTTTTTTATTGTTTTCAGAATCAGTTCGTTTCCGTACAGGTTAGATACATATTTCTCGATGATTTCCAAAGTTTCGATATCCTTAAAATGAAGGAAATCTATAAATAGACATTTGAGATTATTGAATACGCACATTATGCTCGTGTCTTTGACGATTTGAGTTTTCATTGTACAGCTTGCTTTATGACATCCTCAACAGGTAACTTTTCCCTTTCGACTTTATAGTTTATGCTGTGGAGTACTACTGAGATCAACATCATCAAGAGTTTTGGGGTTAAACAAATGGTACGACCAAGTGGTTCAAACAAGAGCGGTTCAGTGGCTTGAAGTTGATAAAGTCCAGGTAACATCGTAACAGGTATGTGTACTATGTTTTTATTCATAAATAATAATAATCAATGATACTATTTTCATTTATTTTTCAATTTTGACATCTTCTTTATCTTCTGGAACGATCTTATGTTACAAAAAAAAAATCAAAAGTTGGGGTCGTTTCCACACAGTGTTCATAAATGAACAACAATGGTAGATTTCGGGAGAAAAAACAACTACTTTCCTGGCTAATGCCCCAACAGTGGATCGACTCGTATAAACGAATACCGATACAAGTCTTTCTTTCCTGAATGCCTATTGATTTTGACCTAGCCAGGCCACGCTCCAGACACCTACAGACTGGTTTCGAGTTCTTAGGACTCTGCTTTTTTCAGCGTAACTAACTTCCTAGTTGGGCGTCGAT
Source organism: Phaedon cochleariae (assembly GCA_918026855.4). Taxonomy (NCBI): domain Eukaryota; kingdom Metazoa; phylum Arthropoda; class Insecta; order Coleoptera; family Chrysomelidae; genus Phaedon; species Phaedon cochleariae. The sequence continues at coordinate 35,216,646 of OU896709.1, read as the reverse complement.
CCGACTGGAACGCTCTGTTCCATTTCCGTTTTTGTGACGGCTCGGGAGAAACATGTGATGGTTATATTTCTATTATTGTGCGACCAGACCACTCTCCAGATGTATTTGTTTCAGCACCAAACCATGTTTCAACGCCTCTGAGAAAAAAAAATGATTTAATGACAATGTATATTTACATCAACTAAAATTTATAAATACCTGATGTGTGTTCAGATCAATTCACATAAAAATCAAAAGGTTACATTTGGAATGAAAGAACTGTCACAAATACGTCTTACAATGCAACACAAATTATTTTCACTTGAATAAACCACTTACACTCAAGATTGGTATTTTGGTGCCCCAGGCCTTTTGCATTTGGGAACACTAATTTTTGTTGATTCTATTCTCATACCTGATGGAAAAACACCCATCTAAGCCCTTCCCCAAATTTGCTGATTACCCAGTATAATCCTTGACATGTATTCTGAATAGAGCTCTGCAATCGGTCAAGAAAGCAGCAGGATCCTTATGCTTCATGTTTGAGATTACTCCAGTGCGAATCCTACTATTAAAAGCAGATTGGAAGTCTTCCCAACGAACTCTGTACCAAGCAGTTTCCTTTCTCGTCGTAATTCCAGCCCCCTTCTTTTGAAGTGCTTTCATCTGGTTCCGGAGAGTTTTCAAATTTCGTAGGCAAGCCTCCAGATGTTGCTTTTCATCGAAATTTGCTGAATTCTTCAAAGCCCTGTTGAGCCGCTTTATTCCTTTTCCGCATTCTCGTATTCCTTCCTGTGCAACTTTCTCATTATAATTCGGAGTTAGAAGCCCCAAAATGGATGCGATATGCTTAACCAAATCGGCAAACAGCGACATTTTTTCACAACTAGAAAAATAACAACTCTAATTGTTGATTCATCCAACACCTTTGAGCTCTGCTATTGAAATCTGCCTGAAAATATCTCATTTTGGCATTTGAGGCTCAATCCTCTACTTTTTCTTTGTTGTTGCATTTTCGCAAAACCAACTAGTTTTCCATTTATACATACATATATGATCTGAATAATATCATTATTGTGGAACTATTTTCAAAATGATTAACGATGGGTTTGCTCTTCATTCATCCGAGATTGAAGCAGTGGGGGTTTCAGTGGAGGATGAAAAGAGCTTTCCAAGACTGGGTCCCAACCCTAGTGGCGGATTTTTCCATCTAAACCTTGAAATATTTTCATATTATAATGAACTTTATTTGTACACATACTGAGACCTTGCGTCTCATGCTCTACTGCAGTTCCAGATTACATCTCATTGGTGAAACGGAGGACCAGCTGTTGAAGTATCGGATGCATGATGATGATGAGAGAACAGCAAGCCAGCAGTAGCCAACCATGTCAGATATATGCACAATTGATCGTAAAACAGAAGACAAGCAAGCGTCGTTGAAAATCATTGCTCAAGTAAGTATGCGCATGCATATGTGGTTTTGCTTTATATGTTGAGAATATAGGTGGCAATTTAATGACCCAGAGGGGAATTTTTTTATTAGGATAATGATCACCAATATTGTCATCGTGACATCAATTTTGTTATTAGATGTCAACAATTGCTAGATGCTATCAGGCCTCAGACACTTTGCTGAGTACCCATTTCATGTTTCAGTTCAGTATTGATGAAAATTAAACGAGATTCAAAGAAATACTATTTATTTCAACTAAAATACCAAGAGACCTCTACACAATCTATGCTCTAATTTTATTTCATCTGCTTTCCTGGAGCTTCCTTCTATCATTCCACCTCTCCTCAGAATGTCGAAGCTGCTGTCATCTCTTGGTGAATACCGAGTACTTTCATGGCCATTCTGAATGTGGGATGAATACTTGACAGGACGCGATTCCTTACTCGGCTTGATCATCTTCAGACATGTTGAATTTGAACGCTTCATAGGTACTTTAACGTCAGCCAGTTGTTCAAGCGCCAAATATTTATTTCTCACAATTTCAGCTAAGTCCACAATTTTTTTATGTCTATCTTCGATTTCATTCTCACAAGGATCATCCGTGATAGCATCATTTTGACTCAACTGCTGACCAATCTCAGAATTCGACTGGCTTTGGGACAATAATTGGTGATCACTATCAATGGAGTTCGACTCATTTCGTTGATCAGTGGTGATCGATTCGTTTTGGGAATTAACCAGGTCGTTCCCTTTGTGCTTCCTCGCCAAATGTTTTTTCATGCTATCCAATCTTGTGAATTTGTCCACACGATAATGACAATTGAAAACTTTTTCGTCATGACTATCCATATGCCGCTTCAATCCATAGGCCCACTTGAATTTCTTGTTGCATTGCTGACAAGCAAACATCTCAAGACGTAATATATTTTTCTTCCTACTATGATGTTAACAGTATGAAGTCAGGACAACAACTGACATCTTCATAAACCCGACACTAACCATACCGTCACACCATTCACACCGCCATTCACACAGCCATGCACACCTCCACACTACCATTCACACCACCATTCACACAGTCACACCGCCATTCACACCGTCACACCGCCATTCACACCGCCACAACGCCATTCACACCGCCACAACGCCATTCACACCGCCACACTGCCATTCACACCGCCACACTGCCATTCACACCGCCATTGACGCCTGTCATACTACCACTTAGTTAGCCCTGTCACTCATATAGAGTGACGTTTCTTTTTGTGACACATGCGCACACCTCTTTCAAACTGATGACCTATTTGATTTTCGAGAATTTTCACGACACTTGCAACTCACATTATGTTTCAGTTTCACCACTTTCAGTTACTTCCAACCAGCACCGTACAACAGAAGAGGGCCACGACACCATTGAAACAACAAGGGGAATAAAAGACATATAGAAGGGCAATGAGGTGTGTTGCTGCCTGTACGAGAAGCCTACGAGTCTCACCGAAGTGTGCTGCTACCTGTGAAAGTACGAGGAGGAGGAGACAGCTTGATGAAGTGTGAAGGGTGGGTTTTTGAAAAACAAAGTAGGTATTTTATTTAGTGCAATAAAATCGTGAGAGTCACTCCTCAAAACGTCTACATACATTTTAATGAACATCGACTATTTATTTGAACAATTTAGTTGAGGTCGGCATTTCCATGCTAATATTATATATCTCGAAAATTGATGCATTTTTCAACACACATGCCTGAACATCATACTGAACACGCGTGACTGAGACAGCATACATGTGACAATTGGAATAAAACAAAATGGTATTTAATCGTTTATTCGTAAAGTGATATAATTCTTGTTAACATTGTTTTCAATTGATGAAGTAATCCATCATTGGGGCAGGATATTCCAAAGACGCTCCAACTGAACGGTTCGGCTTTCACTACCCGTCTAGTATAGTCACTATATTTGTAGTACGTATTTCTATCGAAAAAATATATATTTACATCGATATAACGAAAAGCTGATATTATGCCTGCTGGAATTCCTGGGAAGATGTGACTAAGTGGCCCACGGTTGCTCATGTCTCCATTGTCATCAAATGTGATGTAAGAATCGTTGTTATATAACAAATAAGCCTGTCCACTGTTTGTCTGGAAGACAGAATTAATTTTTGCTTTAGAAGGCAAAGGAAAACGAAAGTTTTGGTGGATTTGAAAATTCGGAAAAGATGCTGCATAATACATGCTATCATTTATAAATGTCACTAGATTACCCACAGAATTCTGGAAAACATGTGAAACTCGAGAAGACTTTAAATCTTCAGGAAGATAATCATCAAGCAGCTCTGGCTGTGATGGAATTCGCATATCGTTCAAATCGAACTTCCACAAAAATCTATTGTATCCCACGTACATGCGATAATTTTGAAACTGGGGTGCTGTGGCTAGAAACATAAAGTCTGGCACTTGAATGTCGCATAATCTTGTTGGAGTTATCTGAGGCTTTGAGGTTGTGCTAGTAACGTCTACGTTATGGGGTTCATTTGACGACACTGATGAAGCTGTGGTAGAGGTGTGCTGGGATATTGGTTTTTGGGATTCGGTTGTCTGTGTTGTTGAGGTTGTTGTTGGTTGATAGTTTTCCGTTTTCTGCCCATACAAATATTCTATCGCCCTCTTATCATCTATATCGAATGATGCTGGACTTGCTTGATACCAAGGATACATAATAGCTGTATTGACATCACTGTGGCCCAGCCCAAGAGCATGGCCAATTTCGTGAATCAGAACCATCAATAAACTAGTTTGGCCATCAGGAGAAGTACTATTTTCAAGATACCATTTTTCTTCTGCATCAAGATGAATCTCAATACACTTGTTGTTTTCACTTGGAAAAAATGCATGAGCTAAAACTTTCCCGGGACCGTCGAAATTATGTGGACACTTGAAAGTGCCTTGACAATTTGCTCGGAAATTATTATTCTTTCGAATAACAGTTAGGGTTACATCAGGTTTCTGTCTGCTAGGGTTTCGCACATTTTCGAACTTTAAATTTGATAGCTCCTCCCACCTATCGAATGCCATCTTGGCTGTATCACGATGCACCTGTTTGGCTTGAGAAAAATACCAGCGTAACTTGGTTTTGTTCCATTTCGAATGTATCATGAAATTATTTTCTCCTACAGAACAACGCGGACTATTCAGCAGTCGTAGAGTTTCGTTATTCAGCGATCCACTCACAGGGAGATTGTATGTCTCTTGAAATGTCATTAATGCTGATTCTATATCGGTGACAGCATTATCCGTTGTATTTATGTTGCCGAAACGCTTCAAAAAGGCACCTGCATATTCTATCGTATCATTGCCAGTAGCGGAAACTGACGCGATGATTGAAAGCAACAGCAGCACATGCTCACTCTTCAACATCTTGATTGGTACTGATCAATAGGGAGACGAACATGATTATTATGCTCCTTCTAATCTTCTCCGAACTGTAAATGCCAATGTTATACAGGATGGCTCGAAAAGAAATTCCTTTTTCAGTGGGGCACCATATGTATAATATTCCTAAGTGTTGATTATCCCTGCCAATATTAACATGGCAGATATCGTGAGATCATTGGTATATATTATATATGTTGTACGAGTTAAAACATACCTAGGAAGAATAAATAAATTTGCTATACCGAATGTCTCAAATGGAACATAACCTCGAAAACATTGTATCGTTTGTCTAGTATTGATGTATGATAGCGTTTTTTTTTTGGTCATCTGTCAAATGTCAAACGTCAGGCCATGAGTGCCCTATGTGAGTTTGTATTGCTATTATTGCTGTATATCAAACGGATACTCTATCATACGTATGTTTTGCTGAGTGTACCTGTGAGACGCCCTATTTCTTATCGCTATTGCTAACTCAAACATCCAGTATATTGAATTATTAGGTAGCGGGTAGTCTACTTGCAGGTCATCTAGTCACGTCGTGTCATCAATCCTTTTGTAAACTGTCAAATGTCTTATGTAATACGTCAGCTGTCTAATCCCGCAAAAGTGGGTGAGGCGTCCAGTATATTTTTTCTTTAATTGCTATCCAACTCAAACGCCCTGTATATATCATGTTATAGCGGGTAGCCTTTATATGTAGGTCGGAGAGGTATAACGCCTTTTGGGTTCACCCTATATTTTTTCCAAACTATTACCCAACTCAAACACCCTGTATATAGCCGTTGACGCCCTGTATATATCATGTTATAGCGGGTAGCCTTTATATGTAGGTCGGAGAGGTATAACGCCTTTTTGGGTTCACCCTATATTTTTTTTCCCAACTATTACCCAACTCAAACACCCTGTATATAACCGTTGTTAAGTGAAAAATGGAATGAAATGCGCGCCGTTATCTCTAGAAGGGATCTATCGCAGTCCAACCGATGATGACGACCCGTTCGCTAGGCCGCGAGTAGCTAGCCGAGTCAGGCCGGCCTGTGATTGGTCGGCCGAGTCACGTGGTTTGGAGAAAAGTGGAGGGGTGGGGCTGGACTAGGGTGTCGCGACCACTACTTACTACCTCAAATTTTGGAGCTGAACAAGGGGATAGTTAGTTTTTGTATCATAAAATAGATATTGTAAGATCCATTTTTTTTATAGGGGTGATGTAGCATTTAAAATTCCAGTACATACCTTCCAATTTTTTAATTTATAGTATTGATACACCCTGTATCATATCCAGATTATCATATCACTCCATTACGTTGACATAACCAAATCTTGAAGTAGTTGCATACCAGAGTATTTATTCATGCATAAATATTTTTTATAAATAACAAAAGTTCAAGTATACTTGTCATTTATTTCACTCAAATATCAGATTCAGTCACAAATCTTAGCTCCACTTTAATTTCAGTATATCGAGCAGATAATCACATTGTAAACATGAAGTTGCTTGATAGTTGCGTCTATTATGTAGTACCTAAAAGAGAAATGAATAGTTCATTAGGAATACTTGAAACTTGTCACTAGTATACTCACTAAATTATTCACTTTTCTTACTGGCTCGATGATCAACAGGTAGTATATGATGTTCCAACTCGATTCCAATCAATATGCAATCAATAAAATGCTCCTAGAGTATATTCTCTTATAGGTTTTGCCTGAAAGAAATAAACACCTGTTGTTTACAAACTGAATATAGGTTATGCCCAAATACATTACCTTAATCATCATAGTAGTCTTCTGATGTATGTTTGAGGTCTGAATCTTGATCGGCTGGATATAAAATACAGTGGTATTTTTTTGTAAATAAATAGAATTTGCATACTTATTATTTTTCGGTTATGTAATTTGATAACTGACAATATCGACATCTATGTCAAGTAATTTCATTTACTTGTCACTTGTATATAGCTAACACATCAACGTCATGTGTCAAGTCACATCGGACCTCCTGTCACAAGCATAGAGAGTAGGAGAATAACTTCCAGTTACCTTAACTTCCAACGTTGCCAGTTGTTTTAAGAATCGGTATGTCACCGAAAAGTCATGCTTGGTGGGTAGGACTGAGATAGATCCACTCTGATTGGGTGTTCCACGAATATCGATGTCAAGGTTGTCGAAGGTCAGATTTGACACTTCCGGCTGTCGTTCTTCGGTTTTGGACCAAGCAAGCCTGGGAGCTCTTCCAACTTCTTCCAGACCAGGATGCAGTTAGGTTCTGCAAGCAGCCTGAACGTACAGCAGCCATTTTTGTAGGCTGGCTTCAAGCCACTCCTCCATCTAGAGATTTCCTCATGGTGATGCAGCTGGTTGCAGCTGTGCAGCGAGAAGGACCCTTATCAGGTCAGAATGTTTATTTTTTTATTTTATACATTTTTGGGATATATTTCGTCTTCAATATTTCTGACATGATATATTCAGCATATTACCTTTGAAGTTCTGTAAATCGAACCCAACACATAGTACTATGCGGTGGTAAAGATAAATACTTGTCTAAATTATTCACTTTCATAAAGTTTAAGTATGAATCTCTTAAGACAAATATTCCTAGTAGAAAAGAGATTTGAAATACCACTTTTCATAATACAGATATATTGAAGTTTTCTGCAATATACACATATATGATTTAGTTTATTTTATAATATTCACCTGTTGTGATCTCATCTCGACAATTTGGTTATCTCCATTCATTCCACCCCTGCGCCACCATGGAGTAATATTAAATGTTGTTTTTTTTATGTATGTATGCATTTTATTTATTTGTTGAATTTGTTTACTCTGCTCTCATGATTCATAACATCATACCTACATTTTTCTGATTAGCTGGATAACATCATTTTCATAATTGTTTGGTTGCACAACTACCCAAATAATAAAAAATCTTCTTGTTTAAAAGTTGCTGTGGCGCCCCTTCCTTTTTATTGAAATAATCTAAATGAATATTGAGTCCTTTATTAATTTATTTCTTGAGACGACCCCATAGTGCCTACTGATGAAAAGCTGCCGTTTGCGAGTACTGATTATTTTTTTATAAAAATAAGGTCACAGAATACAGAGATACAGTGTGCAGACTGATGTTGTCGAAGTATCTCCCCTTGCCTATTGTTCTCGTTATATGTCCTTCGAAATTTGATGAAGTCAACAAGAAACTAAAGAACGATGAACGAATGATGGAACAAAAACAGAATTTTTGGAAAAATAGACGAAGAAACACAATGAAGTTTTCAGAATTTATATTTCATTAGCGAGACAAGAATCTTTCTGACATTGAGTTCGATGATGATGAAATGAACCTGTGAAGGTGTGAGTGTGCATTGTAGACACTGAACTTTTGAGTGTGTGAACTCCATTCCGTAGATGTATAGTTTTTTGTCATTTATGTATTTTAGGTATATGTTCTCGTCGATATCTTTAGTTGGGTAGTAATCTTTATATTGGGGTCCAGTTTTTTCGGAGAGAGAGTCATGTCACGAGTAGAAAATACGGTATATCAGTCATTACGAACCATGGGGATTTTATATTCATGAAGTCAAATCATCCGTTGACATTGAATTATAGAAACTTACCAAGGAACTCTCATGAGAAACGTGCATATCTAATGGAATGATCTATATAAATATTCGATGTGAGGATAAAAATCCTCCCAAGCCTTCTTATATGGTCAGTGCCATCGTGTCTGCTTCAACTGTAATGCTGGAATGCCGAGTTGAATTGTGAACATAGTCGGAGTCGAAGTTTCTTGTTCTGCCTGTTGTGTGCATTATACCTGCTAGGATGTCGTCTTATATGATGGTTGCAAACTGATATGATTCGAAAGTATCCATGTGAGATGATAGAATACAGAGATACCTGCAGACTGATGTAGTCTAACCCCAGTAGCACAGTATATCGGCTGCAAATCGGCTCTGCATTGGCCCAATATTTGAATATCGTAAATCGGTCGGATGATATTGTAACGATATTGAATAAATGAGCTGGACGGATCAATATAAATACAATGTTGATAGGCCTTCATTTTTCAGGATCTTGAGAATCCTACATTGTATCGATATTCATAATGACATATGTGATGAAATCTATATTGCTCCTATATCCTGATGATTTATGTCTCGATATTGATAAATCTTCATGATAGATATATTGATTGCCTGATATCAGTTCATATTACAACTGGATATGTAACCTATATCGATAGAATGTATCTTGGAGGATATTGCAATAAAACATCAGGTTCAATATCGTCACGTGGACTTCTTGATTTCATATATGTATTCCATATCGAATTCAAAACCGCTATTCAATGATGACATCCCAATAGTCCACCAATATTGTTTGTGTAGATATTGGTAAATTATATGTATACAATAAAGAGTTGTATTCTTATGACACCATCATCTGTTTGATAATCAAGCAATATTGGAAAATGAAGATGACCTCGATATTGCAAAGAATCATCACGTTGGATATCGTGAGGTCGATCAATTTATTCCATATATGTGTACCATATCACAAACTCTATATGGATTCAATGATCAAATCCCAATATCCCAGCAATATTGTTCTAGTGGATTTCATCAGGATGAGGTTGCAGCAATATTGAGGAATGCAGATGATTTAGATATTGCGAAATATCATCATGTTCAATATTGTGAAACCGACTCCATATATTTGTACCATAACCAGATCACAATATTTATCCGATGCTGTGATCACAATGTGCAAGCAATAATATCATCCATAAATAGGAATGAAGATAATTCGATATTGGAAATAACTATCAGGATCAATATCGTGAGGTTTACTTTTTGTTTCCATTTATGTTAACCATATCAAAAACCCAAGGTCAATTCAATGATGAAATCTCAATATTAAAGCAATATTACCCATGCATATTTCAGTGAACTTTATGTATACATTATTGTGTTTCAATCTCTTGCAACTATCATCAAGTTGATGATAGAGCAATATTGTTAAATTAATATGATCATCATATTGCAAATAATCATTGTGTTCATTATTGTGAATCCAACTTCCTGATTCTATATATTTGTACCATAATCAGATCCCAATACTATTTCGATGTTGTCATCACAATGTGCAAGCAATATTATCCATCTTGAGTTCAGACAGTTATGTTGATATAATATTGAGGTGTAATCACTTGATACTATCAACAGGATGATAAAGGGGTAATATTGAGAAATGAAGATAATTCTATATTGCAAATTATCATTAGGTTCAATATCGTGAGTTCAACTTCTTGATTCCATTTATGTGTACCATATCAAAAACTCAGTGTAAATTCAATGATACAATCTCAATATCAGAGCAATATTTCAAATGCATATTATAGTCAACTTTATGTATACAATATCGTACTGTGATCTCCTGAAACTATCATCAAGATGATAATAGAGCAATCTTTATAAATGAATATGATCATCATATTGCAAATAATCATAGCGTTCAATATTGTGGAACCAACTTCCTGATTCCATATATTTGTACCATAATCAGATCCCAATATCAATTCGATGTTGTCACCACAATGTGCAAGCGATATTATCTATCTTGAGCTCAGTCAGTTATATTGATATAATATTGAGGCGTAATCTCTAGATACTATCAACATGATGATAATGGAGCAATATTGAGAAATAAAGATGAGTTCAATATTGCCAGCAATCATCAGGTTCAATATAGTAAAATCACCTTCCTGATTTCATATATGTGTACCGAATTAAGAACCAATTTCAATGATGAAATCCCAATATCAGAGTGACATTACTCATGCAGATTCTAGTCAACTTCATTTATAGAATATCGTGTTGTTATCTTTTGCAACTATCATTCAGGTGATGACACAGCAATATTGATAAATGAAAATGATCACGGTATTGCAAAAAATTATTGTGTTCAATATTGTGAAACCAACTTCTGATTCCATATATTTGTACCATAACCAGATCCCAATATTAATATGATATTGTCATCACAATGTGCAAGCAATATTGTCCATCTCGATTTCAGTCAATTATACTGATATAATATTGAGGTGTGATCAATTGATACTATCAACAGGATGATAAAGGGGTAAATATCAAGAAATAAAGATAATTCGATATGGCAAATAATCATTAGGTTCAATATCGTGAGTTCAACTTCTTGATTTCATTCATGTGTACCATATCATAAACTCAGTTTCAATTCAATGATGAATTCTCAATATTAGAGCTTTCTCGCGCACGTTCGAGTGTTACCGTGAACGACAAGACTAGTCACCACTGTTGCCATCTTGGTTTTGTCGCTAAATCTAGTATTTTCAGTAGTAATACTATAATACTATAAGTACTTCAAAAGATTAGGGTTAAACATCGATAACTTTTGTTGCATATAATTACGAAGAGTATCAGTTTAACAGTTGAAATAATCCGATCACGATGCGAAAGGATTATTTTGTCGAACGGACACGATTATTTGTAATTGTGCAGAAAGTTTAAGATGCATAACCTTGAAGATTTCGAAGTTCGAATTGTATTCGATGCGATTATTTTTTGCGTAGTTCTGAACGAACGTCTGAATTTGACGATGCGCTTTGTTCGTATGTAACAATATGAATTGATTAGTAAATGGAGATGGAAATAATTCTAAAAAAATGACTGCTCCAAGATGGCGGACAAGATTTGGTCCCATTCCATTCAAAATTGTTAAGTGGGGGTTTTTGAGGTCGGCGATCATGATATTTTTGTTAAAATTTGTAAATTCAAGATGGCGGCTTCCAAATAATTTTTTGTTCTTGTATAAATGACGATAACTCCGTTGTTATCAACACAAAACTATAACTGCGACATGTCATCTGTAAGAGGAAAAAAAGTTATTTGTAACTAAGTCATAGTGAGCTATGAGCTTCATTTGAAAATCTAAAGTTGGTGCTGATATCTCAAATTCTAGAAGAGTTGGTATGAATATCATTTTTTCTTCGAATTCACTTTGAGAAACTTCCATGAGAATGTGAAATTCCTATCTGAATATTTTCATAAATAAAGAAGTTACGGAGGAGACATGAAAATGATCAAAATCTGTTTTTTGCGTATAAAACCAAAACGAATAGATTTTATCAAAATATTTTTTCACATTATAGTTGGCTTCTGCAAACTCCACATTTGGTGTAATTTAACCGACCTCGTATCTCTCACCGTTAAAAAGATACCCATGGTGAGCATGGTAAGTGGGACACACTGTATAAACAAATGCGCAAAGTGGAATAATACGTAATTGGTGATGAAATGTTCATTTCAACACAAGTTATGAAATGAAATGAAATTATGAATGGATGAATAAGAGAATAGTGCATTTTGTGTTGCTTCCTCCATATATCACTTGGGAATTCTGAACTTGTGCACAAATATTACATCAAACAAATGATTTTATTTATTGTGGAAGTTCAATTCAAGATACACCTAGGTAGGCATTCCAGTTTTTTCACATTATTCTGATATTCTTGTCTGAACAAGAAATGTATGTTTCTAGTATAACGTGTCTACTAGTACACCCGACAACACTGTCGGGCAAATACCTCAGCCAGGGTCATAGAGTGACTACATTTGCTCTTCACTCACTAGCTCAGTTCTTTCAGTTGTCTCATAGAGTCTTCAAGCGTGTGGCGTGGATCGCGAGTGGTATATTATAACAGTGGTGCAAAACATAATAAGGTAAAATTACTTATCCCAATTATTGATACTAGTTCGACTTTGATACAATTTTGATTATGTTCTTTCTTGCCATACCATGTGCTGATGCTGCAAAATCCAGAAATTTTTTCGACCCCTCGATGCCCTCGTGCAGTTTGGTAGTTCAGTCAGAAAAATGTTTTTACCTACTTACTATGTAACAAGTATAAGTAAACCTATTGATATCATTCGAGTACTAAAGTCCATGTACCTAAGTAAAATCGTAGATACTTTCATGTTACGTACACATCAGTGTTCGCCATAAGTTATCCAGCAGCACACACAATGTGTACCTACTCATTTCAGCACGATATCGAAACAATATTGTTGAGAAGTTATTGGTACAATATTGGGAAATAATGATGAAATAATAATATAGGATCCCTAGATTTGGCAAAATATTGTACCTACATACCTAAGTATTCAAGATGCTTTATCAATAACGATAATGCGATTTTCGAAACATAATGAGTATTGTTAGATGATGAAACTCCAATAGGTACCTAGATCTCGGGGTAGGTAAATACAATGTGTTTCATTATCGATGATTTTCTCAGTTGTCTCATTTCAGCACGATATCGAAACAATATTGTTGAGAAGTTATTGGTACAATATTGGGGAATAATGATGGTATAATAAAGGATCCGTAGATTTTACAAAATATTGTACCTACATACCTAAGTATAGAAGATGCTTTATTAATAACGGTAATGCGATTTTCGAAACATATGAGTATTGTTAGATGATGAAACTTCAATAGGTACCTTGATCTCGGGGTAGGTATATACAATGTGTTCCATTATCGACGACTTTCTCAGTTGTCTGATTCCAGCACGATATCGAAACAATATTGTTGAGAAGTTATTGGTACAATATTGGGGAATAATGATGGTATAATATAGGATTCCTAGATTTGGCAAAATATTGTACCTACATACCTACCTAAGTATAGATGCTTTATTAATAACGGTAATGCGATTTTTGAAACATATGAGTATTGTTCGATGATGAAACTTCAATATAGGTACCTAGATCTCGGGGTAGGTATACAATGAGTGACATTATCGATGATTTTTTCAGTTGTCTTTGGACATAGAGAGTTGCGGTTTTCACATTACTAAATTATTTATGTTGGCCCTGTTGGCCCAACTTTGATACAACTTTTTCACGTATATACAGGAAATTCAAGATGAATATGAAAGAACATTAGAAGTTGAGGTTGATTTCGGTTGAAACGGAAGTAATTTTATTAATAAATGATTAATTTGGTATACCTAGTTGCTACCCACGAAATTTCGAAATCCTATCTCGATTGATTCAGAAGTTACAGCACTGGCCGTTTCCTATGCACTTCTCCTTTATCAATCTTCAACGAGGCTCAAGGGATAATTACTCCCTTTACCGCTCCCTGGATCGGTCACTGGCCGCAAACAGAATTCTCACAGTTCTGCTTTTTACTGGCGTATTTATTTGACGTCCATAAATGATTATTATTCAGAAAATGGAGCCAACATAAATACTTCTCAAATGAGACATTAGTATGTTTATGTATCGGTCCACCAGAACAAAACTCACAGGAACCCCAAAGCAACCAACTGGGAACTCTTTAAAGAGGAGCTCAGAGCGGGTGTGATGGGATTTCCAGAATGCCACAACAAAGAGGAAGAAGTCGAGGGCTCTGTTGACCACATCACGCGTGCCCTCACATCTTCTTATGAGACAAGCTGTCCTCTGAAGACGAGAAGACAAGATCAAACCACTCCCTGGTGGAACCCCCACGTAAGCAAAAAGCGAAGGGATGTGAGACGACTCTTTAATAGGGCCAAAAGTACAAAACAAACCCAACACTGGGCAGCCTTCAAGGAGGCTCAAAGGGAGTACAAGGCCCTGATTAAGAGAGGAAAGAGAGAAAGCTGGACGGCCTTTTGCGAAAGCATTGAAAACATGCCAACAGCTGCAAGGCTACACCACGCTCTCTCAAAAGGACCGACTATAGGACTAGGGCCAATGAAGCTCATGAGTGGAGAGCTAACGTCCTCGGACGAAGATGCTCTGCGCCATCTACTGTCGGTCCATTTTCCTAAAAGCAGAATGAATCCAGCCAGCTCAGAACCAGTACGGAGACCCCGAAAGGAGGATTTCAGACTGGCTAAAGAGGTGGTTACCTATGACAAGGTGTGCTGGGCGATTAACAGCTTTGCACCCTATAAATCAGCTGGAGAAGACGGCGTGTTTCCGGCCCTACTACAAAAGGGCCTTGAACACGTAGCTTTACCTTTGCTGAAAATATTTAGAACATGCCTGGCTCTCGGGTACGTACCAATACTCTGGAGGGCCGCGAGAGTAGTGTTCATCCCAAAGCCAGGGCGAACTGATTACACCCTAGCAAAATCCTTCCGACCTATCAGCTTAACCTCCTTCCTTCTGAAGACACTGGAAAGGCTAATAGACCGGCACATCCGCGATGGTAGTATGAAAAATCTACCCTTACATCGACGACAATACGCATACCAGGCTGGGAAGTCTACCGAGACGGCCCTTCATCACCTCGTTGGTAGAGTGGAGCAGGTGCTAAATCGCAAACAAACTGGCCTAGGTATTTTTATGGACATCGAGGGGGCTTTCGATAACGCGAATTTCAACTCAATGTGCAACGCTGCGGAGAGACATGGCATTGAGGAGACCATCAGCCGATAGATCCGAGCTATGCTCACTCAGAGAACAATCACGGCAAACCGAAATGGTTGTGCTGTTAGAGTGGTCGCTACCAGGGGGTGCCCGCAGGTAGGGGTGCTCTCTCCTCTGCTTTGGTGCCTGGTGGTAGACAGCCTACTTACCCTGCTAACGCAGCAGGGGGTATACGCACAGGCCTACGCAGACGACGTGGTCCTGTTTATTGAAGGGCCTTTTCCAGGGACTGTGTTTGACGTGGCACAAAGGGCCCTTGGACTGGTTGAGGAATGGTGCCAGGAGCAGAGGCTCAGTGTGAATCCTGAGAAAACTGCTTTGGTCCGCTTCACTAGGAAGAGAAACCTTGGGCAACCAAGAGAGCTGATACTCTTTGGAAAACCTATACAACTTTCTAGCTCAGTCAAATATCTAGGGGTGACCATAGATTCTAAGCTAACCTGGAAAGAACATCTGGACTCCAAACTCAGGAAGGCGACAGCAGCCTTTTGGGTATGCAGGAAAACCTTCGGAGCAAAATGGGGACTCCAGCCTAGAGTCCTATATTGGATATATACGGCGATGATAAGGCCGATGATATCATACGCGGCAGTCGTGTGGTGGCCGAGGACCAGGCTGAAAACAGCCAGATCCCAGCTGGCCAAAACACAACGCCTAGCATGTACTTGTATTTCAGCGGCAATGAGGACGGCCCCAACTGAGGCCCTTGAGGTACTGTTGGGACTACCACCACTCCACCTGCATCTTCAGAACGAAGCCAGGAGGGCCGCCTATCGACTCAACTGTACAAAACAGTGGCAGGACCATGGGCGGCTCACAGGACATTCGTTAATATGGAACGAGGCTATTCAAAGCTGTCCAGTCCTCTCAATGGTCCAGGACAGCATGATACCCTGTTACGAATTTACCCAACACTTCTCTGTTCAATTTCCATCTCGGGAAGAATGGAAAGGACCGGGACCGAGTCTGCTTCACCGCGAGGGGCACGTCTGGTTCACAGATGGGTCCAAAATGGATGGTAAAGCAGGTGCGGGAATATATGGACTGCGTCCCAGGGCCGACCTGAGTATCCGTCTGGGGGAGCATGCCTCTGTATTCGAAGCAGAAATACAGGCCATCCTGGTCTGTGCACAAGAAATTCAGAGAAGAGACTACAATAACAGGCTCATCTCGATATGTTCGGACAGCCAAGCGGCTCTGAAAGCTCTGGGATCTCCGAGATTAATTTCAAGATTAACACTCGATTGCAAGTTGGCTCTTAACTCAATAGCGAGAACCAACAAAGTTCACCTACTGTGGGTGCCGGGACATGAAGGCATTGAAGGAAACGAAGGCGCTGACGCCTTAGCAAGGCGGGGCGCCTCAACTCCTCCCATCGGGCCCGAACCCATAGTAGGTGTCCCCCAATGTGTCGGCCGAAAAGTCCTGGATGACCTGCTATGGCGGCAATTCCAGACATCCTGGGCAGAAGCAGGGGGAATGAGGCAAGCACGGCTCCATATTGCGGGGCCATGCAAACGTCAATCACACAGCCTCTTACAATTGAACAGGAGGAAATGCTCTATGATGGTTGGAATTCTAACTGGCCACTGTAGACTCATGAGACACATGGCCCTCATGGGGGTGGTAGAGGACCCAATGTGTCGACTATGCGAAGAAGACGACAAAACTTCATCCCACATCCTTTGCGCATGTCCCGCAGTGACTCGTCGAAGAAGAAAATGCTTAGGCTCAGCATATCTGGAGCCCAAACAGATAAGAAACATTCCCATCAATAGAGTGCTGACCTTCTGCGAGGGAATAGATCTCTTCAGGGAATGAACAAAAACACATGAGGTGAGGCTCCCTTGTCTCTCCTTGGGGCTCGTACCGTGAAGCCAAGGGACCCCAGAGCTGGGAAATGCGGGCTCGGGTGCCGGACTAGTGAGCGCTCCAACGTTGAGACATGTGCGGGCTCAGGCGATGAGCCGCGTGGGCTCAAATGGGCCTGTGCGGCTCAAAGGGGCCCAATTGGGCTCCGGCGGGGGGATGGTGCGGGCTCGGAAGCAGGCCAGCGCGTTCTCCGGCGCTGGACCAATGGGCTCTGGAGCAGGGCCTGCATGAGAGCTCACGATAGGAGCGGGTAGCAGTCGGGCTCTGGACCAGCGAAGGCTCTGGCGGGCTCATCCAGGCTCGCCGGAAGAGCAGATGGGGAGAGCACAAGGAGGACTCATACGAATGGTAGGTGAACGTCTACTCAGTTGAGGCCGGTTCGGAAGAAATGAGGGACGAAACAACAGAGGTACCACAATGGACCCACCCTAGAGGTCTAAGTGAATTGAGGGCCCCCAGCGGGCTCACCCTCTGTCTTCCAAAATCCAAAATGTTTATGTATAGTAGGACTCAGGTTTTTTAAAATAGTACAGTCATGTGAAAACCGCAACGCTGCGATGTATATCCAAATACAACTGAGATATCTAAGAAAATCATAGAAAATGGGATAATATGTACTTACCTAAACAGGGTGAAGCAATAGTATGTTCTCCTTCGATATTAGCCAAACGTCAGGTATACAGGGTGTTTCCGAAGTTGGAGCGATAAATGGAATGCGGTGTTTTATGAGACAGAAAAAATTTGTTCTGAAATTTCGACAAAAAATGTGCGCTTACACCATAATTCATTTTTCAACTATTTTTGAACGTCCGGCAACATTGCAAAAGTCATTGGTACGTCCGGTGCTTGTGATCTCGCAGAAAGCAAACTAACGCTTGATTTGGGCTATTAACTTTTGATCAATGATTTACAAGAGTTTCAGGCAAACTCTGGAGCTCAATATCATCCAAAATGATTTTTTTCGACAAAAATGTATTCTTTCATTTTGTTTTGTTTTTCCGTCTCCATCATCCATTTCATTGATCGCCCCAAGTTAGAAAACACTCAGTATAGAAAAAATTCAAATACAATAATTATAAATTATAATGTTCCATGATAACTGTCACCTAAAATTATTTTCAAATCTATAGGGTGTTAGCATTCCAAGATATATCGCCCGATTATGTGTTATTTTGAATAGGACACCCTGTATATTTTCGCATTCATAGATTCTCCCTGGGAGGCTGGTTTTAGAAATGCATATTACTTGGGGTCTAGCGAAAATGATTACAGAGGTATAGGGTGTTCAAAATCTAGATTTTTCAATTTCTGGATTTTTTTGTGTCGAAACTATTCATTATTGTTCGAAACGGCTTACATGTCCTTAATTCAACCATAGATTAATGACTCCCCCGTTATTCTAAGATTTAACAATCGATTCACTATTTACTGATATTTAATTGGAACAGATCCAGGGTGGAGCAATAGTGCTTTTGAGCTCGATCGTCAAGTTCTATACAGGGTGTTTCATTGGGAAAGGAAAATAATTCAACTGTGGATAGGGGTCACTGAGGTGATTTCATAAAACCCATGATTGATGGGTCTTCGTCTTCTTATAACCGAGATACAGGATGTTTCATCAATTTTGTCCATATCTTTATTGTCTCATAACTTTCCAACCAACCTGTATATATTTTTGAAAATTGGTACGCTTGCTCAATCTACCCTGTGGAATTGATTGAGGCAACAACAAAAGATGAAATCCAGGTCCGGCTTCACTTGAAATTCACAAATTCTTTCTGCCAGAAAACAACACATATACATTCGAATTTCTCATTTTTTTGCCATATCTGAAAAGAACATCAAAATTTCTATTCAACGATGTGCTTTTCATTCGTGCACAGACGATTTTAACTATTCATATTATGTGCTCAAAATATTATTTTTGCTCATTTTGGGGTACCAAATTGGAATCAGACGAGATCTATTAATTTTATTACTTCCTATTCAGTATACGTGAGTATTACATTTAGAAGGAGTATTTCATATCGTTCTTTGTTCCAGACTTAGTTGCAGGTCCGTCATCAAAACTATACAGGGCTTTTCACGATAAGCGTTGATTAGATGTTTCTGGCAAACCAGGCAACGGATAAATCTAAAAATCCGAAGGTATGTATGAATTAACATGATCTACACGTCTGAAATAATTGTAAAGTAGCAGTAACTTTGATTTTTCAACACCGACACCCTGGATGCTTCCTGAAGAGCTGATTTAGTCGATTCACAAAGTTCGGGGTCTAGTGGGACTAATAACTGAGATATTTAGATTGAGAAAAATCGAGATGTTTCAACTTTGGAGTTATTTTGCGAAAATATTTATCATTGATCAAAACAGCTTTTATGTCCCTATCTTAACTTTGTATCTATTGACATTTCATCGAAACAAATACAGGATGGTTCATAATTCAGTTTTCTGCACCACCCTGTATCTGTTTCAATTGAATATCGAATGGAAAATTGAGATAGGGACATTGAAGCCGTTTTGACCATGCAATATTAAATAGTTTCAACACGAAACATTTCTAAAGTTGAAACATCTCGATTTTCCACATCCTATATCTCAGTTATCAGTCCTGCTAGACCTTGAATGTTTTGAATCGATAAATTCTGCTGTTCAGCAAGAATCCAAGAATGTAATGAAATACAGGGTGTCCCATTCGAAAAATCGATCGTTTCAAATATTTCAGTAGTGTAGATTATGTTAATTTATACACACCATCGAAATTTCAGATTTATCCGTTGCCTGGTTTGCCGAAACCGTCAAATTAACGCTCATCGTGAAAAGCCCTGTATAGTTTTGATGACGGACCTGCAACTGAGTATGGAACAAAGAACGATATAAAATACTTCTTCTAAATGTAATACTCACGTATACTGAATAAGAAGTAATAAAAGTAATAAATCTCGTCTGACTCCAATTTTGTACCCCAAAATGAGCAAAAATAATATTTTTAACACACGATATGAATAGTTAAAATCGTCTGTTCACGAATAAAAAGCACATCGTTGAATAGAAATTTTGATGTTATTTTCAGATATGGCAAAAAAAAGAGAAATTCGAATGTATAGGGTATTGTTTTCTGGCAGAAAGAATTTGTGAATTTTGAGTGAAGCCGGACCTGGATTTTATCTTTTGTTGTTGCCTCAATCATTTCCACAGGGTAGATTGAGCAAGGGTAACAAATTTTTAAAAATATATACAGGTTGGTTGGAAAGTTATGAGACAATGAAGATATGGACAAAATTGATGAAACATCCTGTATCTCGGTTATAAGAAGTCGAAGACCCATTAACCATGGGTTTTTTCAAATCACCCAAGTGACCCCTATCCACAGTTGAATTATTCTTCTTTCCCAATGAAACACCCTGTATATAAAATCTGAATTAAAAACGTGACAAAACTAATTCGAAGAGGGGATTATTTCAAAATTTTTCATTCTTGAATATGTATAGGGTACCACGGGAACCGGCCAACCAAACATAATACCTATATAAAATAATGGAAATTCATTGCCCTTCACTACAATTTTCACAAAAAATGAGTTGAATCACTCAGCTTATAGTAAATACGACATTTTCAGACGCTACGAGAGTAGTAATTCGTACTGCCTGCGAGAACGACATCCTAAGGCATGTTCGTTCTTGCTCGGCGCAAGCAGCAGATAGTGGTGGGGGAAGGAAGTCCAGGCCTTCAGAATGAAGGGGCAGACAATGAATTTTTGAATATTTCTCTTTATTAGAATTTGAGATATTATTTTTTTATTTTATTATACACACCGACGTATATAATATACATTGTAGCATTCAATGTGAAATCAGTCTTAGTTCGTAGACTTCTGGAAATATCCATTTCTAACTCAATATCTACATGATTATATTGTATATATATACAGTGTGTCCCACTTACCATGATCACCATGGGTATCTTTTTAACGGTGAGAGATACGAGGTCGGTTGAATGACACCAAATGTGGAGTTTGTTAAGGTCAACTATAATGTGAAAAAATATTCTGATAAAATTTATTCGTTTTTGTTTTATACGCAAAAAACAGAATTTGATCATTTTCATGTTACCTCCGTTACTTCTTTATTTATGAAAATATTCAAATAGGAATTTCACATTCTCATGGCAGATTTTCAGAGTGATTTCGAAAAAAATATGAAATTTATACCAACTCTTCTAGAATTTGAGATATCAGCACTAACTTTAGTTTTTCAATCGTAGGTCATAGCTCACTATGACTCAGTTACAAATAACTTCTTCTTCTCTTCCAGATGATATGTCACAGTAATAGTTTTGTGTTGATAACAACGGAGTTATCGTCATTCATACAAAAATAAAAAATTATTTGGAAGTCGCCATCTTGAATTTATGAATTTCAACCAAAAAATCATGATCTCCGACCTCAAAAACCCCCACTCACCAATTTTGAATGGAATCGGACCAAATCTTGTCCGCCATCTTGGAGAAGCCATTTTTTTTTAATTTCAACAAAAATTTCATCATGTATTATCACCAAAATTATGAACACCCGCCAAATTTCAAGTTAATCGAAGTTATGGAATTTTTGTTGAAATAAAAAAAAATGGCTGCTCCAAGATGGCGGACAAGATTTGGTCCGATTCCATTCAAAATTGGTTAGTGGGGGTTTTTGAGGTCGGAGATCATGATTTTTTTGTTTAAATTGATTTATGAATTCAAGATGGCGGTTTCCAAATAATTTTTTGTTTTTGTATAAATGACGATAACTCCGTTGTTATCAACACAAAACTATTACTGTGATATATCATCTGAAGAAGAAAAACAAGTTATTTGTAACTAAGTCATAGTGAGCTATGACCTACATTTGAAAAACTAAAGTTAGTGCTGATATTTCAAATTCTAGAAGAGTTGGTATAAATTTCATATTTTTTTCGCACTTTCACTTTGAAAACTGCCATGAGAATGTGAAATTTCTATTTGAATATTTTCATAAATAAAGAAGTTACGGAGGAGACATGAAAATGATCAAAATCTGTTTTTTTCGTATAAAACAAGAACGAATAGATTGTATCAAAATATTTTTTCACATTATAGTTGGTCTTGACAAACTCCACATTTGGTGTCATTCAACCGACCTCGTATCTCTCACCGTTAAAATGATACCCATGGTGAGCATGGTAAGTGGGACACACTGTATAAGCTTTCAATATAATTCCAGGCATCCTCCTCGATACAAAATGTCAACATATCTTTTCAATATATTCACAACACTAAAAATCATTGTTGTATAAACGGTTAAATGGGACATTGATCAATTCGATCAAATAATATGCCAGCTTAGTGATGTTCAATATGGAGCAAATATTATATGTAAGTATATGTATTAAGGAGTTCGAATCTCAATTGCCAATACCATATTCTCACTCGATATCTATATGAATATAAACCATCGACATAAATTTTGAGGATTATTCTGGTTAAATTTCAATATCAATTTCCAAACAAATTCGCAATATTGAACATCAATATCATTTCACTATTCAAATGCGAGAGTGATCCATATTATGATCTATCAATATTCCCTGCATAGTGATGTTCAAGATGGAATGAATATCTTCCTAAGATATATACTGAGCAGATTGAATTTCAATGGTGATTCAATATCATATTATCTGGGGCATTATTCTGTATACAGGGTGGCCCACGGTCGATGGTACCTTAGACGTATACGGAAAACGGTACATCGGATCATCCTAAAAATTTGGGTACTTCAATAAGCGTTTGTGATCTAACGATTCAAAATATTTTCAGCAAAGCAGCGTTGCCACTTTTACCAAAAAGTAGCATCATCTTTGTTATTTCAAATAGAACACCCTGTATTTTATTGCGTTTTTAGATTCTTCTCGAAAAGCTAATTTCATCAATGTATCTCACTTGGGGTCTAGCAGGAATTATTACAGAGATATAGGGTGTTCAAAATCGAAACTTTTCAAATTTAAGATTTTTTTATGTCGGAACTATTCATCATTGATCAAAACGGCTCACATGTCCCTGTATTAACTTTTGATCAACTATCTACCGACATTTGATTGGAAAAAATACAGAATGGTCCAAGATTCAGAATTTTGATCACCCTGTATCTGTTCCAATTAAATGTCAGTAGATAGTGAATAAAAAGTTTAGATATGGAAATGTGAGCCGTTTTGATCAATAATGAATAGTTTCGACACAAAAAATTCCTGAAATTGAAAAATCTCGATTTTGAACACCCTATATCTCTGTAATAATTCCTGCTAGACCCCGAGTGTGATATATTGATGAAGTCAGCACTTCGAGAAGAATTTGAAAACGCAATGAAATACAAGGTGTTCCATTTGAAATAACAAAGATGATGCTACTCTTTGGTAAAAGTGGCAACGCTGCATCTCTGAAAATATTTTGATTCGTTAGATCACAAACGCTTATTAGAGTAACCGAATTTTCAGGATAATCCAATGTACCGTTTTCCGTATACGTCTAAGGTACCATCGACCGTGGGCCACCCTGTATGTGCCGATAATTATCTCTAGTCTAATGCTGATTTTAAAAGTCAACGTTGTTACAACATTCCCAGTTGGAGATTAATGAATATGTGTCATCAATGACTATGCATAGTGATGTTTAATATGAAATAAATATATCTCGTGAAACTATTAGGAAGATATACTTCGTGCGCTCCAAGCGATATAAAAAAAAAATAGCCACTCCATACTGTCACCCAATTTCAACTCAAATTCTCTTTTGATATTAAACGGATATTAGCAATGGATATGATTTCAGACTCCATTTCGAATATGTTGCAATATTCTTTCTAGATATATCCCTAACATTCAGATTCGAAAATGAATCAACATATGAATGAGCGATTGGTCGATATAATTCTTCAATATCTGATCATCGTGATGGTCAATATGGAATAGATTTTTTTGTAGACATATTGTGCAGATAGATCTCTTCATCCTCATTCAATATCTAAATACTTATATTGTATGGATATGAGCATTCGATATAATTTCTGACGATATTGTGTATATAAATGTAAATTTCCCTTCAACGTTTTACCAATATTGGAAATAAATGTTGTATCAACTGTAACCTTGCAAATTTCAGGGGGTAATAAGTGATAAAATTTAGTTATGATTGTACCCCTGAGTTGGCTGTTAACCTGCCTGAGATTTACTTGGTGTTTTAATTATTCTCAAAAGTTTTGCTACAAAATATAGTGTTTTAAGTGCCTAGTTTGAGACTGTAGAAACCAAACACTGGTAGTTCAGCGGGACAATGGGGTGAGTACGTTAAATGCCAAAAGTAGGGTGAATATATAGATTTAATAATAAGAAAACTTGAAAAATACAAATTCCACTAGAATTTTGCCTTGATCTCAATGAAAACCATCAATTAGCAATGTTTTATATCACAACTAGGGACTGTCTGAAATCAACTCTTCAGTACATCCCTTATAATCAATTTATAACAAAAATGGGAATAACAGATATATATATAGTCAAGGTGATAAAGCAATACCGCAGTGCACGTTGGTTTCCAATATATGAATGACTTGATAATACTAATAAATGGTACAATTTGGGGTATTTTACTTATAACTCAGCATAAACGGTAATTTTCAACCCTTCTAAGTGGTAGCGGTATTTGGTGGTAGTTTTCCACTTCCAAATGAGTACTAATATGGAACAGACTCACCAAAATTGAAGGTGACTGGCGATTATGTTCCTCGGTGGTGTCTAGCTGTCGAGTACAGGGTGTAGGCGGCCACGTCGTTCATATACAGGGTGTTGATGTTACCGCCAAGATACAGGCAGGATACAGGTACATATACAGGGTAGACTTGCAGAGATGTCTAGGTCTCAGCTACAAAACAACCTGATGGGGCTCTCAGGGCTCCTGGGCCATCAGCAGGTTCTTCTATTGGGCCGGCAACAAAAAAAATGGCCAAACCAAGAAATATCCAGCCAGCAACGACCGGATAACACCCCCAACGATCGACACGTGGTGGATGACGGAATCTACAGGCTTCACCGGAGAAATGACAGATTCCGGGAATATAAGAACCCTAAACGATAAAAAAAAAGAAAATGGTTGTGTGCCACTCGAAAAATAATCAAGACTAAATTCCATACCTGATGTGATGGTGGTCGGGTTCTTGATCGGCGGCTGATGTCAGCCTCGTGGCTTTCGGCCTTAAATCCCTCCAATTTGAGGTATGGTACCAAAACCAAAATTGGTCACCACGAAATGAGAATTCGAATCGAATTAATCCCAACACTAATGGAGAAAGAATAAATCAAAATATGTACAATGCGAAATCGAATCTCTGGCTTACTTGTCACACGAGTTGGATCAACCTTCTCCAGGAAAAATGGCGAGATATCTCCTGAAGATGATGGGCCGTCCTTCAACCGGAAGATCGGTCTTTATCTCAAAACGCCCCATACCTCAGGAAAGTGTTGGTGGGAGATTTTCCCGCGAACACACTGTAGATGGTATTTCACCACCACAGAAAGATGAGAGAATATCCTAGCTCCAACAAGAAAATACCTAATTTACCCGATATTAGTGAATGTTAACCATTTTACATCTAGTTTTCGTGGAAATTGATTTTTCGGCGGTTAAAGCCGTTTTGCCACGACCACAATATTCAAACGGAGACATGCGCAGACATGACCTCGGAACTACGTCGACCCATGACGCAATCTTCTTCTTTTTCGATGGATGCTCAACTTCATCGAACGAGACATAAACAATAGGGTTATTACACCTACTATTCGATTTAACAACAAGCCACTATTTTTAAAGATCCAGATGTCGTGCTAGGCTTAGTCCTTCCATAATCAATCAATTTTAAGGTAATTTAATAGCGACCAAAAAAAAATAACCACTTTCAATGACAAGTGTTGACCATTGCTTAAAGTACGAAGAATAATGAGAAGATATTGTCCTTCATAAGAAAGAAGAACAGCTCGCAAGTATCGATCATCTGTCAACAGTCAACAATCTGATGGTGACGTCTTCGCTCAATATTATTGATCGAAAATGTAAACAACATAACAACGATAACAATCGGATAAATCGAATGAGAACTGAAACAGTGAAATCTTCATCGTTAAAACTTTAAAATATCCGAACGCTCGAACATATCGAAGAAGACTGGCCATCATTCCACAAAAACAACACTGTGCATAAATATTCAAAACCTGAATCGCGAACCACGGTAAGCACTGACAACAGACCTTGTCTAATAGAAACTCGAGAGACTATTTGGTTTTCAGGAGCTAAATAAGAGAACTGATTTACGACAATAAACTGCATAAACTATTTGAGATTGCAAATAGGATATATCCACGACAACTGATGAATAAACAAATGAAAATCTGAGAGAAAAGTACGTAAACAAAACCATCTCGATTTGATTTCTAGCAGTATTTTCGTTAGGCAAAAACGAAGTGTAACACTCCCCCTCTACCCCGAAGAGATTTACCTATAAATCTCAACAAGATAATTTGTCGAAAATACTGCCTACTGAATGTTACGGATCTACATTGGAATCGGGAAAATCTTCATCCTCGGAAGTCGGATCAGGTGGATGAGACTTGAAATCTTGTACATGCCAAGTACCTCGAGATTTACCATTACTATCGACTACTTCGTATGTCACTGGAGATAACTTCTTTTTAATAATAAAAGGACCTTTATAATTTGGTGCAAACTTAGCCGTAAAATAATTAGTAGCATCAGAAAGCACATGGTTCTTTACATAGACCGAATCACCAACGGAATAACTCACCGGCCTACGCCTAAGGTTATAGCGCTTTTTGGACTTAGAATGAGCATCATCAAGACGTTTCCGAACATCGCTATAGATGTTTTTGAATTCCTCTACTGCTCTTCGAGGCCTAGGATCGTTGTCCATATTGGCAAGTGGATGTTCATAATTATTTCCACTGGGTTTGTGTTCACGCCCGAAATTAACAAAAAATGGTGTCAAACCTGTAGTCTCATGAACGGAAGTTCGAATTGCACAACCAACCTTCGGTAACAACTCAGCCCATATGCGATGATTTTCTTCAACGTAACAAGACAGCATTGCTTTAAGAACACGGTTGACTCTTTCAACTGGGTTTGCCTGAGGGTGATACAGAGGCGTGAATCTAATGTGGACATGATAATTCTCACATAACTTCTTGAAAACATTGGACTGAAACTGCACTCCATTATCGCATATTAAGATTTGAGGACAACCGAACATCAGAAAAACATGCTCTTCAGTTATACGTGTAACTGCAATGGCTGTAGCTGATCTTAAAGGGAAAAACAAAGAAAATTTGCTGAACGTATCTGTGACCACATAGATAAACCGATATCCTTCTTTTGAGCGAGGCAAGGGACCAACGAGATCTACAGAGATCATCTGCCAAGGAACAGTTGGTTCAGGATGTTTACCCATATAACCGGCAGGACGTTGCAGCTCCGGTTTATGTCGGTTACAAGTTTGACATTTCCTAACATAGGCGGCGACATCAGCTCGCATTTTTGGCCAATAGTAGCGTTCCTTCACCCTTTCAAACGTCTTAAAAACACCAGCATGACAAGCCACGGTTTCATCATGATTTTCCCTAATAATTTTCTTCTTATTCTTCTTTGGAACAACCTCTTTTCAATAGTCCGTCGTATCTCGCAAACCAGGATAAGGACAATAAACATACTTGAAAAGTTTGTCATCGACTACTCGCCATTGTGGAAACTTCAGAGGGCTTTCCTTAACTTGCTGAACCATACGGAGATACCAACTATCTGAAGATGGGTTTACTTCGCTCGAAACGTTGATGGCATTAATTTCTGGCACAGCTCGTGATAATGCATCTGCCACTACGTTATCACGGCCTTTCCGATGGTAAATCTTGAAATTGAATTGCTGTAAGCGTAGCAACCAACGAGCTATACGACCCTTAGGTTCCCTCAAATTATGGAGCCATACCAAGCTATGGTGGTCCGTTATAACAGAAAATTCATAGCCCTCAAGATATGGACGTAGTTTTTCGATCGAAAAGAGAACAGCCAGACATTCCCGTTCTACCGTACTATAGTTACGTTCTTGACGTGTCAGGGATCGGCTCACGTAACAGATCAAGCAACTTCGACTCCGACTATATTTACACTGTAAATCTGCATTCTAGCATCTGACATGCCCACAGTTATAGCAGATACGATCGCACTGACCATAAAGGACGACTTCAGAGGACATATAACGAGAACAATAGGCAAGTGAAGATACTTTGACAACATCAGTCTGCACACTGGTTCTCTGTATTCTATCATCTCACCCCTCTGGAGCATATGAGTTCGCAACGATCATATGAGACGACTTCGAAGCGGGTATAACGTACACAACAGGCAGAACAAGAAACTTCGACTTCGACTATGTTTACTTTGAAACTTTGCATTCTAGTTCCTTGAATGCCCATTCGAGAAGAATATATGACAGCTCATTATATGTGAGTGGATACTTTTTCATATCCACCAAAAACTTCGATTCCAACAATCTAGAGTCGGTAAACCGGCGTGTTCGCCAAAACTTCGAATTTATCAATCTTGATAATAAGTCGGTTATACATCTCATAGGTAGACATTGTCTAGTGTTTCCTGAATCTAAATAACGCAGTCTGCAGTCTAGCATCTAACATGCATACAATTTAAGCAGAAACGATCGCAGTGACCAAATAAGACGACTTTGAAGGGATTATAACGGGAACAGTAGGCAAATGGAGATACATCGACTTCATCGTTGAGCACACTTGATCTCTCTATCCTATCATCTCACATGGACACTATTGAAGCAAACTAGTTCGCAATGACCATATTTGAGACAACTTTCAAGAAGGTATGACGCATACAGCTTGCAGAACAAGAAACTTCGACTTCGACTATGTTTACACTGTAACTCTGCAGTCTAGCATCTGACATGCATACAGTTGAAAAAGATATGATCGTAGTGACATAAGACGACTTTGGATGGTATATAGCAAGTACAATAGGCAGATGAAAAAACAACGACTTCATCTGTGTGCACACTCTATCTCTCTATCCTATCATTTCACATGGATACTATTCTAGCAGACGGGTTCGCGATGCCCATATGAGACGATTCCCAAGCGGGTATAACGCAAACAACTTGCACAACAAGAAACTTTGACTACGACTATGTTTACACTCTGCAGTCTAGCATCTGACATGCATACAGTTGAAGCAGATATGATCGCAGAGACCATATGAGACGACTCTAAAGGGTATATTGAAAGTACAATAGGTAGATGAAGATACATCGACTTCATCGGAGTGCATACTTCATCTCTCTATCCTATCATCCCACATGGATACTACTGAAGCAGAAGAGTTCGCAATGCCCATATGAGACGACTTTTGAGCGGGTATAACGTACACAACTTGCAGAACAAGAAACTTCGACTATGTTCATACTGTAACTCTGCAGTCTATCATCTGACATGCATATAGTTGATGCAGAAACGATTGCAGTGACCGTTTAAGACGACTTTGAAGGGATTATATCGGGTACAATAGGCAAATGAAGATACATCGACTTTATCGTTGTGCACACTATATCTCTCTATCCTATCATCTAACATGGACTTCATTGAAGCAGACAAGTTCGAAATGAACATACAAGACGACTTTCAAGCAGAATTAACGCACACAGCTTGTAGAACAAGCAACCTCGACTTCGAATATGTTTTCACTGTAATTCTGCAGTATAACATCTGGCATGCATACAGTTGGAGCAGATACGACTGCAGTGACCATATTAGATGACATTGGAGGGTATATAGCGAGTACAACAGGTGAATGGGGATATATCGACTTCATCGTTGTGCAAACTATATCTCCCTATCATATCATCTCACATGGATACTTCTGTAGCAGACAAGTTCACCTTGAACATATAGGACTACCTTCAAGCGGGTATAACGCACACAGCTTGCAGAACAAGAAACTCCGACTTCGACTTTGTTTACACTGATCGCAACGATCATTTGAGACGACATCGAAACGGAAATAACGCATAAAACAGGAAGAACAAGAAACTTCGACTGTGTTTACACTGTGGCTCTGAAATCTAGCATCTAACATGCCGACAGTTGGTATCGATACGATCGCATTGACCATATAGAAAGACTCCGAAGGACATATAACAAGATCAATAGGCAAGTGAGGATATTTTGACAACATCAGTCTGCACACTGTATCTCTGTATTTTATCATCTTACATAGATACCTCTGGAGCATATCAGTTCGCATCGATCATATGAGACGATATCAGAACAAGTATAACGCACACAATAGGCAGAACAAGAAACTGCGACTAAATTTACACTGTAACTTTGCATTCTAGCTTCTTGAATGCCTATTCAAGAAGTATATATGACAGCTCATTATATGTGAGTGGGGTACTATACTTTTTCATAACCACCAGAAACTTCGATTCCAACAATCAAGAGTCGGTGAACCGGCGTTTTCGCCAAAATTTCGAATCTACCAATCTTGATAATAAGTTGGTTATACATCTTATAGGTAGACATTGTCTAGTGTTTCCTGAATCAAAATAACGCTTACAACAGGGACAGCAAGAATCTTCGACTTCGACTATGTTTCCACTGTAATTTCGCATTCTAGCATCTGACATGCCTACAGTTATAGCAGATACGATCGCACTGACCATATAGGACGACTTCAGAGGACATATAACGAGAACAATAGGCAAGTGAAGATACTCTGACAACATCAGTCTGCAAACTGTATCTTTGTATTCTATCATCTCACACCTCTGGAGCATATAATTTCGCAACGATCATATGATACGACTTCGAAGCGGGTATAACGTACACAACAGGCAGAACAAGAAACTTCGACTTCGACTATGTTTACTTTGAAACTTTGCATACTAGCTTCTTGATTGCCCATTCAAGAAGAATATATGACAGCTCATTATATGTGAGTGGAGTACTATACTTTTTCATATCCACCAAAAACTTCGATTCCAACAATCAAGTGTCGGTAAACCGGCGTGTTCGCCAGAACTTCGAATTTATCAATCTTGATAATAAGTCGGTTATACATCTTATAGGTAATCATTGTCTAGTGTTTCCTGAATCAAAATAACGCTTACAACAGAGAGAGCAAGAAACTTCGACTATGTTTACTGTAACTTCGCATTCTACAGTAATTGCAGATACGATCGCACTGACCATATAGTACGACTTCGAAGGACATACAACGAGAACAATAGGCAAGTGAAGATACTTCGACCACATCAGTCCGCATACCGTATCTCAGTATTCTATCATCTCACATGGATACCTCTGGAGCATATGAGTTCGCAACTATTATATAAGACGACATCGAAGCAGGTATAACGCACACAACAGGCAGAACAAGAAACTTCGACCCCGACTATGTATAACAACTCTTTTGATGTTTTGGAAAAGAAAAAGATTTTTACTTGTTATAGGCACGGCAGCTCGTTTGTTTGGGAGCAGGTCGTGAGTTAGTTTTTTTCATAGGTGACTAGTGGGGTTATCCTTTTGTCAGGCGCCACTCAGTTTTCACAGCTGAATTACTGAGAAAAAAATCCAAGATATAAATATAAGCCAAAATAACTGTTAACAGATTTATTCACCTTAACATGCCAACAATAGGTATTCAAATTGGTGGTAAATATGTACTATGATTGTAACTCAGTACAAGGGTAGATTTTCCTTCATATAGGCCTATACTTTGGGTTCACAGAGTCTCTAACAGACCCAATAATTCTATTATAATATGTAAAATCCGATCTTAGACTGTTATGTGTTATTGACAAGTGTTTAAATATCTCATGACATTAGACAGTGAAAAATAACTATTTCAATGTCCTCAGACAGGGAAAAAAATATGTAGATTAAATGTCCTCAGACAGTGAAAAAATATGTATGTTAAATGTCTTCAAGACAGGGCACAAAAAGTACATGTTGAATGTCCTCAAGACAGGGAAGAAAGTATATATGGAATATTCTGACCTTAGCTGCAAGTTCTGGATTTTGAACCATGAGATTCCAACTGTGGTCCAATAGATCTCACTACCTGGATGAACAAAGACACTCCTCCCTCAGTCGGCGGTAGGGGTTAGGTGTGCTAGGAAA
The DNA here is from genome assembly GCA_918026855.4 of Phaedon cochleariae. Lineage (NCBI taxonomy): Eukaryota > Metazoa > Arthropoda > Insecta > Coleoptera > Chrysomelidae > Phaedon > Phaedon cochleariae. The sequence continues at coordinate 35,184,171 of OU896709.1, read as the reverse complement.
ACTGGATCCCCACACCGTTGACAGGAGTCACAACCACCTGGAGACCTGGGCACTTGGTGTATCCCAGGGCAACTGGATTCTGCACTGCAACTCTGGCTGACGGGTCCACAGGCTGCCACCAGGGCAAGCTCTTCCTACCATCCAAGCTGGACCAGGACGTCTCACTTTCTGACTGGGCTCTGGGAGTTCAGGCTCCAAAGTAACAAAATCCTAGGGATTAAGGATCAATCAACCTTACCGGGAGTCTGGACTCCCCTGGACTTCCTGTCAGAAGTCAGGATCACTGGCTATCTAAACCAGAGAAGGGCTGCTAGGGACTTGCACTGTTGGCAGCAAGGATTCTGCCAGAAATTCCAGGCTGTCGGGTCCTATAGATGCCCAGAGACATGCACAAGAAATCACCAGGGTCTTGCTTCCACCTTCAAGTGTGTTGGTGACTCAGGCTTCAAAGCACGAAGATCCCTCAGGTGCCTCAACCATTGAAAAAAGTGTCCAAGTGATGTCCAAACAGCGAAGTCCAGAAAACAGTTCAAGATTTCTAAATGCCCATAGTTGATAAATGATCCGATTTTAAGTGATCCATCCAGTTGACAGTGTTGATTGATGAAATTCAAGTCCAGAAACATAGCATGTGGTCAAAAGAAAATGGAGTTCAAATCATCCACTTGTCTGTACCCCCTGCTCCCCTGTATAAGGCCGTGATATCTGAAATGTAGATACCCCATCGAATATCATCCACACAAAATGAGATTTAATATTTCTCACCTTCCTATCGGAAAGGCCTAACACAAAAGTAGGTGTCCACCACCTGACTTGATCGCACGAGAGCCAAAATCAAAAAGAGCTTCATTTTGGCTTCAGCACATGAAACCTTTTCACAAGAGAAGGAATCAAAAAGAAGGATGAATAAACGGAAATTGCTCATACAACAAGTTTCCGTCAATCAGAGCACTTTTGATCTATTGCAAAAAAATAATACAAACCAAATTCCGTCTCTGCGCAGTGTCAATCTAGCCACCCAAATAATATGATTCAAGTCAGATTCAGGGATGCAACTTGAAAGAAATACTGAATATCGATCATGACATCGATAGTCGATACGATAGTCGATACGATAGTCGATACGATAGTCGATACGATAGTCGATACGATAGTCGATACATAATTGCAAATATCCCTGCACCATTACAGGCCACTGCCACTAAACGCGACAAACAGTCTTCTACTGGTAAGAGACTATGATGTAAACAACAATCTTCATGGGCATCTGACAAATGTGTAAGAATTGTTGAGAAGTGGACTAAAATAACCTAACTGCCATCCAGTCATGGAAATTGAAAATGAAAACATTTAACAAGATGGAATAATGTAAAGTACCTCAAAACCTAGAAAAGAAATCATTGAGTTACGCAGTGCATCTCTACAAAGCTTCCCTATCACCTATTTTCAGAATTCACACCATGGAACATGAAAAGGCAAATCTTCATGTTACATTCACCCCCTTCCTCGGATATAAAAAATTGGCATTGAAAGATGACTATTTTTTATACTCGGAATCTATATGTACACACAAAAAATTCTTAATATTAAATTGAGCTCAATTTTCCTATTTACTAATTCCTATCATCTATGAATTGAGGCTAAGCTTAATTCAACCTACAATCTACCTTAACCTGTATCTACAATGGTATGTACAAATCACTTTCGTGATGTGTTCAGTAACCTCTTCATGATCATGCTTCCTACTAATCGTCACATGCAGATTCCTCATCACTATGGATTGTGGAGACATCAGTAAGTGATCCATGATATGGTTTTAAATCCTGAACATGCCAAGTCCCGGCGTCTGAGCCATCTTGGTACTTCAAAACATATACTAGTTTTGATTTTTTCTTTGCTACCGTACAAAGAGTGTAGCGTGGAGCTAACTTTTGAGCAAAACTGTTAGCAGCATTTGAGAGGACCCGGTTCCTCTTCCAAACCTTGTCTCCTACGAAAAATTCTATGTCCCTTCTCCGTAAATTATAATATTTAGCATTCCTTTTATATGATAAATTCAATTTATTTTGAACATCCTTAAAAATGTCAGATAAGTTACCCAAGTTCTGAGCCCATCGCTCTCTACTGGTTGTATCTAATTGTACCTCTCCTTTTCCATAATATTTCCCTGAACAGGGAACCTCACGTCCGAAATTCAAAAAGGCAGGGCTGTAACCTGTCACATCATGTACCGCAGTTCTCATAGCATATGCTATTCTAGGCAACTCTTTATCCCATGTTTTATGATTTCCATTTACATAACTCCGGACTGCTGTACAGATGGTACGGTTTGCTCGTTCTACATAGTTAGCCTGAGGATGGTAATATGGCGTATATCGAAACGTAGACTCATAGTCCTGAACAAGTTTTTTTATGGATTTACTAATGAGCTGTCTGCCATTATCACATACTATGTGCTGAGGCACTCCATAAACTAGGAAAACATCATTTTCTAAAAATTTTATCATACTGCTAGAAGTAGCATTTCTTAAAGGACAAATCAGAGGATATTTAGTAACCCAGTCAGATACTACCAAAATGTATTGAAAACCACTTGAGCTTCTGGGAAGAGGTCCCATTAAATCTACGGCTATCACTTGCCATGGAAAACGTACACTACGCTCAGTACCCATTAGTCCAAATTTTGAGTGATTAGGTGCTTTTTGTGAAGCGCACATCTTGCAAGATTTCACGTATTGAGTTATATCTCTCCTCATCTTTGGCCAATAGTACGTAAGAGCAACTCTAGTATATGTTTTGTGGTAACCTGCATGTGAAGCAGTACTAGGATCATGACATGAAGATATTATGTGTTTTCTTTGACACTTTGGAACCAACAACTTCCACTCAGAAACGTTAGAATCCATATCTAATTTTGACGGAATTAACTTGTATACATAACCTTCTTTTACAGACCATTGTGAATAATCATCAGGTTTATGTAGAATTTTGGTGCGAATATTCTCATAAAATGAATCTAGGTTGAATTTCTCAGAGTCTTCCAAAGGTGAATCAACTGGACTACGAGATAAAATGTCAGGAATTACATTCAATGCTCCTTTGATATAAGCAATGTCAAAATCAAACTGGCTGAGCCGAACACTCCAGCGAGCAAGTCTGCCTGTGGGATTTTTCATTTTAAAAAACCATTTAAGGGATGCATGATCACTAACAAGAGTAAATTTAACTCCTTCCACATATGGACGAAATTTCTCGCAGGCAAAAATACAAGCTAAGGTTTCCTTCTCAGTTGTGCTGTAGTTTCTTTCACTTTTAGACAAACTTCTTGAAGCATAAGCTATCACCTTTTCCACATTATTTTGATTTTGAGTGAGTACACCACCTAAACCGGTGTCTGATGCATCACATTGTATTACAAATGGTAAAGAAAAATCTGGGCTAGCCAAGACAGGTGCAGATACTAATGCATTCTTTATATTCTGAAAAGCTTTATCTGCTTCCTCAGACCATTTTATCTTTTGTCCTTTTTTCTTATTTTTCAAAAGATCATTTATAGGTGACATTAATGTAGAAAACTGTGGGATGAACCTCCTATACCAACTACATGAGCCAGTGAATCTTTTTACTTCTGTAGTGTTTGTTGGTCTAGGAAAATTCACCATAGCCAGAACTTTTGAAGAATCTGTTTTTAACCCAAATTTATCAACAACAAACCCCAGGTACTTCAGTGAAGATTTGAAAAATTCGCATTTATTGATATTTACTGTGAGGTTTGCTTCTTTTAAACGCTTTGACACTTCTCTGAGTAATTGAATGTGTTCTTGAAAGGTTGAACTAATAATGATTGCATCATCTAAGTACACAAATACGTTAGGTTCCATCTCTGGACCAAAAATGGCGTCCATTAGCCTCTGTTGGCATTGGGCAGCATTGGAAAAACCAAAAGGCATGACATTAAAATAAAAAAGGCCCCTCCCAGGGACAGAAAATGCAGTCTTTTTCTTAGATTCATCATCCAAGGGAATCTGCCAAAATGCACTTTTTAAGTCAATGGATGAAATGTAATTTGCCTTGCCTAACAATGATAAAGTTCTATCAACTACAGGAAGAGGATAGCTGTCTTTCTTAGTGAGCAAATTCAACTTACGTCCATCAAAACAAAAACGAAATTCTCCATTAGCCTTTTTTACCAACAGTACTGGAGATGACCATTCACTACTGGATGGTTCAACTACATTTAGAGCTAACATATTGTCTAATTCCTTATTTAAATGACCTAGCATATAAGGTGACATTAAATACTGCCGTTGCTTGACAGGTTGAGCATCTCCAGTCTCAATATGATACGTCAGTTTATTAGTTCTCCCCAATTGACCATCTTTAGATAATTTTTTAAATTCTGCAATGACTTCATTAACCACAATTTTCTGGTCTCGGGACATATCGTCTAGACTTTTAACTTGATCAGTTGTGAATGACATGTCATTATTTAATCCGACTGAAGCGATATTGACATTGGTACAATCACTGACCTCCCAAGAATTATCTTTGAAATTTACTTTCAACTTAAACTCATTACAAAAATCACTTCCTAAAATGAAGGAGTAATCCAACGAAGGAACTATGAGGAATGAAATAATTTGACATTTATCTCCTGCTAAAATAGGAATATCAACTGTACCTGTAACAGTCTGTTTTGCATTATCTGCAGTAAGAACAGAATTGTGTTTGGAATTTTTTATATCTAGATTCAAAGATTTGACGAATTCAATACCTTTATTTCCAATTGTGCTTTTACTTGCACCTGAATCTAGCAAGGCAATAATTTTTTGTCCAAATACAGTAACATTCACATAGGGTCTATTGTCAAATTCCTTTTTGACGAAAATAGGAGCAGTAGCATTAATATTTTGAAAATAATTTTTAACAAATGAAATCAAATTATTTTGTTCTGATGTTCGAACTTTGGCATCAAGTTGCGGAGGCGAAACGTGCCCAGGATTAAATGGTTTTACCTCCGGGACTCGTTTCCCGAACATTTTGAGCATTCACTAAGAGTTACTCCTGGATTTCCACATCTAAAGCAGAACTTAGTTTTTTTTAAAGTGCAATGCCTAAAATGATGATTTTCTAATTTGCAATTGAAACAAACCATAGGTTTTCTATTTTCGCTACTTTTATTTTCAGTGCTACTGCTAGCTTGCTGATTATTAGACCTTTTGTATACTCGTGAATTCCAAGATTTTTTTTGGTGAAAATTATTGCTTTCTAAACTGCAATTATCAAACTCATAATCTAAATTATCTTCAACAGAATTGATATGAGATTTCCTTGAGTTGGATTTAACCTGAAGATCTCTGAAAACTTCTTCTAAAACTTTGACATCAGTGATTAATTCCTCTACAGAGTTATATCTATTAAGAGCTAGTTTTTCTACAAATTCAGATCTTAAATTCTTCTGAATCCACTTCACCTTTGTGACTAGTGCTGGGGTAGACGTGAGCCTACTGAATAGTTGCTCCATTACAGCCACAAAAATGACTATGGATTCATCTTCAAATTGTTTTCTATGTTTGATAGTCTCCCAGAGCTCCTCATCATAGTCCCTACTCAAGAAATCCTGTTCTAGTCGTTTAGATAAAGAGTCCCAATCTCTTACAATATTGTTCTCCTTGACATGACGAAGCCACAAAAGAGCCTTACCAGAGAATAAGTCAACTGCAGATTCATACAGTTGCTGTCGAGTAACCTGTCTAGCTTCAGCTAGTTCATACACCCTTTCTAGAAATGATTTAACCCCTAGAGATTTTTTTGAACCGTCAAATTTTAAGTCTCATTTATAAATAGAAGCTGGTTTTGAAGTGCTTGGCAACATGTTAGGATGAATTCTTGGAGAAGATGTATTTACAGATGGATCAAACATGGGTGGTTCTTCTGCGATCCTTTCATCTAACTCTGCTTCTAAAGCAAGACTAAATTCCATACCTGATGTGATGGTGGTCGGGTTCTTGATCGGCGGCTGATGTCAGCCTCGTGGCTTTCGGCCTTGAATCCCTCCAATTTGAGGTATGGTACCAAAACCAAAATTGGTCACCACGAAATGAGAATTCGAATCGAATTAATCCCAACACTAATGGAGAAAGAATAAATCAAAATATGTACAATGCGAAATCGAATCTCTGGCTTACTTGTCACACGAGTTGGATCAACCTTCTCCAGGAAAAATGGCGAGATATCTCCTGAAGATGATGGGCCGTCCTTCAACCGGAAGATCGGTCTTTATCTCAAAACGCCCCATACCTCAGGAAAGTGTTGGTGGGAGATTTTCCCGCGAACACACTGTAGATGGTATTTCACCACCACAGAAAGATGAGAGAATATCCTAGCTCCAACAAGAAAATACCTAATTTACCCGATATTAGTGAATGTTAACCATTTTACATCTAGTTTTCGTGGAAATTGATTTTTCGGCGGTTAAAGCCGTTTTGCCACGACCACAATATTCAAACGGAGACATGCGCAGACATGACCTCGGAACTACGTCGACCCATGACGCAATCTTCTTCTTTTTCGATGGATGCTCAACTTCATCGAACGAGACATAAACAATAGGGTTATTACACCTACTATTCGATTTAACAACAAGCCACTATTTTTAAAGATCCAGATGTCGTGCTAGGCTTAGTCCTTCCATAATCAATCAATTTTAAGGTAATTTAATAGCGACCAAAAAAAAAATAACCACTTTCAATGACAAGTGTTGACCATTGCTTAAAGTACGAAGAATAATGAGAAGATATTGTCCTTCAAAAGAAAGAAGAACAGCTCGCAAGTATCGATCATCTGTCAACAGTCAACAATCTGATGGTGACGTCTTCGCTCAATATTATTGATCGAAAATGTAAACAACATAACAACGATAACAATCGGATAAATCGAATGAGAACTGAAACAGTGAAATCTTCATCGTTAAAACTTTAAAATATCCGAACGCTCGAACATATCGAAGAAGACTGGCCATCATTCCACAAAAACAACACTGTGCATAAATATTCAAAACCTGAATCGCGAACCACGGTAAGCACTGACAACAGACCTTGTCTAATAGAAACTCGAGAGACTATTTGGTTTTCAGGAGCTAAATAAGAGAACTGATTTACGACAATAAACTGCATGAACTATTTGAGATTGCAAATAGGATATATCCACGACAACTGATGAATAAACAAATGAAAATCTGAGAGAAAAGTACGTAAACAAAACCATCTCGATTTGATTTCTAGCAGTATTTTCGTTAGGCAAAAACGAAGTGTAACACAACTTTGAAGTGTGAAAATAATCAATATAATGTAATAATGCCCTATCAATATTATTCATCGATATTCTTGTAAAGTGCTGTTCAATATGTTGCAGATATTGTTTGTAGATGTTTCTGGAAAATTCGTTTTCAAATGCTACTAGATATTTTCTGATAATATCTACATATATGTATATATATATTGTAAGAATATATGCCATCGATATGGTTTCTGGCATAATTTTGGATATGTGTCAATATTTGTTTTCAATGTATCCGTTACATTCAGAATCGAAGGTGTATCAACTTATAAATGAGAGATTGATCGTGATGATTCATTAATATCGTATCATCGTGAATGTTCAATATAAAATAACAATTTTTTGAAGATATATTGTGGAGATTGTTTCTGGATAACCACTTTATATCCTCATTCAATATCTGTATGATGATATTGTGTGAATATCTACCTTAGATATAATTCAGGGCAATATTTTGAATATATAAGTATATTTCACTTCGACATTTTTCGCGCATTGAAAATGAATGTTGTATCAACTCCAAAGTGTGAGAATGATCAATATGATTTATCAATATCCTAAAAAAGGGCTGTTCAATATGTTATAGATATTGTTTGTAGATATTTCTGTAGACTTCTTTCTCAATAGCTACTAGATATTATTCGCCAATATCCACATACAAATATGTAATAATATTGGCCATCGATATAATTTCCGACATTATTTCAAATATGTGTCAATATTTGTAATCAATATACTACTTTCATTCATTATTTATCTTGTATCAACTTCCAGTTATGACATTATTCAATGGGATCCATCAATATCACATTATACTGATGTTCAATATGAAAGATATATGTTTTTGTAGATATATACGGTATTTCGATTCTCGATAGTTTCTCCATAATGTCACTCAATATCAATTCAACTATATTCACTATATATAAGTTTTCGATATAGCTCTGAGCTTTATTTTTGATATTTGTCAATATTTTTTTTCCAATTCACTTCCCACATTGGAATATCATTGTTTCATAAACTTTCGAATACGACATTATTCCATATATGATCATCTATCATCCCAGCATATTGATGTTGGATATAATATTTATATATTCCTTAAATATATCTTGAATATCAATTCCCAATGATCACCACATATTCTCAACCAATATCCGCATAACTATATTTTATGAATATTTTATATTGATTCTGTTCCAAGCATTCTGTTCAATATGTGTATATATTTGTTTTGAATCTCCTGTTAATATTATGGATAGATATTGTATCAACGTTTGATTGATAGAAACATGAATATCATTCATCAATACCTTAGCATACCGATTTTTCATACGAAATATATATTACTTGGCGATATGTTTGAGATATTGTTAATAAATAACCCGTCCATATTCCTACCCAATGTCTGAGTTACTATATAGTATGAATATAAGATACTGATATAATTTGAAGCATTCTTTTGAATATGTGTCGATATTTTTTTTTCAATTAGTCTGAACATCAGTCATGAATGCAGTAACAAGATTATTTCTCATTATTGATCTATATTTGGTGTCAATATTTATAATATATCACTAAGTGGTGATGCCAAGGATATTGTTCATCTTCAACCTACTATATTGTTGGTCAATATCGATGAGCCATCAGTTACATATATAGAGATGATGAATGATTCTCAATCAACGCACTTCATTGTTTTTTTCATATCAACAAATCAATATTGTAGGATGATTGTGAATCAATATTATTTCAGATATTTTGTTGAATGATTTAACAATCTTTTTATGCAACATCGAATCAATATCAATCTACAATAGCATGTTGAATGTTTGGATCCAATATTGTGCCTACTTGATTCCTCGATATTGCGCCAATTTTTCATCTATATTGGTCGAATATCGGCCCAATCGAAGTATCTTCACTTGTCAGTTGTTTTCGTTATATGTCCCTCGAAGTCGTACTATATGGTCAGTGCGATCGTATCTGCAATTACTGTAGGTATGTCAGATGCAAGAATGCGAAGTTACAGTTGAAACATAGTCGAAGTCGAAGTTCCTTGCTCTCCATGTTGTGAGCGTTCTTTTGATTCAGGAAACACTAGACAATGTCTACCTATAAGATGTATAACCGACTCATTATTGAGATTGATAAATTCGAAGTTTTGGCGAACACGCCGGTTTACCGACTCTTGATTGTTGTAATCGAAGTTTCTGGTGGATATGAAAAAGTATAGTACTCCACTCACATATAATGAGCTGTCATATATACTTCTTGAATAGGCATTCAAGAAGCTAGAATACAAAGTTACAAAGTAAACATAGTCGAAGTCAAAGTTTCTTGATCTGCCTGTTGTGAACGTTATACCCGCTTCGATGTCGTCTCATATGATCGTTGCGAACTCATATGCTCCAGATGTATCTATGTGAGATAATAAAATACAGAGATACAGAGTGCAGACTGATGTTGTCAAAGTATCTCCACTTGCCTATTGTTCTCGTTATATGTCCTTTGAACTCGTCCTATATGGTCAGTGCGATCTTGTTCTGCCTGTTGTGTGCGTTATACCCGTTTTGATGTCGTCTCATATGATCGTTGCCAACTACCATGCTACAAAGGTATTCATGTGGAATGTTACAATACAGAGATACAGTGTGCAGACGGATGTCGGAGTATCTTCACTTGTCAGTTGTTCTCGTTATATGTCCCACGAAGTCGTCTTATATGGTTAGTGCGATCGTATCTGCTATAGCTGTAGACATGTCAGATGCTAGAATACGGAGTAACAGTGTAAGCATAGTCGGGGACGAAGTTTCTTGTTCTGCCTGTTGTGTGCGTTATACCTGTTTCGATGTCATCTCATATAATAGTTGCGAACACATATGCTCCAAAGGTATCCATGTGAGATGATAGAATACTGAGATAAGGTATGCGGACTGATGTGGTCGAAGTATCTTCACTTGCCTATTGTCCTCGTTGTATGTCCTTCGGAGTCGTACTATATGGTCAGTGCGATCGTATCTGCAATTACTGTAGGCATGTCAGATGCAAGAATGCGAAGTTACAGTGGAAACAAAGTCGAAGTCGAAGTTTCTTGCTCTCCCTGTTGTGAGCGTTATTTTGATTTAGGAAACACTCGACAATGTCTACCTATAAGATGTATAACCGACTTATTATCAAGATTGAAAAATTCGAAGTTTTGGCGAACACTCCGGTTTACCGACTCTTGATTGTTGGAATCGAAGTTTCTGGTGGATATGAAAAAGTATAGTACTCCACTCACATATGATGAGCTGTCGTATATACTTCTTGAATAGGCATTCAAGAAGCCAGAATGCAGAGTTACAAAGTAAACATAGTCGAAGTCAAAGTTTCTTGTTCTGCCTGTTGTGTACGTTATACCCGCTTCGATGTCGTCTCATATAATCGTTGCGAACTTATATGCTCCAGAGGTATCTATGTGAGATGATAAAATACAGAGATACAGTGTGCAGACTGATGTTGTCAAAGTATCTTCACTTGCCTATTATTCTCGTTATATGTCCTCTGAAGTCCTCCTATATGGTCAGTGCGATCGTATCTGCTATAACTGTAGGCATGTCAGATGCTAGAATGCAAAGTTACAGTGTAAATATAGTATAAGTCGAAGTTTCTTGTTGTGCCTGTTGTAATCGTTATAACAGTTTCGATGTCGTCTCATATGATCGATACGAACTGATATGCTCCAGAGGTATCTATGTAAGATGATAAAATACAGAGATACAGTGTGCAGACTGATGTTGTCAAAGTATCCTCACTTGCCTGTTGATCTTGTTATATGTCCTTCGGAGTCTTTCTATATGGTCAATGTGATCGTATTGGTTTCAACTGTAGGTATGTCAGATGCAAGAATTCAGAGCGACAGTGTGAACATAGTCGAAGTTTCTTCTTCTCCCTGTTTTATGCGTTATTTCCGTTTCGATGTCGTCTCAAATGATCGTTGCGAACTGATATGCTCCAAAGATATCCATGTGAGATGATAGAATACAGAGATACAGTGTGCGGACTGATGTTGTCGAAGTTTCTTTATTTGCCTATTGTTCTCGTTATAAGTCCTACAAAGTCGTCTCATATGGTCACTGCGATCGCATCTGCTATAACTCTAGGCATGTCAGATGCTAGAATGCGAAGTTTTAGTGTTGACATAGTCGGAGTCAAAGTTTCTTGTTCTGCCTATTGTGTGCGTTATACCCACTTCGATGTCGTCTTATATAATAGTTGCGAACTCATATGCTACAAAGGTATCCATGTGAGATGATATGATACAGAGATACAGTGTGACGGATGATGTTGTCGAAGTATCTTTATTTGCCTATTGTTCTCGTTATAAGTCCTTCAAAGTCGTCTCATATGGTCAGTGCGATCGCATCTGCTATAACTGTAGGCATGTCAGATGCTAGAATGCAAAGTTTCAGTGTTAATATAGTCGAAGTCGAAGTTTATTGTTCTGCCTGTTGTGTGCGTTATACCCGTTTTGATGTCGTCTCATATGATCGTTGCGAACTACCATGCTACAAAGGTATCCATGTGAAATGTTAGAATACAGAGATACAGTGTGCAGACGGATGTCGAAGTATCTTCACTTGTCAGTAGTTCTCGTTATATGTCCCACGAAGTCATCTTATAATATGGTCAGTGCGATCGTATCTGCAATAGCTGTAGGCATGTCAGATGAAACATAGTCGAAGTTTCTTGCTCTTTTTGTTGTAAGCGTTATTTTGATTCAGGAAACTCTCGACAATGTCTACCTATAAGATGTATAACCGACTTATCATCAAGATTGATAAATTCGAAGTTTTGGCGAACACGCCGGTTTACCGACTCTTGATTGTTGGAATGTAAGTTTTTGGTGGATATGAAAAAGTATAGTACTCCACTCACATATAATGAGCTGTCATATATTCTTCTTGAATGGGCATTCAAGAAGCTAGAATGCAAAGTTTCAAAGTAAACATAGTCGAAGACGAAGTTTCTTGTTCTGCCTGTTGTGTACGTTATACCCGCTTCGATGTCGTCTCATATAATCGTTGCGAACTTATATGCTCCAGAAGTATCTATGTGAGATGATAAAATACAGAGATACAGAGTGCAGACTGATGTTGTCAAAGTATCTTCACTTGCCTATTGTTCTCGTAATATGTCCTCTGAAGTCGTCCTATATCGTCAGTGCGATCGTATCTGCTATAACTGAAGGCATGTCAGATGCTAGAATGCAAAGTAACAGTGTAAATATATTCGAAGTGGAAGTTTCTTGTTCTGCCTGTTGTGTGTGTTATACCCGTTTTGATGTCGTCTCATATGATCGATGCGAACTGATATGCTCCAGAGGTATCTATGTAAGATGATAAAATACAGAGATACAGTGTGCAGACTGATGTTGTCAAAGTATCCTCACTTGCCTATTGATCTTGTTATATGTCCTTGGGAGTCTTTCTATATGGTCAATGCGATCGTATCGGTTTCAACTGTAGGCATGTCAGATGCTAGAATTCAGAGCCACAGTGTGAACATAGTCAAAGTTTCTTGTTCTCCCTGTTTTATGCGTTATTTCCGTTTCGATGTCTTCTCAAATGATCGTTGCGAACTGATATGCGAGATACAGTGTGCGGACTGATGTTGTCGAAGTATCTTTATTTGCCTATTGTTCTCGTTATTAAGTCCTTCGAAGTCGTCTCATATGGTCAGTGCGATCGCATCTGCTATAACTGTAGGCATGTCAGATGCTAGAATGCGAAGTTACAGTGTAGACATAGTCGAAGTCAAAGTTTCTTGTTCTGCCTATTGTGTGCGTTATACCCGCTTCGATGTCGTCTTATATAATAGTTGCGAACTCATATGCTACGAAGGTATCCATGTGAGATGATATGATACAGAGATACAGTGTGCGGACTGATGTTGTCGAAGTATCTTTATTAGCCTATTGTTCTCGTTATAAGTCCATCGAAGTCGTCTCATATGGTCAGTGCGATCGCATCTGCTATAACTGTAGGCATGTCAGATGCTAGAATGCGAAGTTACAGTGTAGACATAGTCGAAGTCAAAGTTTATTGTTCTGACTATTGTGTGCGTTATACCCGCTTCGATGTCGTCTTATATGATAGTTTTGAACTCATATGCTCCATAGGTATCCATGTGAGATGATATAAAACAGAGATACAGTGTGCGGAATGATGTTGTCGAAGTATCTTTATTTGCCTATTGTTCTCGTTATAAGTCCTTCAAAGTCGTCTCATATGGTCAGTGCGATCGCACCTGCTATAACTGAAGGCATGTCAGATGCTAGAATGCAAAGTTACAGTGTAAATATAGTCGAAGTCGAAGTTTCTTGTTCTGCCTGTTGTGTGCGTTATACCCGTTTTGATGTCGTCTCATATGATCGTTGCGAACTACCATGCTACAAAGGTATTCATGTGGAATGTTACAATACAGAGATACAGTGTGCAGACGGATGTCGAAGTATCTCCATTTGTCAGTTGTTCTCGTTATATGTCCCACGAAGTCGTCTTATATGGTCAGTGCGATCGTATCTGCTATAGCTGTAGGCATGTCAGATGCTAGAATACGGAGTAACAGTGTTAGCATAGTCGAGGACGAAGTTTCTTGTTCTGCCTGTTGTGTGCGTTATACCTGTTTCGATGTCGTCTTATATAATAGTTGCGAACTCATATGCTCCAGAGGTATCCATGTGAGATGATAGAATACTGAGATACGGTATGCGGACTGATGTGGTCGAAGTATCTTCACTTGCCTATTGTTCTCGTTGTATGTCCTTCGGAGTCGTACTATATGGTCAGTGCGATCGTATCTGCAATTACTGTAGGCATGTCAGATGCAAGAATGCGAAGTTACAGTGGAAACATAGTCGAAGTCGAAGTTTCTTGCTCTTCCTGTTGTGAGCGTTATTTTGATTTAGGAAACACTCGACAATGTCTATAAGATGTATAACCGACTTATTATCAAGATTGATAAATTCGAAGTTTTGGCGAACACGCCGGTTTACCGATTCTTGATTGTTGGAATCGAAGTTTCTGGTGGATATGAAAAAGTATAGTTCTCCACTCACATATGATGAGCTGTCATATATACTTCTTGAATAGGCATTCAAGAAGCCAGAATGCAAAGTTACAAAGTAAACATAGTCGAAGTCAAAGTTTCTTGTTCTGCCTGTTGTGTACGTTATACCCGCTTCGATGTCGTCTCATATAATCGTTGCGAACTTATATGCTCCAGAGGTATCTATGTGAGATGATAAAATACAGAGATACAGTGTGCAGACTGATGTTGTCAAAGTATCTTCACTTGCCTATTATTCTCGTTATATGTCCTCTGAAGTCCTCCTATATGGTCAGTGCGATTGTATCTGCTATAACTGTAGGCATGTATGATGCTAGAATGCAAAGTTACAGTGTAAATATAGTCGAAGTCGAAGTTTCTTGATCTGCCTGTTGTAAGCGTTATACCAGTTTTGATGTCGTCTCATATGATCGATGCGAACTGATATGCTCCAGAGGTATCTATGTAAGATGATAAAATACAGAAATACAGTGTGCAGACTGATGTTGTCAAAGTATCCTCAATGTATAAGTGATGAAATATCACAAATTTCATTATAATAAACTATCTACTACTTGAATTCATCGAAACAACGGAAATAAGGAGATGAATTTTTTTTTTTCAAATTGAATAAACGCCAATATATTTGTGAAACCGGTTACACCAAAGATGAATAAATAAATCGAATAAAGTTCTGATAATATTTCATATTGAACAAAAAATAATCACAAGGGCCCTTGTCTCAAAATATTGCTCAAAGTACATGAAAGTACCAATTCTCGGACGGTTCATCAGTTTATTCAAGCTGCCAACAATGAGTTGTCAGATGAATATCCTATTAAATCTTACGGATTGGACCTGGAATGTCAAAAATGATCAATATATGTGAATATGAAATAACATGGTAATGATTTCGATTATATATTTATCATATAGGTAATTTTTGTTTAATTGAAATCTTTCAACGAAAAGGCACGTTGGTTTGTTCACATGACTAATTATTTTTTAACCATAATTTCAATTTACCTGTTTATATAAATGATTTTCAATTGGCAATATTAGCAATTCACTTCAATCTCGATCTCGAGATATATTACTTATTACAGAAAATGCATTCGAATCCATTGACTCATTGAATGGAATGGGAACCTATCGGGAAATTTTTCATAATTTGGCACACATATATAAATATTCAAGTAGATATGTAGATAACTCATAATTTTTCTTGTGTCGTCATTTATTCAATCAACTTCTTCTTCTTTTTTTTTTTGTCAAATAAGAAACTATTTGCATTTTTTTTTTCGAAATGGAAGACGACGTTGAAATTTCCCTAAAATTAATGATAACTTTTTTGCAATACTTATACATTTCAATATTGCTTATTAGTAAAAACAAACTCTTTATTATGATGATGATATAATCATGAACTTGACACTTCGTTCACGTTACTTTGTGTTAGTCAGTATAATATTGTTTATTTTAATCATGCCATGAGAAACTCGAGAAAGCACGTTGATATGTCTTCACAATCAAATGGAATAATAATAATTTCAAGAAATTGAATAGTATAATGATTTTTCCCAATAACATTCATGATTAATAAGTAATAATCAACTCTAGAACTATAGTCAGTGAATTTGGAATCATCAGGAATTGATGGTATACTGAAACAAATAAAATAGGAAATTCATGATTTTTGAAAGAGGTAGACAGCGGATCCCAGCATAGGTTAAACATTTATTGAATTATATATAATATTTTTCACTTATTGTGCGAAACACTTCAAGTTATTCGTATGATAATATATAGGCTTATGTAAGGACTACTTAGCCCATTGTAAATAGTTATCTAGTGAATACATTCTCTTTTTCACATGTTTCAACGAAACCACACAAAACAATGCACCCACGCAGTCAAATGGCCGAACATGGACAAACCAAGGACCGTTTGACTATTCAGCATGATTCGATGGTAACTGCTGGGTAGCCCGGGAACGAAGAAGAGAGTAGGAATGCTACAAGTTGTCACAAGTTGTGGATAGCTACCTACTAGAAGTTCGACGATGGGAGACCACGGAAGTCGTCCCACGAGATGCCTCATCAACCTCTGACTAAGTCGTCTTCCACTTATCACAGCAACTGCCAAGATAGCTGGAAATTCCACTCAATCAGCTGCGAACTTTTCTCGAGAAACATCCCAATACTAGAAGCCAGAAAAACTTACAGCCCAAAGGATTCCTACTTCAGAGTATCAGCCCAGAACGAGAGAAGCCCAATAATCTTTGAAGCCCAAAAAGATTCCACCCTTATGCCCAGGACGAGGATACCTTTCGAGCCCAAAAGGGATACCGCCAAAATTCCCATGACGATTGAAGGATGCCTTGACCATCAGTCGTCAGTCGCTACCCCAAGAAGCCAGCAGTTTCCTTCGTTCATCTGCCAACTACCTCGAATGACAGTCTAGGAAATCTTAAAGCCCAAAAGATTTCATCTCGATGCCCAGGACAAGGATACCTTCGAGCCCAGAAGGATCCTGCCGAAATTTCCATGACGATTGGACGATGCCATGCCCAATCGTCATTCCCTACCTCCAAGCTGCCAGGAGTCTCACCGAGAATAGTCTGATTGAAATGCTTTCGTTGAAAAGCCAGTGCCGGACTTAGTAAAGGTGTGAGTGTGCATTGTAGACACTTAATTTTGAATGTTTGGTGATATTTTTTTTCTGAAATTTTTTGTATATGTAATGGAATTTCAAATGTTCTCCTCGATATATTTAAGTTAGGTAGTGATTTCAAAACTGAAGTCCAGTTTTCTTGGAGAGAGGGGTCATGTCACGGGTAGAACATACGGTATATCAGTAATTTCCAACCATGAGGGTTTTATAAACATGAAGTAAATCAAATCATCCGTTGACATTGAATTATAAAAACTGACCAAGGAACTCTCATGAGAAACGTGCATATCTAATAAAATGTTGTATATAAATATTGGATGTGAGGGTTCCGAAGTTAGTCTGGTCTGGGGCTACTCTTGACTTGACAAGAGCTCGTTGTAATGGTCGTTATAATGTAAGTTGTCATAAGGTCTTTATATCCATTGTTGTTTATTCATATTCATCATCACTTCACCCATAATATTCCATGCTGCAATAAATATTGTTGAGTTTGAATATACTCTCATACTTTCAGTTATCCCTAAACTATTAGTGCCTATTTGGATATTACCTCTCGCAGAATATTAAGCCAAGCATTACCCCTTATAAATCGATATAAATGGATATTAGTGGATAACCACCTATCATATTGTGACAATATGAAAAAGTATAGTATAGTATAGTATAGTATAGTATAGTATAGTATAGTATAGTATAGTATAGTATAGTATAGTGCGATCGCATCTGCTATACATGTAGGCATGTCAGATGCTAGAATGCGAAGTTACAGTGTAGACATAGTCGAAGTCGAAGTTTCTTGTTCTGCAAATCGTGTGCGTATGCATGCTGAAAAAACGTCTTATATGGTAAATGCGAACTTGTCTGCTTCGATAGTGTACATGTGAGGTGATAGGATAGAGATATATAATGTGTACGACGATGGAGTCGATGTATCCCCATGTGCCTATTGTTCTCGTTATATACTCTTCGGAGTCGTCTTATACGGTCACTGCCATCGTATCTGCTCCAACTGTATGAATGTCAGATAATGGACTGCAGAGTTACAGTGAAAACATTGTCAGAGTCGGAGTTCCTTGTTCTGCGAGCTGTGTGCGTTATACCCGCTTGGAAGTCGTCTTATATGGTCAATGCAAACTTGTCTGCTTCAGAAGAGTCCATATAAGATGATAGGATAGAGAGATATAGTGTGCACAACGATGAAGTCGATGTTCCTTCATTTGCCTATTGTAATCGTTATTATACCCTTCAATGTCGTCTTATACGGTCACTGCCATCGTATCTGCTTCAACTGTATGCATGCCAGATGTCATACTGCAGAGTTACAGTGTAAACATATTCGGATTCGAGGTTTCTTGTTCTGCAAGCTGTGTGCGTGATACCTGCTCGAGAGTCGTCTGATATGGTCATTGCGAACTTGTCTGCTTCAATAATATCCATGTAAGATGATAGGATAGAGAGATATAGTGTGCACAACGATAAAGTCGATGTATCTTTATTTGCCTATTGTACACGTTATATATATATACGTATATACGTCACTTATACACTGTCACTTCAAAATCCGTCTGCACACTGTATCTCTGATACACTTTGATATGATAGGATAGAGAGATAGAGTGTACACTCCGATGAAGGTAATGTATCTTCGTCTGCCTATTTTACCTCCTATACACCCTTTAAAGTCGTCTTATATGGTTACTACGATTATATCTGCTTCAACTGTATGCATGTCAGATGCTAGACTGCAAAGTGACAGTGTTAACATAGTCAAAGTCGAAGTTTCTTGTTCTGCAAATCGTGTGCGTAATACATGCTGAAGAGTCGTCCTATATGGTAAATGCGAACTTGTCTGCTTCGATAGTGTTTATGTGAGGTGATAGTGTTACCTTCAAAATCTGCACTACAGATATAAAGGGGTTTTCTTGTCTTAGAAAGCCTGAGCTTCAGTTTACCTTTCCTAGAATCCAAGTCACAATAAAGAGAAAAGATGTTACTCACAGTTCAATTCCAGAATTTACCAATAGCACTGAGTTATACACTAAATATTCAGCCAAACATTTGAACCAGCTTGTAGAAGTTCATTTCACAATACTCTTCCAACTATTATCATCTTTTGGAAATGGAAGCACAGCAAATTTCCTCTCCTAGTTGTCACTTTTATGTTCACGGTGATAATTAATGCATTCATAATTTAGTCTTGGGTTCCTTCATCATATTCCTTGTGGGTGATTTCATAGACAATACCTGAAATGAAAAGTAGGTAGAGTTATTTTGGGAATGTAAACAAAACGAGTACACTTACAGTATTAGCACCGCCTTGGATATTCCAGATATGTCCAGGTACATTCCAACATATTTAATGTTAATTTGTTTCAGAAAACCAAACTAAGATATCAATGTTTTTATTTTCATTGTTTTGACAGCAAGTTCATTTCAACTATTTTTAGAATGACAAGAATGACGTTAAATCGGTACATATTGCCTACCATGCAATTGACCGACCACATGAAATTATCCGACGACGGTCAAGGAGTGCAGGTAATATCCTTCGCGTGCGTTGGAACTACTTTACCAGGGCCGGCTCAAGGGTTTGCTGCATCATTTTTGTTTTCTGGAGCAAGTACGGAATGCTGTAGGCATGTGTTATTCACTCAGGTTCGCATGAAATTTATGGTTTCACATATTCCTATAGGCTATAGCTCAAGGGCAATCAAATAATGACAATTTCCCCCCCTAGAGACAACCATGGTAATTGATCGAGTTCGGATTTCTTCCGTATCGTCACGAATCACCGATAGGTGCTGCCCTCTATGTCTTCCTGGAACATTTTTCGTCAACGAGCTTTCTTTTCTCTCGTTTTCCTGTTTGCAGGAGCGTTATTTCTGCCAGGAGCAGTGATTATTCCTGTTAACTCTCCAAGTTAGGAAGTTACCCTACATTGGGGGATTATATAATCATCTGCGAATTAAGTTGAAGATTTTGGTGTAGTGTTGAGTATACCGTCATTATGGGTTTTGAAAAATCTTCAACTATCGACTTGTTCGGATTCAAAACCGGCAGAACCACCATCTTGCAATCATCGCATGAATCTTGAGGTGACGACTCTACAAACAGCCACCTTCCAACCACGTAAGTGTTCCTTATATTTTTTTAACATTTCAAGAAGATTTTTGATGCCTTTCCTTGTTTCTGTTGTTCTGGAGTCCTATTAGATTTTAATTAGAACTCCCACCTTACATAGCGGTTAGCTGGTAGCTGTTAGCTTTTGTTGTTGCTGCTGTGCCTGACCTACTGGTGGTGTCCATGACCAGTTATGAGTGCCAGAGACCAGAGATCATACCACCTACCTCTACCCCTATCGTCCTCTAGTTCCAGTTGGGTTGACTAGGACTGTCGCGCCTAGAGCTCAACCATAGCTCAAGGAGTCAGCTAAGTGGAAACTTTATGCACTGACCTTTTTTTTTATTGTATATTTTGCTCAGGCCTCCTTATAGCTAAGTGGAAACTTTATGCACTGACCTTTGTTTTCATTGTATATTTTGCTCAGGCCTTCTTATAGATTGTGTTCAGTTTCGATTGTAAGCTCTTGAATTCACCTCACCACCTATTTACCTACATTTACAGCCACCAGGCCATTTACTGTGCTGCAGGTGAATTCTGACAGCTCTAGGACTGATTACTCGATTATAGGGCCCTCAGCCAATTAAGCAATTTCGATGTGATAATTATTGATGAATTGATTGATTACCCCCCCCCCCAAGCGAGATCTCCCTTGAGTGTGGTATCAGTACATGCCAAAAGTTAATAACACAGGTAATTCCTAATTTATATCAATTATTAGATCCTAATATATTGTACTTTTCTTCTTGAAACAAGATTCATTGCTTGGAATTCTCAATTCCATCAATATAGTGAATTTCTACTGGAAAACTTGATATAGTAGTTTCATTGGCCCAACCCAGCATCTATCTATCAAAGAACCCACGGAGCAGTCGGCTGTGTGCTACTACTATAGGTTGTTACAATGGGGCAGTAGTAGTGCACATTAAATCTTTCTTGTTTTCTTCGTCTTAAATCATATACCAGTTATTTCATGCAGTCCTATAGTAGTTACAAAGGAAATTGGTATATTTTAGTAGCTTGAATTAATTTTCTTCAAGTTGGAGTACCTTATGTAAAGACTATTTGCTGTAACTTCAAGTATAGCCCCAAAAAGATTTATGAGGTAACAAGATGGCGCCCAAAATTGTATTCTGACAGCTTTGTAACTTGCTATTCAGTGATGGTTAAGATAGTGCTGGGTTTCTCCAAATGACTACTTTCAATTGAGTTTTCCAAAATATTTTTTCCAACTTTCAATTTTTTTTCTCACTTACCTGGGTACAGTGAGTAATTTTGTTTTTGGGTCTTCTGGTATACAGGGAGGGCTGATCTTGGAATCTAGGTAACTTAGGAATATTTCTTGATATACAAGGAAGAGCAAAATAATCAAAATCATTTTCATTTTTTTTTTTTACATTTTGCATTACAATTCTTTTTGGTGACTAAGTTGATGACTTTTGATCCTGATCAGATATTCATTGACCTACAGGACAGGGTGCTAGTGAATATATTATTATATTTTTTTTTCTGCTGTGTTACTATTGTAGGTACATTCTTGGTATTTTTTTTTTGTTTTGGATTAGCGACTGGCCTGGATTCCACATTTTGGATATTCTCGGCACTTGTGTTAGTTTAGGTTGGTCTTTTTTTTTCCCTTTTTTTTTACTTTCCTTTCCCGGGAAAACGGGGGGGATTCTTCTTGCTACTCAGAGACATATACCAACTTCAATAGTAAAATAAGATTACAGTAAATCAGTTATCGATAAATTCTGGAAGTAACTTTGGAAAATAAGTAATAAATTTTGAGTTTACAAATAAGAATTCAAAAGTAGTGATGTCAAAAATGGAAATCATTAGATTGTTATCAGATGAACTTTCTTATGAGTTGACAATTAGAGGAGCGGTTACAGATGGAACTGTGGAAGATAAACGTAAGAGACTGAGACTCTTTCTCAAATTAGAGAAATTAGATGAGGGTTGTTCGTTCATTGGGAGCAATTTAGATCCGGTGGCGGAAGTACAGATTTGTGAAGCAAAAATTACCGGACTTGATGATCTTTTGTCTGAGTTTGATGAAAATAATGCTGTAAATGGATATAAAAAAATTGAAACGCGATTACTTCATGTCATTGGTCGCTTGAATAGAGTGACTTCCGAAGAACATCAGACATTGATAAATCGTATGGTGTCCCATTGTACAGAAAATTTCAGTAACTTGAAACAATCTCTACAAAACTGTACTTTAGGGAAAGACACAAATTCAGAGAGTCCAGAATCCAATGAGGTATCTTCTGACAATAAACAGTCGTCATTGTTGGATGAACCTAATCCAGTTGTCCAACCAACTAAGTGGACAAATAATGCGGAACTCTTGTCCCAATTATATGGTCCTGCACCACGACCTGGTTTTTCTAGTACTGCCGATGAGGCAAATCGTCCATGTTCCTCAACGTATGTCCCTAAGGTTGATGAATTTCCCCCAGACAGTGACAACCTCATTGATAGTAAACATCCTCGAGACTTTGAACAAAAACCGAATACTTCTAGGGCTAGTAGTCCCAATGTTGTACAGGGTGTCTCCAATAAAGATCCAGTTACTGATACCATTAGGGTACCAGATGCCTACTACAGTAGGCCTGAGGTTCTCAAAATGATTCGTGAAGTTTTGGGTGATAGACAGCAGGTCCCTAGTATTATACCGGATGTCCAACCGACCGCGATCAATCCGCAGCCCCAACCCATACCAATAGTCAGTCATAATAATTTACATTCAACCTTGGCAGAACCTAGGTTACGTCAACTACATTTGAATGATCCATCCCAGCCACCCTTTAATTTTCCCACTGATTATACTCGTAGTTTTGTGACGATTCCAAAGTGGAATGTTCAGTTCAATGGCCAAGGTAGCGTGACAAACTTTATGGAAAGAATCGAAGAGCTTCGTTATGCCTGTGGTATCACAAAAGAGCAACTTTTACACAGTGCTGTTGCATTATTTTCAGGAACCGCGTTATCACGGTATCGTGCCATTCGTAATTCCATCAATACCTGGGATGAACTGCAGTCCAATTTACGTTCTACCTACTTACCTTCCGAGTATGAGGAAGATATTTGGTGTGACATCAGAAACCGCACCCAAGGTACAGAGGAGAAATCTGTTATATTTTGTGCCCAAATGCGAAATTTGTTTAGGAAGCTTCAAGAACCTCCTAGTGAAGCTGTTCAGTTGCGAATAATTCGCCGCAATCTCTTACCTGTCATCCAACAGCAATTGGCACTACAACCCATTCACTCGATCGCGGAACTGGAGCAGGCTACGCAACTTATTGAGGAGGTGCATTCTCGTACTCAGCGCATGCGTCCTCCCCCTACCAACCCAAATCTGGTTGCTGAACCAGAACTCATGTACCAAAGACCACGCAGAGCACAACTCAGTGCCATAGCGACAGAGTATAGCCCCAGTAATCCCGCGATAACGACTTCTCCCCGCACACATTTGACTTGTTGGAACTGTAGAGCAACAGGTCATATCAAAAGAAATTGTACGCAGCCCCCTTCCAAACATTGTTTTCGCTGTGGAAAGGCGAACGAAACTTCACGCTCTTGTCCTGACTGCAACCGTTCGGCAAACTCCACCCCGTCCCACTAACTGGTCGAAACGTGGGCTCGGGAATTACCACGACCATTCAAGTCTCTTCCGATGATTTTGCAATTAAACCAGTCCTCTCATATATATTTGCTCAGTGTGAAGGGGATAATCGCCCTTACTTGAATGTATCGATATTTGACATTGAATTCATGGGTCTTTTAGACTCTGGCGCAGATTTTACTTTCATAAATGGAGAGGGTTGGGAAATTTTGAAAAGTCTCGGAGTAGAATTATTCCGTTTCTGTTCCTGTGAATTTACAGGGTAAAGTATGTGTTTTAGAAATATTGATAGTTCCGAGTTTGTCTCACATGTTAGTGTTAGGTATAGATTTTTGGGTTAAAATGAATTTAATTCCTGATTTACGGAAAAGTTGTTGGTCTTTCCAAACCAATTGTCCAAGTATTAATGTCATTGACGCGTTAATATCCCATGAGGTATTGAGTGCCAACCAAAGAGAACTGTTGGAAGGGTTAACCAATAAGTAATTTACTTTGATGGGTGATAAGATTGGGTGTACTAGTCTAGTAGAACATAAAATCATAACCGACGGTGAACCGGTCAGGTTGAGGCCTTATAGATATTCTCCCATAGTCCAGAAGCGTATCGATGACGAGATCGAGTCTATGCTCAAGGATGACATTATCAAAAATTCAGATTCCGCTTGGTCTTCGCCTGTTTTGCTGGTGCCTAAGGGAGAGGATAAATGGCGGTTTTGCGTGGACTACCGTGTCCTTAATCGCGTGACTAAAAAGAACGCGTACCCCATCCCTTTTATTGCTACTATTCTTGACAAGCTTCGTGATGCCAAGTATCTTAGCTCGTTGGATATTCGCTCTGCCTACTGGCAAGTTTCTGTGGCCCCTGACTCTCGTGATAAAACAGCCTTCACAGTCCCTGGGCGAAGTCTTTACCAATTTAAGAATATGCCATTCGGCCTAACGAACGCCCCGGCAACCTGGCAAAGATTGGTAGATCGTCTACTCGGCGCTGAAATGGAGCCGCATTGTTTCGTATATCTGGACGATATAATCGTTGTCACAGATACATTCGAGAAGCACGTCGAGATCTTAGAGACAATTTTTCAGCGACTAGTTTCAGCTGGGTTGACACTATCCCCCGACAAATGTAAGTTTTGCAGGAGTGAGTTAAGGTACCTTGGCTATGTTGTCGATAAATATGGTTCACACGTTGACCCTCAGAAGGTCAGTGCTATCTTGAATATAAAACCTCCCACGAATACTACCGAGGTACGTCGAATTATTGGGATGGCATCATGGTATCGACGATTCTTACCCTCCTTTTCAACCATTATCGCGCCACTGACTGCTTTGTTGTGTAAGAGTAAGAAGTGGAATTGGTCAGAGGACTGCGAGAAATCCTTTCATTCTATCAAAAATTCGTTTGCTTCAGCTCCAGTGTTAGTATGCCCAGATTTTTCGAAACCTTTTATCGTCCAGACAGACGCTTCGGCGTATGGTATTGGTGCCGTTCTGTCTCAAGAGTCTGAAGATGGTGAGCATGTAGTCTGTTACATTTCTCGTTCTCTGTCAACGATCAGCAACGGCTGTTGCGGTTTGTAAGGTAATCGAGGAACAGATTTTTCTTCTTTACGATTGTCCACAATTCGTTCTTTGCGACAACGGAGTCCAGTCCAGAAGTCACCAGTTCACAACCTTGTGTCGCTCTTACTCTGTCGAGATTCGATTCAGTCCCGCATATCACCCACAGGCTAACCCTGTCGAACGGGTGAATGGGGTGTTGAAAACTATGCTCAGATGTTACATCGAAGACAATCACAAAAAGTGGGACTGTCTCCTTCCGAAGGTAGGTTGTGCTATACGATCATCTGTCCATGAAGTCACTGGTTTGACCCCGTATTTTGTTAATTTTTCTAGAGAATACATTGGAGCTGGCGATTTACATGCCTACAATAACCTTACAGAACGTACCCCTCCCGAATTGGTATCGAGATCGGAACAGATGCTAGGAGTCTACCGAGATGTCCAAGAACGAATCCGTAAGACCCGTGTTGCGACTAAACATCGCTATAACCTGAGGCATCGCCACGTGGCTTTCGCCGTGGGCGATCGAGTATATCGAACGAATCACGTTCTCTCGAATGCTCCCAATGACTTCACGGCCAAATTTGCCAACAAATTCGTAGGTCCGCTGGTTGTGAAAACCAAATTATCTCCTACTACATATGAGCTCGTCGATGAGCAGGGACGTTCAAAGGGAACATGGCATGTGAAGGATCTTAAGGCGAAACCGCCCGATTCCGACTCAGAGTCTGACTAATCGGCACTGGCAAAACGGACATTACTGGACATTGGTTGTGATTAGCGATTATCAGTCAGATTAGTTACGTGATTTTTCAGTTTCTATTACCTCATGTACGGAAAGAAAAGGGACACGTTATTGTGGATCATGAAAAAAAAAAAGGACCCATTTTTATTCCGTTCTATCGATGTGAAAAGCGTTTTCAACGGATCAAAAGATACGTAGTTCACCTTCTGATCATTTTAAGCATTTTTTTTTGTGAGTTATCATATTTTCCATTATAGGCCTACATTTTCGTTTTCGAGAATTCCAAGATAAGTCTTTCGGGAATCAGTGGCTGTGCAGAGACGGCATGAGAATATCTCTGTAGGGTATTGTCCCTGGCGGTAAAAGTCCGACCGAAGGCGTCGTCTGAGTGGAAGGACACCTGTTTTTACTTTTGACGTGCACCTTTTGGGATACGAACCATCGTAGTTTTCCGAATAGTGCATTGTTGTGTTCTACGCATTGTTGCCAGTCAGAATTCAAATATAATTTTTTTTGAGTAGATTACTCATCTCACTCAGTAGAGATTACGTGCACCTTTTTGAGATACGGATCATCGTAGTTTTCCGAATAGTGCATTGTTGTTTCCTTCGCGTTGTTGTCAGTAAGAATTCCAATATATATATATATATATATATATATATTTTGTAGATTACTCATCTTACTCAGAAGAGATTTACGGGTAAATCTCTTGGGAGTGGAGGGGGAGTTGTCACCTTCAAAATCTGCATTACAGATATAAAGGGGTTTCCTTGTCTTAGAAAGCCTGAGCTTCAGTTTACCTTTCCTAGAATCCAAGTCACAATGAAGAGAAAAGATGTTACTCACAGTTTAATTCCAGAATTTACTAATAGCACTGAGTTATACACTAAATATTCAGCCAAACATTTAAACCAGCTTGTAGAAGTCCATTTCACAATACTCTTCCAACTATTATCATCTTTTGGAAATGGAAGCACAGCAAATTTTCTCTCCTAGTTGTCACTTTTATGTTCACGGTGATAATTAATGCATTCATAATTTAGTCTTGGGTTCCTTCATCATATTCCTTGTGGGTGATTTCATAGACAATACCTGAAATGAAAAGTAGGTAGAGTTATTTTGGGAATGTAAACAAAACAAGTACACTTACAGTATTAGCACCGCCTTGGATATTCCAGATATGTCCAGGTACATTCCAACATATTCAATGTTGATTTGTTTCAGAAAACCAAACTGAGATATCAATGTTTTTATTTTCATTGTTTTGACAGCAAGTTCATTTTAACTATTTTTAGAATGACAAGAATAACGTTAAATCGGTACATATTGCCTACCATGCAATTGACCGACCACATGAAATTATCCGACGACGGTCAAGGAGTGCGAGTAATATCCTTCGCGTGCGTTGGAACTACTTTACCAGGGCCGGCTCAAGGGTTTGCTGCATCATTTTTGTTTTCTGGAGCAAGTACGGAATGCTGTAGGCATGTGTTATTCACTCAGGTTCGCATGAAATTTATGGTTTCACATATTCCTATAGGCTATAGCTCAAGGGCAATCAAATAATGACAATTTCCCCCCTAAAGACAACCATGGTAATTGATCGAGTTCGGATTTCTTCCGTATCGTCACGAATCACCGATAGGTGCTGCCCTCTATGTCTCCCTGGAACATTTTTCGTCAACAAGCTTTCTTTTCTCTCGTTTTCCTGTTTGCAGGAGCGTTATTTCTGCCAGGAGCAGTGATTATTCCTGTTAACTCTCCAAGTTAGGAAGTTACCCTACATTGGGGGATTATATAATCATCTGCAAATTAAGTTGAAGATTTTGGTGTAGTGTTGAGTATACCGTCATTATGGGTTTTGGAAAATCTTCAACTATCGACTTGTTCGGATTCAAAACCGGCAGAACCACCATCTTGCAATCATCGCCTCAATCTTGAGATGACGACTCTACAAACAGTCACCTTCCAACCACGTGAGTGTTCCTTATATTTTTTTAACATTTCAAGAGGATTTTTGGTGCCATTTCTTGTTTCTGTTGTTCTGGAGTCCTATTAGATTTTAATCAGATTTCCCACCTTACATAGGGCTGTTAGCGGTTAGCTGGTAGCTGTTAGCTTTTGTTGTTGCTGCTGTGCCTGACCTACTGGTGGTGTCCATGACCAGTTATGAGTGCCAGAGACCAGAGATCATACCACCTACCTCTACCCCTATCGTCCTCTAGTTCCAGTTGGGTTGACTAGGACTGTCGCCCCTAGAGCTCAACCATAGCTCAAGGAGTCAGCTAAGTGGAAACTTTATGCACTGACCTTTTTTTTTTTATTGTATATTTTGCTCAGGCCTTCTTATAGCTAAGTGGAAACTTTATGCACTGACCTCTGTTTTCATTGTATATTTCGCTCAGGCCTTCTTATAGATTGTGTTCAGGTTCGATTGTAGGCTCTTGAATTCACCTCACCACCTATTTACCTACATATACAGCCACCAGACCATTTACTGTGCTGCAGGTGAATTCTGACAGCTCTAGGACTGATTACTCGATTATAGGGCCCTCAGCCAATTAGGCAATTTTGATGTGATAATTATTGATGAATTGATTGATTTCCCCCCCCCCAAGCGAGATCTTCCTTGAGTGTGGTATCAGTACATGCCAAAAGTTGATAACACAGGTAATTCCTAATTTATATCAATTATTAGATCCTAATATACTGTACTTTTCTTCTTGAAACAAGATACATTGCTTGGAATTCTCAATTTCATCAATATAGTGAATTTCTACTGGAAAACTTGATATAGTAGTTTCATTGGCCCAACCCAGCAGCTATCTATCAGAGAACCCACGGAGCAGTCGGCTGTGTGCTACTACTATAGGTTGTTACAATGGGGCAGTAGTAGTGCACATTAAATCTTTCTTGTTTTCTTCGTCTTAAATCATATACCAGTTATTTCATGCAGTCCTATAGTAGTTACAAAGGAAATTGGTATATTTTAGTAGCTTGAATTAATTTTCTTCAAGTTGGAGTACCTTATGTAAAGACTATTTGCTGTAACTTCAAGTATAGCCCCAAAAAGATTCATGAGGTAACAATAGGATAGAGATATATAGTGTGTACGACGATGGAGTCGATGTATCCATGTAGGCATGTAGGCATGTCAGATGCTAGAATGCGAAGTTACAGTGTAGACATAGCCGAAGTCGAAGTTTCTTGTTCTGCCTATTGAATACAGAGAAACGG
The DNA here is from genome assembly GCA_918026855.4 of Phaedon cochleariae. Taxonomy (NCBI): domain Eukaryota; kingdom Metazoa; phylum Arthropoda; class Insecta; order Coleoptera; family Chrysomelidae; genus Phaedon; species Phaedon cochleariae. The sequence goes on along the minus strand of OU896709.1, from coordinate 35,154,772 downwards.
TATGCGGACTGATGTGGTCGATGTATCTTCACTTGCCTATTGTACTCGTTGTATGTCCTTCGAAGTCGTACTATATGGTCAGTGCGATCGCATCTGCTATAACTGTAGGCATGTCAGATGCTAGAATGCGAAGTTACAGTGTAGACATAGTCGAAGTCGACGATTCTTGTTCTGCCTGTTGTGTGCGTTATACCCGTTTTGATGTCGTCTCATATGATCGTTGCGAACTACCATGCTACACAGGTATTCATGTGGAATAATACAATACAGAGATACAGTGTGCAGACGGATGTCGAAGTATCTTCACTTGTCAGTTGTTCTCGTCATATGTCCCATGAAAGTCGTCTTATATGGTCAGTGTGATCGTATCTGCTATAGCTGTAGGCATGTCAGATGCTAGAATAAGGAGTTAAAGTGTTAGCATAGTCGGTGTCGAAGTTTCTTGTTCTGCCTGTTGTGTGCGATTTACCTGTTTCGATGTCGTCTTATATAATAATTGCGAACTCATATGCTCCAGAGGTATCCATGTGAGATTACAGAATACAGAGATACGGTATGCGGACTGATTTGGTCGATGTATCTTCACTTGCCTATTGTTCTCGTTGTATGTCCTTCGAAGTCGTACTATATGGTCAGTGCGATCGCATTTGCTATAACTGTGGGCATGTCAGATGCTAGAATGTGAAGTTACAGTGTAGACATAGTCGAAATCGACGATTCTTGTTCTGCCTGTTGTGTGCGTTATACCCGTTTCGATGTCGTCTCATATGATCGTTGCGAACAACCATGATACAGAGGTATTCATATGGAATATTACAATACAGAGATACAGTGTGCAGACGGATGTCGAAGTATCTTCACTTGTCAGTTGTTCTCGTCATATGTCCCATGAAAGTTGTCTTATATGGTCAGTGCGATCGTATTTGCTATAGCTGTAGGCATGTCAGATGCTAGAATGCGGAGTTAAAGTGTTAGCATAGTCGGTGTCGAAGTTTCTTGTTCTGCCTGTTGTGTGCGATTTACCTGTTTCGATGTCGTCTTATATAATAGTTGCGAACTCATATGCCCCAGAGGTATCCATGTGAGATTACAGAATACAGAGATACGGTATGCGGACTGATGTGGTCGAAGTATCTCCACTTGCCAATTGTTCTCGTTGTATGTCCTTCGAAGTCGTACTATATGGTCAGTGCGATCGTATCTGCAATTACTGTAGAATGCGAAGTTACAGTGTAAACATAGTCGAAGTCGAAGTTTCTTGCTGTCTCTGTTGTGAGCGTTATTTTGATTCAGGAAACACTAGACAATGTTTACCTATAAGATGTAAAACCGACTTATTATCAAGATTGATAAATTCGAAGTTTTGGCGAACACGCCGGTTTACCGACTCTTGATTGTTGGAATGTAAGTTTCTGGTGGATATGAAAAAGTATAGTACTCCAGTCACATATAATGAGCTGTCATATATTCTTCTTGAATGGGCATTCAAGAAGCTGGAATGCAAAGTTTCAAAGTAAACATAGTCGAAGTCGATGTTTCTTGTTCTGCCTATTGTTCTCGTTATATGTCCTCTGAAGTCGTCCTATATGGTCAGTGCGATCGTATCTGCTATAACTGTAGGCATGTCAGATGCTGGAATGAAAAGTTACAGTGTAAATATAGTCGAAGTCGAAGTTTCTTGTTTTGCCTGTTGTGTGCGTTATACCCGTTTTGATGTCGTCTCATATGATCGATGCGAACTGATATGCTCCAGAGGTATCTATGTAAGATGATAAAATACAGAGATACAGTGTGCAGACTGATTTTGTCAAAGTATCCTCACTTGCCTATTGATCTCGTTATATGTCCTTCGGAGTCTTTCTATATGGTCAATGCGATCGTATCGGTTCCATCTGTAGGCATGTCAGATGCTAGAATTCAGAGCCACAGTGTAAACATAGTCGAAGTTTCTTGTTCTTCCTGTTTTATGCGTTATTTCCGTTTCGATGTCGTCTCAAATGATCGTTGCGAACTGATATTCTCCGAAGGTATCCATGTGAGATAATAGAATACAGAGATACAGTGTGCGAACTGATGTTGTCGAAGTATCATTATTTGCCTATTGTTCTCGTTATAAGATCTTCGAAGTCGTCTCATATGGTCAGTGCGATCGCATCTGCTATACCTGTAGGCATGTCAGATGCTAGAATGCGAAGTTACAGTGTAGACATAGTCGAAGTCGAAGTTTCTTGTTCTGCCTATTGTGTGCGTTTTACCCGCTTCGATGTCGTCTTATATAATTGTTGCGAACTCATAGGCTCCAAAAGTATCCATGTGAGATGATTATGATACAGAGATACAGTGTGCGGAGTGATGTTGTCGAAGTATCTTTATCTGCCCATTGTTCTCGTTATAAGTTCTTCAAAGTCGTCTCATATGGTCAGTGCGATCGCATCTGCTATAACTGTAGGCATGTCAGATGCTAGAATGCGAAGTGTAGACATAGTCGAAGTCGAAGTTTCTCGTTCTGCCTGTTGTGTGCGTTATACCCGTTCTGATGTCGTCTCATATGATCGTTGCGAACTACCATGCTATAAAGGTATTCATGTAAAATGTTACAATACAGAGATATAGTGTGCAGACGCATGTCGAAGTATCTTCACTTGTCAGTTGTTCTCGTTATATGTCCCACGAAGTCGTTTTATATGGTCAGTGCGATCGTATCTGTTATAGCTGTAGGCATGTCAGATGCTAGAATGCGGAGTTACAGTTTTAGCATAGTCGGGGTCGAAGTTTCTTGTTCTGCCTGTTGTGTGCGTTATACCTGCTTCGATGTCGTCTTATATAATAGTTGCGAACTCATATGCTCCAGAGGTATCCATATGAGATGATAGAATACAGAGATACGGTATGCGGACTGATGTGGTCGAAGTATCTTCACTTGCCTATTGTTCTCGTTGTATGTCCTTCGGAGTCGTACTATATGGTCAGTGCGATCGCATCTGCTATAACTGTAGGCATGTCAGATGCTAGAATGCGAAGTTACAGTGTAGACATAGTCGAAGTCGACGATTCTTGTTCTGCCTGTTGTGTGCGTTATACCCGTTTTGATGTCGTCTCATATGATCGTTGCGAACTACCATGCTACAAAGGTATTCATGTGGAATATTACAATACAGAGATACAGTGTGCAGACGGATGTCGAAGTATCTTCACTTGTCGGTTGTTCTCGTCATATGTCCCATTAAAGTCGTCTTATATGGTCAGTGTGATCGTATCTGCTATAGCTGTAGGCATGTCAGATGCTAGAATGCGGAGTTAAAGTGTTAGCATAGTCGGTGTCGAAGTTTTTTGTTCTGCCTGTTGTGTGCGATTAACCTGCTTCGATGTCGTCTTATATAATAGTTGCGAACTCATATGCTCCAGAGGTATCCATGTGAGATTACAGAATACAGAGATACGGTATGCGGACTGATTTGGTCGAAGTATCTCCACTTGCCAATTGTTCTCGTTGTATGTCCTTCGAAGTCGTACTATATGGTCAGTGCGATCGTATCTGCAATCACTGTAGAATGCGAAGTTACAGTGTAAACATAGTCGAAGTCGAAGTTTCTTGCTCTCTCTATTGTAAGCGTTATTTTGATTCAGGAAACACTAGACAATGTTTACCTATAAGATGTATAACCGACTTATTATCAAGATTGATAAATTCGAAGTTTTGGCGAACACGCCGGTTTACCGACTCTTGATTGTTGGAATGTAAGTTTTTGGTGGATATGAAAAAGTATAGTACTCCACTCACATATAATGAGCTGTCATATATTCTTCTTGAATGGGCATTCAAGAAGCTAGAATGCAAAGTTTCAAAGTAAACATAGTCGAAGTCGATGTTTCTTGTTCTGCCTATTGTTCTCGTTATATGTCCTCTGAAGTCGTCCTATATGGTCAGTGCGATCGTATCTGCTATAACTGTAGGCATGTCAGCTGCTGGAATGAAAAGTTACAGTGTAAATATAGTCGAAGTCAAAGTTTCTTGTTTTGCCTGTTGTGTGCGTTATACCCGTTTTGATGTCGTCTCATATGATCGATGCGAACTGATATGCTCCAGAGGTATCTATGTAAGATGATAAAATACAGAGATACAGTGTGCAGACTGATTTTGTCAAAGTATCCTCACTTGCCTATTGATCTTGTTATATGTCCTCCGGAGTCTCTCTATATGGTCAATGCGATCGTATCGGTTTCAACTGTAGGCATGTCAGATGCTAGAATTCAGAGCTACAGTGTAAACATAGTCGAAGTTTCTTGTTCTCCCTGTTTTATGCGATATTTCCGTTTCGATGTCGTCTCAAATGATCGTTGCGAACTGATATGCTCCAAAGGTTTCCATGTGAGATGATAGAATATAGAGATACAGTGTGCGGACTGATGTTGTCGAAGTATCTTTATTTGCCTATCGCTCTCGTTATAAGTCCTTCAAAGTCGTCTCATATGGTCAGTGCGATCGCATCTGCTATAACTGTGGGCATGTCAGATGCTAGAATGCGAAGTTACAGTGTAGACATAGTCGAAGTCAAAGTTTCTTGTTCTTCCTATTTTGTGCGTTATACCCGCTTCGATGTCGTCTTATATAATAGTTGCGAACTCATATGCTCCAAAGGTATCCATGTGAGATTATATAATACAGAGATACAGTGTGCGGAATGATGTTGTCGAATTATCTTTATTTGCCTATTGTTCTCGTTATAAGTCCTTCAAAGTCTCCTCATATGGTCAGTGCGATCGCATCTGCTATAACTGGAGGCATGTCAGATGCTAGAATGCAAAGTCGCAGTGTAAATATAGTCGAAGTCGAAGTTTCTTGTTCTGCCCGTTGTGTGCGTTATGCCCGTTTTGATGTCGTCTCATATGATCGTTGCGAACTACCATGCTACAAAGGTATTCATGTGAAATGTTACAATACAGAGATACAGTGTGCATGTCGTCTCATATGATCGTTGCGAACTACCATGCTACAAAGGTATTCATGTGAAATGTTACAATACAGAGATACAGTGTGCAGTGTGTCCCACGAAGTCGTCTTATATGATCAGTGCGATCGTATCTGCTATAGCTGTAGGCATGTCAGATGATGTCTCATATGATCGTTGCGAACTATCATGCTACAAAGGTATTCATGTGAAATGTTACAATACAGAGATACAGTGTGCAGACGGATGTCGAAGTATCTTCACTTGTCAGTAGTTCTCGTTATATGTCCCACGAAGTCGTCTTATATGGTCAGTGCGATCGTATCTGCTATAGCTGTAGGCATGTCAGATGCTAGAATGCGGTTTAGACATAGTCGGAGTCGAAGTTTCTTGTTCTGCCTGTTGTGTGTGTTATATCCGTTTCGATGTCGTCTCATATGATCGTTGAGAACTACAATGCTACAAAGGTATTCATGTAAAATGTTACAATACAGAGATACAGTGTACAGACGGATGTCGAAGTATCTTCACTTGTCAGTTGTTTTCGTTATATGTCCCTCGAAGTCGTACTATATGGTCAGTGCGATCGTATCTGCAATTACTGTAGGTATGTCAGATGCAAGAATGCGAAGTTACAGTGGAAACATAGTCGAAGTCGAAGTTCCTTGCTCTCCATGTTGTGAGCGTTCTTTTGATTCAGGAAACACTAGACAATGTTTACCTATAAGATGTATAACCGACATATTATTGAGATTGATAAATTCGAAGTTTTGGCGAACACGCCGGTTTACCGACTCTTGATTGTTGGAATCGAAGTTTCTGGTGGATATGAAAAAGTAAAGTACTCCACTCACATATAATGGGCTGTCATATATACTTCTTGAATAGGCATTCAAGAAGCTAGAATGCAAAGTTACAAAGTAAACATAGTCGAAGTCAAAGTTTCTTGATCTGCCTGTTGTGTACGTTATACCCGCTTCGATGTCGTCTCATGTGATCGTTGCGAACTCATATGCTCCAGATGTATCTATGTGAGATGATAAAATACAGAGATACAGAGTAAAGACTGATGTTGTCAAAGTATCTTCACTTGCCTATTGTTCTCGTTATATGTCCTTTGAACTCGTCCTATATGGTCAGTGCGATCTTGTTCTGCCTGTTTTGATGTCGTCTCATATGATCGTTGCGAACTACCATGCTACAATGGTATTCATGTGGAATGTTACAATACATACAGTGTGCAGACGGATGTCGAAGTATCTTCACTTGTCAGTTGTTCTCGTTATATGTCCCACGAAGTCGTCTTATATGGTCAGTGCGATCGTATCTGCTATAGCTGTAGGCATGTCAAATGCTAGAATACGGAGTAACAGTGTTAGCATAGTCGGGGACGAAGTTTCTTGTTCTGCCTGTTGTGTGCGTTATACCTGTTTCGATGTCGTCTTATATAATAGTTGCGAACTCATATGCTCCAAAGGTATCCATGTGAGATGATAGAATACTGAGATACGGTATGCGGACTGATGTGGTCGAAGTATCTTCACTTGCCTATTGTTATGTTGTATGTCCTTCGGAGTCGTACTATATGGTCAGTGCGATCGTATCTGCAATTACTGTAGGCATGTCAGATGCAAGAATACGAAGTTACAGTGAAAACATAGTCGAAGTCGAAGTTTCTCGCTCTCCCTGTTGTGAGCGTTATTTTGATTTAGGAAACACTCGACAATGTCTACCTATAAAATGTATAACCGACTTATTATCAAGATTGATAAATTCGAAGTTTTGGCGAACACTCCGGTTTACCGACTCTTGATTGTTGGAATCGAAGTTTCTGGTGGATATGAAAAAGTATAGTACTCCACTCACATATGATGAGCTGTCGTATATACTTCTTGAATAGGCATTCAAGAAGCCAGAATGCAAAGTTACAAAGTAAACATAGTCGAAGTCAAAGTTTCTTGTTCTGCCTGTTGTGTACGTTATACCCGTCTCGATGTCGTCTCATATAATCGTTGCGAACTTATATGCTCCAGAGGTATCTATGTGAGATGATAAAATACAGAGATACAGTGTGCAGACTGATGTCAAAGTATCTTCACTTGCCTATTATTCTCGTTATATGTCCTCTGAAGTCCTCCTATATGGTCAGTGCGATCGTATCTGCTATAACTGTAGGCATGTCAGATGCTAGAATGCAAAGTTACAGTGTAAATATAGTATAAGTCGAAGTTTCTTGTTCTGCCTGTTGTAAGCGTTATACCAGTTTTGATGTCGTCTCATATGATCGATGCGAACTGATATGCTCCAGAGGTATCTATGTAAGATGATAAAATACAGAGATACAGTGTGCAGACTGATGTTGTCAAAGTATCCTCACTTGCCTATTGATCTTGTTATATGTCCTTCGGCCTTCGGAGTCTTTCTATATGGTCAATGCGGTCGTATTGGTTTCAACTGTAGGTATGTCAGATGCAAGAATTCAGAGCGACAGTGTGAACATAGTCGAAGTTTCTTCTTCTCCCTGTTTTATGCGTTATTTCCGTTTCGATGTCGTCTCAAATGATCGTTGCGAACTGATATGCTCCAAAGATATCCATGTGAGATGATAGAATACAGAAATACAGTGTGCGGACTGATGTTGTCGAAGTATCTTTATTTGCCTATTGTTCTCGTTATAAGTCCTACAAAGTCGTCTCATATGGTCACTGCGATCGCATCTGCTATAACTCTAGGCATGTCAGATGCTAGAATGCGAAGTTTCAGTGTTGACATAGTCGAAGTCAAAGTTTCTTGTTCTGCCTATTGTGTGCGTTATACCCACTTCGATGTCGTCTTATATAATAGTTGCGAACTCATATGCTACAAAGGTATCCATGTGAGATGATATGATACAGAAATACAGTGTGACGGATGATGTTGTCGAAGTATCTTTATTTGCCTATTGTTCTCGTTATAAGTCCTTCAAAGTCGTCTCATATGGTCAGTGCGATCGCATCTGCTATAACTGTAGGCATGTCAGATGCTAGAATGCAAAGTTTCAGTGTAAATATAGTCGAAGTCGAAGTTTATTGTTCTGCCTGTTGTGTGCGTTATACCCGTTTTGATGTCGTCTCATATGATCGTTGCGAACTACCATGCTACAAAGGTATTCATGTGAAATGTTAGAATACAGAGATACAGTGTGCATGTCGAAGTATCTTCACTTGTCAGTAGTTCTCGTTATATGTCCCACGAAGTCGTCTTATAATATGGTCAGTGCGATCGTATCTGCTATAGCTGTAGGCATGTCAGATGCTAGAATACGGAGTCACAGTGTTAGCATAGTCGGGGTCAAAGTTTCTTGTTCTGCCTGTTGTGTGCGTTATACCTGCTTCGATGTCGTCTGATATAAATGTTGCGAACTCATATGCTCCATGTGAGATGATAGAATACTGAGATACGGTATGCAGACTGATGTGGTCGAAGTATCTTCACTTGCCTATTGTTCTAGTTGTATGTCCTTCGGAGTTGTACTATATGGTCAGTGCGATCGTATCTGCAATTACTGTAGGTATGTCAGATGCAAGAATGCGAAGTTACAGTGGAAACATAGTCGAAGTCGAAGTTCCGTGCGATCGTATCTGCAATTACTGTAGGTATGTCAGATGCAAGAATGCGAAGTTACAGTGGAAACATAGTCGAAGTCGAAGTTCCTTGCTCTCCATGTTGTGAGCGTTCTTTTGATTCAGGAAACACTAGACAATGTCTACCTATAAGATGTATAACCGACTTATTATTGAGATTGATAAATTCGAAGTTTTGGCGAACACGCCGGTTTACCGACTCTTGATTGTTGGAATCGAAGTTTCTGGTGGATATGAAAAAGTATAGTACTCCACTCACATATAATGAGCTGTCATATATACTTCTTGAATAGGCATTCAAGAAGCTAGAATGCAAAGTTACAAAGTAAACATAGTCGAAGTCAAAGTTTCTTGATCTGCCTGTTGTGTACGTAATACCCGCTTCGATGTCGTCTCATATGATCGTTGCGAACTCATATGCTCCAGATGTATCTATGTGAGATGATGAAATACAGGAATACAGAGTGCAGACTGATGTTGTCAAAGTATCTTCACTTGCCTATTGTTCTCGTTATATGTCCTTTGAACTCGTCCTATATGGTCAGTGCGATCTTGTTCTGCCTGTTGTGTGCGTTATACCCGTTTTGATGTCGTCTCATATAATCGTTGCGAACTACCATGCTACAAAGGTATTCATGTGGAATGTTACAATACAGAGATACAGTGTGCAGACGGATGTCGAAGTATCTTCACTTGTCAGTTGTTCTCGTAATATGTCCCACGAAGTCGTCTTATATGGTCAGTGCGATCGTATCTGCTATAGCTTTAGGCATTACAGTGTAGACATAGTCGAAGTCGAAGTTTCTTGTTCTGCCTATTGTGTGCGTTTTACCCGCTTCGATGTCGTCTTATATAATAGTTGCGAACTCATATGCTCCAAAGGTATCCATGTGAGATGATTATGATACAGAGATACAGTGTGCGGAGTGATGTTGTCGAAGTATCTTTATCTGCCCATTGTTCTCGTTATAAGTTCTTCAAAGTCGTCTCATATGGTCAGTGCGATCGCATCTGCTATAACTGTAGACATGTCAGATGCTAGAATGCGAAGTTACAGTGTAGACATAGTCGAAGTCGAAGTTTCTCGTTCTGCCTGTTGTGTGCGTTATACCCGTTCTGATGTCGTCTCATATGATCGTTGCGAACTACCATGCTACAAAGGTATTCATGTAAAATGTTACAATACAGAGATACAGTGTGCAGACGGATGTCGAATTATCTTCACTTGTCAGTTGTTCTCGTTATATGTCCCACGAAGTCGTTTTATATGGTCAGTGCGATCGTATCTGTTATAGCTGTAGGCATGTCAGATGCTAGAATGCGGAGTTACAGTGTTAGCATAGTCGGGGTCGAAGTTTCTTGTTCTGCCTGTTGTGTGCGTTATACCTGCTTCGATGTCGTCTTATATAATAGTTGCGAACTCATATGCTCCAGAGGTATCCATGTGAGATGATAGAATACAGAGATACGGTATGCCGACTGATGTGGTCGAAGTATCTTCACTTGCCTATTGTTCTCGTTGTATGTCCTTCGAAGTCGTACTATATGGTCAGTGCGATCGCATCTGCTATAACTGTAGGCATGTCAGATGCTAGAATGCGAAGTTACAGTGTAGACATAGTCGAAGTCGACGATTCTTGTTCTGCCTGTTGTGTGCGTTATACCCGTTTTGATGTCGTCTCATATGATCGTTGCGAACTACCATGCTACAGAGGTATTCATGTGGAATATCACAATACAGAGATACAGTGTGCAGACGGATGTCGAAGTATCTTCACTTGTCAGTTGTTCTCGTCATATGTCCCATGAAAGTCGTCTTATATGGTCAGTGTGATCGTATCTGCTATAGCTGTAGGCATGTCAGATGCTAGAATGCGGAGTTAAAGTGTTAGCATAGTCGGTGTCGAAGTTTCTTGTTCTGCCTATTGTGTGCGATTTACCTGCTGCGATGTCGTCTTATATAATAGTTGCGAACTCATATGCTCCAGAGGTATCCATGTGAGATTACAGAATACAGAGATACGGTATGCGGACTGATGTGGTCGAAGTATCTCCACTTGCCAATTGTTCTCGTTGTATGTCCTTCGAAGTCGTCCTATATGGTCAGTCGTATCTGCAATTACTGTAGAATGCGAAGTTACAGTGTAAACATAGTCGAAGTCGAAGTTTCTTGCTCTCTCTGTTGTGAGCGTTATTTTGATTCAGGAAACACTAGACAATGTTTACCTATAAGATGTATAACCGACTTATTATCAAGATTGATAAATTCGAAGTTTTGGCGAACACGCCGGTTTACCGACTCTTGATTGTTGGAATGTAAGTTTTTGGTGGATATGAAAAAGTATAGTACTCCACTCACATATAATGAGCTGTCATATATTCTTCTTGAATGGGCATTCAAGAAGCTAGAATGCAAAGTTTCAAAGTAAACATAGTCGAAGTCGATGTTTCTTGTTCTGCCTATTGTTCTCGTTATATGTCCTCTGAAGTCGTCCTATATGGTCAGTGCGATCGTATCTGCTATAACTGTAGGCATGTCAGATGCTGGAATGAAAAGTTACAGTGTAAATATAGTCGAAGTCGAAGTGTCTTGTTTTGCCTGTCGTGTGTGTTATACCTGTTTTGATGTCGTCTCATATGATCGATGCGAACTGATATGCTCCTGAGGTATCTATGTAAGATGATAAAATACAGAGATACAGTGTGCAGACTGATTTTGTCAAAGTATCCTCACTTGCCAATTGATCTTGTTATATGTCCTCCGGAGTCTTTCTATATGGTCAATGCGATCGTATCGGTTTCAACTGTAGGCATGTCAGATGCTAGAATTCAGAGCTACAGTGTAAACATAGTCGAATTTTCTTGTTCTCCCTGTTTCATGCGATATTTCCGTTTCGATGTCGTCTCAAATGATCGTTGCGAACTGATATGCTCCGAAGGTTTCCATGTGAGATGATAGAATATAGAGATACAGTGTGCGGACTGATGTTGTCGAAGTATCTTTATTTGCCTATCGCTCTCGTTATAAGTCCTTCAAAGTCGTCTCATATGGTCAGTGCGATCGCATCTGCTATAACTGTAGGCATGTCAGATGCTAGAATGCGAAGTTATAGTGTAGACATTGCAGCCCTACTTTTATGAAAAATAGGTGCAATTGCGAACGGCAGCTCTTCGTCAGTAGGCACTATGGGTTCGAGTTATCAAAATGAGTTTAAAATAGCAAAAATTTAGTTATCTAGCAATCATAAGGTTAAACAAAAAAGATGGGGCGCCACTGCAACTTTTAATTCAAATGAAATGTTACCTGGAAAGTTGAGCAACCAGATAATGAATAATATTAGTTGTTCTCCCAGACTAAAAGACCTAAATTTACCTTAGAGATGTTGTGAGTTGGAGTGTCATGTCAATAAACAAATAAAACAGTCATATACAATACCCAAAACATTTAATTATGATGATAGGACTCATATATCATATCACAGGTTTTGACAAATATGCATAATCAAAAAAATATTAGATACTTATTTCCTGTTAAGAAATTACACTGTTGCCTGCTATTATGTGGATGAAAAATATATATAAATCAACTTTATATTGTACTTGAGAACTCAAGAGCTCCTGTAAGTACGTTTTATATTCATAGCAGATTTTAAAAACATATTGAATGGAAGAATTCTACCAGCGCATAGTATACTATGTGGAGGGGAAGTATGTACCTTTCATATGTGATTTCATCAATTTTTGACCTAGCTATGATTCAAAAATGGTCCATTATACACACTAGCAATGGGCATTATGAGTGAATGAAAATGAAAAATAAAAATATATTTTTATATCAACAACCTGTATGGTGTGTCCTACACCAGTTATCCAGAGTAGCAATAAATGGCTTCAGTGCTACCAAATGAAGCTGCTGAGGGGAAGGTTGGCGGAGAGCGGGGTGCTGACTTCACATCCCTGGATGTCAGATGACATTGACAGAGTTGTCGTATTTCCACCTTGAAAATCCATCATATCCAGAACAAACAGGGGACGGTATCCAGATTCCAGACTACTATATAGCCACCAAAGGCCTTGTAGAATTAACAGATCCTGGTCGAGCAATGACTCCTGGGAAGAATAGTGCTCCTGGTAGGATAACTCCCGTTGTAGAACTCCCGGTAAAAAACTACCGGTAGAAAACTCCCGGTGAAAAAAAAACCTTCTATGAAGGGTTAGGGATTGAAATGACGATGAAGGTAGGCACGTGGCTGCCTGGGTGATGAACCATGAAGATCCTGCCTCTTAAACCAAAACCACGAAAAATCTGTAGAGTCCAGCAGTCCTTATAGATCAGCAACAAATCCAGGATATCCTGATGTGATCCAGAACGCCAGGCGGTACAGGACTTCAGAAGCCGGTTCACACCACAAAAATGGCATGCACTTGACCACCACGAAGAATTTTCTGAAGTGAGCTCTTGTCTCACGACCAGAAAGGAAATCCCTTCTCCAAATTTCCAGAAACTTCGAGAACAACCTAACAGTTTCCGCTTTTTGAATTGGCGGAAAATTTGAATATCCAGAATAAAAGACGTTATCGCTACTCCCTCCAGAGACTTGATTCTTCCCAGATGACTATCTGAACCAATCAGAATTGATGACTAAAATGACGTCACACCTTTCTTCACAAATACTCGTCTTGTTGGTTCGACGATGATGATCTAGGGACATATCAATCCGAATCGGCGTTTGGCGCATGACAAGTTTGACACTGTTGACATGGTGTCATGACCGACAGCTAATTGACGTAAAGCGAAATAACAGATCAACAAGATCAAAACATCAACCTGAATTTATCAAATGCGTCAATCAAGAAAATAATGCCAAACGAAGTTAATTGATTCACCATGGTCGATTCCTAGTGAAACCATCCGACTCAGCATTCCTGGAAAATCCAATACCTATCGTCCTACTGTGATGAAGTTTCAAGTGGAAATAGCAGTGTGAAAAGTGAGTATGACAATGTCTCTGAAATGGTATTTCATATCACTTTATATTATTTATCTCTTTCAGATAAGTTCCTGTAAAAACCATCTGAATCATCCTTCTACTTGGATCACAACAAAGCAGATATAGCAAGAGATATCAGTGTATTTATAGAAATAGTATTTTTATTTCATGTACAGTGTGAAATCTCAGGTGTGTATCCACATATCAGGTTTGAGAATAATTAAATAATATGAAGCAGATTGAGTTCAATTTATGTTATTGAAAAATGTTAACCATGTTATTGTGACAAAATATCCTGTCAGATGTGCTCAGCAGTCCAAATATTATAGAATCAGACAGAATATACAGTAATGAAAATTAACATGCTACATCACCTCTCTCCCAAGAAAAAATTTGAATCTGGATTGATTTAAATTTTCAAAAAAATTACAATATCAACAATGGATACAGAGGGATAAGTACTTCAGATCACCGAGACGAATATCAGTATCCAAATATTGAAATTGCATTCAGAATCAATCAGTGAGATGTCAACTCCTACAAGAACGAAGGCAACTCACTAAAAAATACCGGGGTGAAAACAAAAAAGAAAGTTTGAAATTTTAAATTTTGATTTAACCAGCTGTCCACTACTCAACTGGGGTGACATACGGCCACCAACCTTAAACAGGCCAAACCTGAAACAAAAAGATTAAACAAAAAACGTTCGGGAGTATTCCCATTCACGTAGAGTTAGGTCGTCCCTAGAGACTACTCAAGAGCAGAAGCAAAAGAGCGGTACTAACGAGAAATATGCCCATTGAACCCGCCTAAACAAAAATTCAACAAGACATAATATATCTCGTCAGCCCAACCTATCATGAGACAACTATGACGACCTACATCACGTTGTTGTCCACGACCCCTACGCTTCCAAGGTCCCTACAGACAAAAAATAGCTCTTGGCTTTTCAAAATTTACTCAAAAATACTGTGGGAAATGTAAGTATCGAAAATTGAATAATATCCCACAGCAAATGTGAAGTATCAGCATCAAAAGTGCTGATCACTTCCAAAAAGTTGGAGCAGTGTATGGACCATCACAGGTTATGACTGTCCACATAACCAGTGGCAAAAATAAAAAACAGCGATGTAACTGCCGTGATAAAATCACTAGCTGGGAGCATGTCCAAGTTCAGGTAGCTTTAGGAACAATTCCAGGGATAACCAGCTCTTAGCCCGACCGAAAAAGAAATGGAACAGTATTTGGACCATCACTGGTTATGTCTGTCCACATAACGCAGTGGAAATAACTAACAGCGGTGTTACTGTCGTGATAACACTAGTTGGGAACATGTCCAAGTTCAGGTAGCTTTAGGAATAATCCAGGGATAACCAACCTTTACCCCAAAAAATATGACCATAAAGATCAAATGCATACCTCTATTCAGGGATTAACTTGGAGTAGTAGCTATGCGTACTAAACATCCTAAGGGAGGTCACGATCGGGAAGTCTAAGTCGGTAGAGATCAAAATCGAGTAAAT
Source organism: Phaedon cochleariae (assembly GCA_918026855.4). NCBI lineage: Eukaryota > Metazoa > Arthropoda > Insecta > Coleoptera > Chrysomelidae > Phaedon > Phaedon cochleariae. The sequence goes on along the minus strand of OU896709.1, from coordinate 35,139,686 downwards.
TTCCAAAATCGGTAAAGTCTATCCAAAATTATCCGGAACAGAGATATTTACATAATATTTACATAACTAACTCTAAATACTGTACAAAAAGGAAAATCTCATTACTCGTCAGCAATGGGAAAAATTGAAAACTGTTGCAATCTGACAGTTTCAATTCAGGGGCTGAATTTTCAAATTCAAAAAAATTCGAAATACTAAATACAAAATACTGAATGTCACAATGTAAAACATTCCAAGGGTATTTTTGTGAACTTCCACATTCACGGTAGCTACCAAAAAGTTCCAAAAAAACTTGCAAAAAATTCCAAAAAGGTTCAAAAATTTTCAAGAAATGTTCCAAACATTTTTCGAAAATATATCTCAAAATATCTCAAAAAACTAACCGACAGAAATGTCCGAGTTAGACCCAAAATAAGGTTTCAAATCCTTAATATGCCAGTCACCTGCTGGACTACCATTCTCATATTCCAGAGAATAAACTAAACGTGAAACCTCTCTTTTAACTACACACAAAACATATTTAGGTGCTAGTTTTGAACTAAATTTTACTGCAGCTTCTGAAAGTACCTTGTTTCGACGCCAAACTTTATCTCCAATATTGAAAGAATAATCTTTCTTTCTCAAATTATATGCTCGTGAATTTCGTTGGTGAGCCTGATGCAATTTATTCTTTACATCTTTAAAAATTGTATCTAAATTAGAAATATTTTCTACAAACTCAGATCTACTTTGGGGATTTAACTCTATCCCTACTGTATCAGATATATTACTATAATAGTTACCTGAGTGAGGAATATTTCTAGCAAAATTCAAAAATGCTGGGGCATAATTATGCACTTCATGTACAGATGTATTGATAGCAAATTGTATCTTAGATAACTCTTTGTCCCAATCCTTATGTTCAACTATATAGCTACGTATTGCTTGTCCAACTGTCTTGTTATTACGTTCAACAAAGTTGCACTGCGCTGAATAGCGAGGCGTAAACCAAATTTTTACTTTATACGTATCTGTTAACTTTTTAAAGATTTTTCCTGCGAATTGGGTACCATTGTCCGCAATGATAATCTGAGGTACACCGTATACTAAAAACACTTGATTTTCTAGAAATTTAACTATGTTTGGTGCTGTCGCGTCTCTTAGGGGACATAGAATGGTATATTTCGAGAACCAGTCTCCAATTACAAGTATATATATGTAAATCCACGGGGTGATCGAGGAAATGGTCCCATAAGATCGACAGCTAGGAATTGAAAAGGAAAGTTTACCTGCTTTTCACAGCCCATTAAACCTAAACGTGAGGTGTTAGCTAACTTTTGTGATTGACAAACTTAACATTGACGAATGTATCTCAAAATATCAGGGCTCATCTTTGGCCAATAATAATTTTCCTGAATTCTACTAAAAGTTTTGTAAAAACCAAAATGTGAACATGTGGGTGGATCATGAGAGTTTCTAATAACATCATTCCTTTGGGACTTAGGAACAACGGTCTTCCATTCTTTTTCATTAGTTTGAATTATGCCCTTTGAGGGAATAAATTTGAAAAGCAAATTTCCTGAAACTTTCCATTGTGGAAACAGTTCAGGTTTCTCTAAAATTCTCCTCTTAAGTGAAGTGTACCATTTATCCGATATTTCGGCCTTTATGTCTATCAACAAAATTTCTTGGTTATCATCAGGCAAATCACTAGGAGGAATTCTGGACAGAAAATCAGGTAAGACATTTGAAGCTCCGGGCTTGTGTATTAGTTCAAAATTATGTTGTCTGAGCTTCACAGCCCACCTAGCAAGTCTTCCACAAGGATCCTTGAGATTGTTGATCCACAAAAGGCTACTGTGGTCAGTGATTACTTTGAATTTTGTGCCTTCTACATAAGGTCGAAATTTATCTATCAAAAATATCAAACTGAGAAGTTCTCTTTCCGTCACAGTATAATTACGTTCTGCACGAGATAAGGAACGAGGAGCATAAGCTATAACTCTTTCTTGTGAATCAATATTCTGAGTCAAAACACCTCCAATACCATAATCACTGGCATCACACTGTATTACAGAAGGTTGATCAAAGTCTGGTGAACTTAGTATAGGAGACGATATCAAAGCATTTTTAACACGGATGAAAGCATCTTCCGCCTCTGGAGACCAAGTTATTGGTTGCCCCTTCTTTTTCCCTTTAAGGAGGCCTGAGATAGGTGCTATCAAACTTGAAAAATTTGCAATGAATCTTCTATACCATGAACACATTCCGATAAAACGTTTGATTTCAGTGCTGGTAGTAGGGCGAGAATAATTGACCATCACTGCTACTTTATCAGTATCTGTGCGGAGTCCTTCTCTATCAATAACATAACCAAGATACCCAAGGGATGTTTTAAAAAATTCACATTTTCTAATGTTCACTGTTAAATTTGCATTTTCTAAAATATTCTTTACCTCAGCAAGAAGTGATACATGTTCATCAAAAGTTTTTGAAGTAATAATTATATCATCCAGATATGTGAAAATATGTGGTTCAAACTTAGGTCCAAATAGAGCGTCACAGAGCCTCTGCTGAGTCTGAGCACTATTACATAAGCCAAATGGCATGACTGTGAATTGAAAAGATCCCCTACCAGGCACACTGAATGAAGTTTTCTCACGTGACGACACATCCAAAGGGATCTGCCAAAAAGCTTTACGAAGATCAATACTTGAGATGTATTTTGCATCTCTGAGCAAATTCAGAATTCTGTCAATGCGGGGTAGTGGATAGCTGTCGTGCTCAGTTACTTCATTGAGTTTTCTCCCGTCAAAACAAAACCTGTACTCACCGGATGACTTTTTTACTAAAAGGACTGGACTATTATAGGGACTCTGAGATGGTTCAACCACCTTTAACTTCAGCATGTCATCAAGTTCTCTATTTGAAATTTTCAACATAAATGGTGACATAAGGTACTGCTTAACTCGAAATGGCTTTGAATCACCAGTGTCTATTGTCATTTTAATTTTATCTGTAAGACCAATTCGACTTTCACTGCTAAATTCTTCAAAATGCTCTATAATTTGTTCTGCTTGAACAATCTCTGAAGGAGATAAATCTGACAAATTACTTGAATCTGAATTTTCAATCTCATTAACATGACTAGAGACAACCTGTATAAAATTATGCGTTACTGCACTATGCACATTCCATATCCTATTCTTGAAGTCGATCGTGATCTTGAACTGATTGCAAAAATCGCTTCCAAAAATAATTGAGTGGGGCAGTGAAGGCACTACTATAGTAGGAACAACCTGAACAATGTTATCTACACAAACTGGTAGATCAACAACACCCTTGACTTCCCGTTCAGTTCCATCAACTGTTGTCACATGTTTCAAAAAGGATTTATTCCATTTCAGATTAAGTTTTTTCAGTAAATCTACTGATTTTTGACCACAAACCGAAACATTGGCACCACTGTCCAAAAGACAAACTACTTTCTGATCAAAAATTTTTACAGAAATATATGGTCTGTTATCACGTGACTTCTGTACAAAAAGAGGTGCGACATTTAAATTTTTATGGAAAACATAATTTTTATAAAAATCTCTAACAGTATTTTTCCAATCATTCCATTCCTTGGGATTGGAAAAATCTGATCTTGAAATTGGGTTGACTCTTTTAAATAATGGAGGGAAACAAGAGTCGTAATACTTCACCTCCCCTACTAGTTTCCCTGACATTTTGTACATTCCTTTGAAGTTACATCTGCACAGCCGCATTTAAAACAAAATTTCTTAATGATATTGTCAGTAGCTCTTCAGTTCCTAAAAGTATGGTTTGGTTGTAAACACCTCCAACATAATACTGATGTACTTGATTTCACATTTGAACTCGTAACATCAACTTGTTTATTTGAACTGACATTTTTATTCCATTTTTTATGGTTGAAATTCCGCTTTCGAGGTTGAAAATTCCTTCGAGAATTCTGATTGTTAGTTGTAGAACTTGAAAGGGTATCTGAAAAATGAGTCAACTCAGGATCAATCATACATTGAAAAGGTTTCTGATACTGATGTGACTGTGAACTAGATGCCAAGCTAAGAATATCAGCTTCTTCAAGCTTTTTACAAAGTGTACTCAAGGTAGAAACACTATCAATATCACTAAGTGCAAGTCTTTTAAGGTATTCACCCTGTAGTCCCATTTTAATATATTTTACTTTAGTGAGCTCTGCGGCTCCACGACTGAGTCTACTGAATAAAGTTTCCATACAAGCTATGAAAATTACTACAGGTTCATTTCTTCCTTGTTTTCGTGATTTTATTTGGTTCCACACTTCATCATCAAAGTCTGACATCAAAAAAACCTTTTTCAATTTTATGACCAAAGTTTACCAACTATTAACTTGTGTTCTGATTTGTCTGAACCAAAATGTAGCCTTACCACTGAATAAGTCACTAGCAGATTCAAAAAGTTCAGCTTTACTAACATGCCTTGCCTGAGCTACTTCTTCTATGCGTTCTATAAATGAAAGGAGATTTTTTGGTTCACCATCAAATTGAATATTCAATTTATAGACAGGAACTGACTTATGAGAATTCACAATTGTATTACTAAAGGTGTTAGCAGTAGTAGAAGCACTAGCTTGTGGTGTTAAAATAGTGACATTAACATCATCATCCTGAACATTCTCATTTAATTCAGCATCAAATTGCAGGGCTGTAGCATAAGCTTCATTCTTAAAATTCAATACGTCCCTATAATTAAAATCTTCCCGCTGTAACTTAATTCTGTTTATGCGAAAACTGATATGATTTATTCTAGAGGTTGCTCTTTTGTAAACAGAATCTGATGAAGGACCTTCAAAACCTTCAATAAGTGATTTTATAGAATCTAAAGTGGATTGAATTTCTACTCGCTCTGTATCAAAGTTATATGCTTCATCAACTAAAGTCATTACATTCGTACCACTTTGTTTTTCTTTAAACAGAAGTCTTCCAAGAATTTTACGTTTTTCATCTTGATTCCGTTCAGAAATTACACCTCGAATTCTCAACTCATAATTCAGTTCAGCCTGCAGCAAGTGATTAGCTTTAAAATTTTGATCCATTTTGAATCAGTTCAAAATCAAATATCAAAACTGTTGTTCCAACTTCTAAGGAAATTATTTAAATGTTGCAACACTGTACGTAGTATTGTCTGAAGCACTGTCTGCAGCAGTCAAACTGATTTAATTAAATATTAAATCACAAAACCGGATTCTCAAATATTATGAAACCTGATATGTGTATACTCACCATTCAGTTCATAAAAACCCATAAATTTTTCACCTACCAAAACAAAATGTGGTAAAAACAACTCTCCTGGCTCTCCGTCAAACTATCAGCTGTCTCCAAACCATAAACAATTAACTTTTTATTCATTCATCAACAAGACACTCACAACTGTTGATTACTAATAACCTAACTAAAAACTCGGGCCCCCACGTTCGGACGTCATCTTTGCAGCCCTACTTTTATGGAAAATAGGTGCAATTGCGAACGGCAGCTCTTCGTCAGTAGGCACTATGGGTTCGAGTTATCAAAATGAGTTTAAAATAGCAAAAATTTAGTTATCTAGCAATCATAAGGTTAAACAAAAAAGATGGGGCGCCACTGCAACTTTTAATTCAAATGAAATGTTACCTGGAAAGTTGAGCAACCAGATAATGAATAATATTAGTTGTTCTCCCAGACTAAAAGACCTAAATTTACCTTAGAGATGTTGTGAGTTGGAGTGTCATGTCAATAAACAAATAAAACAGTCATATACAATACCCAAAACATTTAATTATGATGATAGGACTCATATATCATATCACAGGTTTTGACAAATATGCATAATCAAAAAAATATTAGATACTTATTTCCTGTTAAGAAATTACACTGTTGCCTGCTATTATGTGGATGAAAAATATATATAAATCAACTTTATATTGTACTTGAAAACTCAAGAGCTCCTGTAAGGACGTTTTATAGTCATAGCAGATTTTAAAAACATATTAAATGGAAGAATTCTACCAGCGCATAGTATACTATGTGGAGGGGAAGTATGTACCTTTCATGTGTGATTTCATCAATTTTTGACCTAGCTATGATTCAAAAATGGTCCATTATACACACTAGCAATGGGCATTATGAGTGAATGAAAATGAAAAATGAAAATATATTTTTATATCAAAAACCTGTATGGTGTGTCCTACACCAGTTATCCAGAGTAGCAATAAATGGCTTCAGTGCTACCAAATGAAGCTGCTGAGGGGAAGGTTGGCGGAGAGCGGGGTGCTGACTTCACATCCCTGGATGTCAGATGACATTGACAGAGTTGTCGTATTTCCACCTTGAAAATCCATCATATCCAGAACAAACAGGGGACGATATCCAGATTCCAGACTACTATATAGCCACCAAAGGCCTTGTAGAATTAACAGATCCTGGTCGAGCAATGACTCCTGGGAAGAATAGTGCTCCTGGTAGGATAACTCCCGTTGTAGAACTCCCGGTAAAAAACTCCCGGTAGAAAACTCCCGGTGAAAAAAAACCCTTCTATGAAGGGTTAGGGATTGAAATGACGATGAAGGTAGGCACGTGGCTGCCTGGGTGATGAACCATGAAGATCCTGCCTCTTAAACCAAAACCAGAAAAAATCTGTAGAGTCCAGCAGTCCTTATAGATCAGCAACAAATCCAGGATATCCTGATGTGATCCAGAACGCCAGGCGGTACAGGACTTCAGAAGCCGGTTCACACCACAAAAATGGCATGCACTTGACCACCACGAAGAATTTTCTGAAGTGAGCTCTTGTCTCACGACCAGAAAGAAAATCCCTTCTCCAAATTTCCAGAAACTTCGAGAACATCCTAACACTTTCCGCTTTTCAAATTGGCGGAAAATTTGAATATCCAGAATAAAAGACGTTATCGCTACTTCCTCCAGAGACTTGATTCTTCCCAGATGACTATCTGAACCAATCAGAATTGATGACTGAAATGACGTCACACCTTTCTTCACAAATACTCGTCTTGTTGGTTCGACGATGATGATCTAGGGACATATCAATCCGAATCGGCGTTTGGCGCATGACAAGTTTGACACTGTTGACATGGTGTCATGACCGACAGCTAATTGACGTAAAGCGAAATAACAGATCAACAAGATCAAAACATCAACCTGAATTTATCAAATGCGTCAATCAAGAAAATAATGCCAAACGAAGTTAATTGATTCACCATGGTCGATTCCTAGTGAAACCATCCGACTCAGCATTCCTGGAAAATCCAATACCTATCGTCCTACTGTGATGAAGTTTCAAGTGGAAATAGCAGTGTGAAAAGTGAGTATGACAATGTCTCTGAAATGGTATTTCATATCACTTTATACTATTTATCTCTTTCAGATAAGTTCCTGTAAAAACCATCTGAATCATCCTTCTACTTGGATCACAACAAAGCAGATATAGCAAGAGATATCAGTGTATTTATAGAAATAGTATTTTTATTCCATGTACAGTGTGAAATCTCAGGTGTGTATCCACATATCAGGTTTGAGAATAATTAAATAATATGAAGCAGATTGAGTTCAATTTATGTTATTGAAAAGTGTTAACCATGTTATTGTGACAAAATATCCTGTCAGATGTGCTCAGCAGTACAAAATATTATAGAATCAGACAAAATATACAGTAATGAAAATTTACATGCTACAACATAGTCGAAGTCAAAGTTTCTTGTTCTTCCTATTTTGTGCGTTATACCCGCTTCGATGTCGTCTTATATAATAGTTGCGAACTCATATGCTCCAAAGGTATCCATGTGAGATTATATAATACAGAGATACAGTGTGCGGAATGATGTTGTCGAAGTATCTTTATTTGCCTATTGTTCTCGTTATAAGTCCTTCAAAGTCGCCTCATATGGTAAGTGCGATCGCATCTGCTATAACTGGAGGCATGTCAGATGCTAGAATGCAAAGTCGCAGTGTTAATATAGTCGAAGTCGAAGTTTCTTTTTCTGCCCGTTGTGTGCGTTATGCCCGTTTTGATGTCGTCTCATATGATCGTTGCGAACTACCATGCTACAAAGGTATTCATGTGAAATGTTACAATACAGAGATACAGTGTGCATATCGTCTCATATGATCGTTGCGAACTACCATGCTGCAAAGGTATTCATGTGAAATGTTACAATACAGAGATACAGTGTGCAGTGTGTCCCACGAAGTCGTCCTATATGATCAGTGCGATCGTATCTGCTATAGCTGTAGGCATGTCAGATGATGTCTCATATGATCGTTGCGAACTATCATGCTACAAAGGTATTCATGTAAAATGTTACAATACAGAGGTACAGTGTGCAGACGGATGTCGAAGTATCTTCACTTGTCAGTAGTTCTCGTTATATGTCCCACGAAGTCGTCTTATATGGTCAGTGCGATCGTATCTGCTATAGCTGTTGGCATGTCAGATGCTAGAATGCGGTTTAGACATAGCCGGAGTCGAAGTTTCTTGTTCTGCCTGTTGTGTGTGTCATATCCCTTTTGATGTCGTCTCATATGATCGTTGAGAACTACCATGCTACAAAGGTATTCATGTAAAATGTTACAATACAGAGATACAGTGTGCAGACGGATGTCGAAGTATCTTCACTTGTCAGTTGTTTTCGTTATATGTCCCTCGAAGTCGTACTATATGGTCAGTGCGATCGTATCTGCAATTACTGTAGGTATGTCAGATGCAAGAATGCGAAGTTACAGTGGAAACATAGTCGAAGTCGAAGTTCCTTGCTCTCCATGTTGTGAGCGTTCTTTTGATTCAGGAAACACTAGACAATGTCTACCTATAAGATGTATAACCGACTTATTATTGAGATTGATAAATTCGAAGTTTTGGCGAACACGCCGGTTTACCGACTCTTGATTGTTGGAATCGAAGTTTCTGGTGGATATGAAAAAGTATAGTACTCCACTCACATATAATGAGCTGTCATTAATACTTCTTGAATAGGCATTCAAGAAGCTAGAATGCAAAGTTACAAAGTAAACATAGTCGAAGTCAAAGTTTCTTGATCTGCCTGTTGTGTACGTTATACCCGCTTCGATGTCGTCTCATATGATCGTTGCGAACTCATATGCTCCAGATGTATCTATGTGAGATGATAAAATACAGAGATACAGAGTGCAGACTGATGTTGTCAAAGTATCTCCACTTGCCTATTGTTCCCGTTATATGTCCTTTGAACTCGTCCTATATGGTCAGTGCGATCTTGTTCTGCCTGTTGTGTGCGTTATACCCGTTTTGATGTCGTCTCATATGATCGTTGCCAACTACCATGCTACAAAGGTATTCATGTGGAATGTTACAATACAGAGATACAGTGTGCAGACGGATGTCGGAGTATCTTCACTTGTCAGTTGTTCTCGTTATATGTCCCACGAAGTCGTCTTATATGGTCAGTGCGATCGTATTCGCTATAGCTGTAGACATGTCAGATGCTAGAATACGGAGTAACAGTGTAAGCATAGTCGGGGACGAAGTTTCTTGTTCTGCCTGTTGTGTGCGTTATACCTGTTTCGATGTCGTCTTATATAATAGTTGCGAACTCATATGCTCCAAAGGTATCCATGTGAGATGATAGAATACTGAGATACGGTATGCGGACTGATGTGGTCGAAGTATCTTCACTTGCCTATTGTTCTCGTTGTATGTCCTTCGGAGTCGTACTATATGGTCAGTGCGATCGTATCTGCAATTACTGTAGGCATGTCAGATGCAAGAATGCGAAGTTACAGTGGAAACATAGTCGAAGTCGAAGTTTCTTGCTCTCCCTGTTGTGAGCGTTATTTTGATTTAGGAAACACTCGACAATGTCTACCTATAAGATGTATAACCGACTTATTATCAAGATTGATAAATTCGAAGTTTTGGCGAACACTCCGGTTTACCGACTCTTGATTGTTGGAATCGAAGTTTCTGGTGGATATGAAAAAGTATAGTACTCCACTCACATATGATGAGCTGTCGTATATACTTCTTGAATAGGCATTCAAGAAGCCAGAATGCAGAGTTACAAAGTAAACGTAGTCGAAGTCAAAGTTTCTTGTTCTGCCTGTTGTGTACGTTATACCCGCTTCGATGTCGTCTCATATAATCGTTGCGAACTTATATTCTCCAGAGGTATCTATGTGAGATGATAAAATACAGAGATACAGTGTGCAGACTGATGTTGTCAAAGTATCTTCACTTGCCTATTATTCTCGTTATATGTCCTCTGAAGTCCTCCTTTATGGTCAGTGCGATCGTATCTGCTATAACTGTAGGCATGTCAGATGCTAGAATGCAAAGTTACAGTGTAAATATAGTATAAGTCGAAGTTTCTTGTTCTGCCTGTTGTAATCGTTATAACAGTTTTGATGTCGTCTCATATGATCGATACGAACTGATATGCTCCAGAGGTATCTATGTAAGATGATAAAAAACAGAGATACAGTGTGCAGACTGATGTTGTCAAAGTATCCTCACTTGCCTATTGATCTTGTTATATGTCCTTCGGAGTCTTTCTATATGGTCAATGCGATCGTATTGGTTTCAACTGTAGGTATGTCAGATGCAAGAATTCAGAGCCACAGTGTGAACATAGTCGAAGTTTCTTCTTCTCCCTGTTTTATGCGTTATTTCCGTTTCGATGTCGTCTCAAATGATCGTTGCGAACTGATATGCTCCAAAGATATCCATGTGAGATGATAGAATACAGAGATACAGTGTGCGGACTGATGTTGTCGAAGTTTCTTTATTTGCCTATTGTTCTCGTTATAAGTCCTACAAAGTCGTCTCATATGGTCACTGCGATCGCATCTGCTATAACTCTAGGCATGTCAGATGCTAGAATGCGAAGTTACAGTGTTGACATAGTCGAAGTCAAAGTTTCTTGTTCTGCCTATTGTGTGCGTTATACCCACTTCGATGTCGTCTTATATAATAGTTGCGAACTCATATGCTACAAAGGTATCCATGTGAGATGATATGATACTGAGATACAGTGTGACGGATGATGTTGTCGAAGTATCTTTATTTGCCTATTGTTCTCGTTATAAGTCCTTCAAAGTTGTCTCATATGGTCAGTGCGATCGCATCTGCTATAACTGTAGGCATGTCAGATGCTAGAATGCAAAGTTTCAGTGTTAATATAGTCGAAGTCGAAGTTTATTGTTCTGCCTGTTGTGTGCGTTATACCCGTTTTGATGTCGTCTCATATGATCGTTGCGAACTACCATGCTACAAAGGTATTCATGTGAAATGTTAGAATACAGAGATACAGTGTGCAGACGGATGTCGAAGTATCTTCACTTGTCAGTAGTTCTCGTTATATGTCCCACGAAGTCATCTTATAATATGGTCAGTGCGATCGTATCTGCTATAGCTGTAGGCATGTCAGATGCTAGAATACGGAGTCACAGTGTTAGCATAGTCGGGGTCAAAGTTTCTTGTTCTGCCTGTTGTGTGCGTTATACCAGCTTCGATGTCGTCTGATATAAATGTTGCGAACTCATATGCTCCAGAGGTATCCATGTGAGATGATAGAATACTGAGATACGGTATGCAGACTGGTGTGGTCGAAGTATCTTCACTTGCCTATTGTTCTCGTTGTATGTCCTTCGGAGTCGTACTATATGGTCAGTGCGATCGTATCTGCAATTACTGTAGGCATGTCGGATGCAAAAATGTGAAGTTACGGTGGAAACATAGTCGAAGTTTCTTGCTCTTTTTGTTGTAAGCGTTATTTTGATTCAGGAAACTCTCGACAATGTCTACCTATAAGATGTATAACCGACTTATTATCAAGATTGATAAATTCGAAGTTTTGGCGAACACGCCGGTTTACCGACTCTTGATTGTTGGAATGTAAGTTTTTGGTGGATATGAAAAAGTATAGTACTCCACTCACATATAATGAGCTGTCATATATTCTTCTTGAATGGGCATTCAAGAAGCTAGAATGCAAAGTTTCAAAGTAAACATAGTCGAAGACGAAGTTTCTTGTTCTGCCTGTTGTGTACGTTATACCCGCTTCGATGTCGTCTCATATAATCGTTGCGAACTTATATGCTCCAGAGGTATCTATGTGAGATGATAAAATACAGAGATACAGAGTGCAGACTGATGTTGTCAAAGTATCTTCACTTGCCTATTGTTCTCGTAATATGTCCTCTGAAGTCGTCCTATATCGTCAGTGCGATCGTATCTGCTATAACTGTAGGCATGTCAGATGCTAGAATGCAAAGTTACAGTGTAACTATAGTCGAAGTCGAACTCATATGCTCCAGAGGTATCCATGTGAGATGATAGAATACTGAGATACGGTATGCGGACTGATGTGGTCGAAGTATCTTCACTTGCCTATTGTTCTCGTTGTATGTCCTTCGGAGTCGTACTATATGGTCAGTGCGATCGTATCTGCAATCACTGTAGGCATGTCAGATGCAAGAATGCGAAGTTACAGTGGAAACATAGTCGAAGTCGAAGTTTCTTGCTCTCCCTGTTGTGAGCGTTATTTTGATTCCGGAAACACTTGACAATGTCTACCTATAAGATGTATAACCGACTTATTATCAAGATTGATAAATTCGAAGTTTTGGCGAACACGCCGGTTTACCGACTCTTGATTGTTGGAATCGAAGTTTCTGGTGGATATGAAAAAGTATAGTACTCCACTCAAATATAATGAGCTGTCATATATACTCTTTGAATAGGCATTCAAGAAGCTAGAATGCAAAGTTACAAAGTAAACATAGTCGAAGTCAAAGTTTCTTGTTCTGCCTGTTGTGTACGTTATACCCGCTTCGATGTCGTCTCATATAATCGTTGCGAACTTATATGCTCCAGAGGTATCTATGTGAGATGATAAAATACAGAGATACAGTGTGCAGACTGATGTTGTCAAAGTATCTTCACTTGCCTATTATTCTCGTTATATGTCCTCTGAAGTCGTCCTATATGGTCAGTGCGATCGTATCTGCTATAACTGTGGGCATGTCAGATGCTAGAATGCAAAGTAACAGTGTTAATATATTCGAAGTGGAAGTTTCTTGTTCTGCCTGTTGTGTGCGTTATACCCGTTTTGATGTCGTCTCATATGATCGATGCGAACTGATATGCGAGATAAAGTGTGCGGACTGATGTTGTCGAAGTATCTTTATTTGCCTATTGTTCTCGTTATAAGTCCTTCAAAGTCGTCTCATATGGTCAGTGCGATCGCATCTGCTATAACTGTAGGCATGTCAGATGCTAGAATGCGAAGTTACAGTGTAGACATAGTCGAAGTCAAAGTTTCTTGTTCTGCCTATTGTGTGCGTTATACCCGCTTCGATGTCGTCTTATATAATAGTTGCGAACTCATATGCTACGAAGGTATCCATGTGAGATGATATGATACAGAGATACAGTGTGCGGACTGATGTTGTCGAAGTATCTTTATTTGCCTATTGTTCTCGTTATAAGTCCATCAAAGTCGTCTCATATGGTCAGTGCGATCGCATCTGCTATAACTGTAGGCATGTCAGATGCTAGAATGCGAAGTTACAGTGTAGACATAGTCGAAGTCAAAGTTTCTTGTTCTGCCTATTGTGTGCGTTATACCTGCTTCGATGTCGTCTTATATGATAGTTTTGAACTCATATGCTCCATAGGTATCCATGTGAGATGATATAAAACAGAGATACAGTGTGCGGAATGATGTTGTCGAAGTATCTTTATTTGCCTATTGTTCTCGTTATAAGTCCTTCAAAGTCGTCTCATATGGTCAGTGCGATCGCACCTGCTATAACTGAAGGCATGTCAGATGCTAGAATGCAAAGTTACAGTGTAAATATAGTCGAAGTCGAAGTTTCTTGTTCTGCCTGTTGTGTGCGTTATACTCGTTTTGATGTCGTCTCATATGATCGTTGCGAACTACCATGCTACGAAGGTATTCATGTGAAATGTTAGAATACAGAGATACAGTGTGCAGACGTATGTCGAAGTATCTTCACTTGTCAGTAGTTCTCGTTATATGTCCCACGAAGTCGTCTTATAATATGGTCAGTGCGATCGTATCTGCTATATCTGTAGGCATGTCAGATGCTAGAATACGGAGTTACAGTGTTAGCATAGTCGGGGTCGAAGTTTCTTGTTCTGCCTGTTGTGTGCGTTATATCTGCTTCGATGTCGTCTAATATGAAAGTTGTGAACTCATATGCTCCAGAGGTATCCATGTGAGATGATAGAATACTGAGTACGGTATGCAGACTGATGTGATCGGAGTATCTTCACTTGCCTATTGTTCTCGTAGTATGTCCTTCGAAGTCGTACTATATGGTCAGTGCGATCGCATCTGCTATAACTGTAGGCATGTCAGATGCAAGAATGCGAAGTTACAGTGTTAACATAGTCGAAGTCGAAGTTTCTTGCTCTCTCTGTTGTAAGCGTTATTTTGATTCAGGAAACACTAGACAATGTCTACCTATAAGATGTATAACCGACTTATTATCAAGATTGATAAATTCGAAGTTTTGGCGAACACGCCGGTTTACCGACTCTTGATTGTTGGAATCGAAGTTTTTGGTGAATATGGAGAAGTAAAGTACTCCACTCACATATAATGAGCTGTCATATATTCTTCTCAAATGGGCATTCAAGAAGCTAGAATGAAAAGTTTCAAAGTAAACCTAGTCGAAGTCGAAGTTTCTTGTTCTGCCTGTTGTGTACGTTATACCCGCTTTGATGTCGTCTCATAAAATCGTTGCGAACTTATATGCTACAGAGGTATCTATGTGAGATGATAAAATACAGAGATACAGTGTGCAGACTGATGTTGTCAAAGTATCTTCACTTGCCTATTGTTCTCGTAATATGTCCTCTGAAGTCGTCCTATATGGTCAGTGCGATCTTGTTCTGCCTGTTGTGTGCGTTATACCCGTTTTGATGTCGTCTCATATGATCGTTGCGAACTACCATGCTACAAAGGTATTCATGTGGAATGTTACAATACAGAGATACAGTGTGCAGACGGATGTCGAAGTATCTTCACTTGTCAGTTGTTCTCGTTATATGTCCCACGAAGTCGTCTTATATGGTCAGTGCGATCGTATCTGCTATAGCTGTAGGCATGCCAGATGCTAGAATACGGAGTAACAGTGTTAGCATAGTCGGGGACGAAGTTTCTTGTTCTGCCTGTTGTGTGCGTTATACCTGTTTCGATGTCTTCTTATATAATAGTTGCGAACTCATATGCTCCAGAGGTATCCATGTGAGATGATAGAATACTGAGAAACGGTATGCGGACTGATGTGGTCGAAGTATCTTCACTTGCCTATTGTTCTCGTTGTATGTCCTTCGGAGTCGTACTATATGGTCAGTGCGATCGTATCTGCAATTACTGTAGGCATGTCAGATGCAAGAATGCGAAGTTACAGTGGAAACATAGTCGAAGTCGAAGTTTCTTGCTCTTCCTGATTTGAGCGTTATTTTGATTTAGGAAACACTCGACAATGTCTATAAGATGTATAACCGACTTATCATCAAGATTGATAAATTCGAAGTTTTGGCGAACACGCCGGTTTACCGACTCTTGATTGTTGGAATCGAAGTTTCTGGTGGATATGAAAAAGTATAGTTCTCCACTCACATATGATGAGCTGTCATATATACTTCTTGAATAGGCATTCAAGAAGCCAGAATGCAAAGTTACAAAGTAAACATAGTCGAAGTCAAAGTTTCTTGTTCTGCCTGTTGTGTACGTTATACCCGCTTCGATGTCGTCTCATATAATCGTTGCGAACTTATATGCTCCAGAGGTATCTATGTGAGATGATAAAATACAGAGATACAGTGTGCAGACTGATGTTGTCAAAGTATCTTCACTTGCCTATTATTCTCGTTATATGTCCTCTGAAGTCCTCCTATATGGTCAGTGCGATTGTATCTGCTGAGTAGGCATGTCAGATGCTAGAATGCAAAGTTACAGTGTAAATATAGTCGAAGTCGAAGTTTCTTGATCTGCCTGTTGTAAGCGTTATACCAGTTTTGATGTCGTCTCATATGATCGATGCGAACTGATATGCTCCAGAGGTATCTTTGTAAGATGATAAAATACAGAGATACCGTGTGCAGACTGATGTTGTCAAAGTATCCTCAATGTATAAGTGATGAAATATCACAAATTTCATTATAATAAACTATCTACTACTTGAAGTCATCGAAACAACGGAAATAAGGAGATGATTTTTTTTTTTCAAATTGAATAAACGCCAATATATTTGTGAAACCGGTTACACCAAAGATGAATAAATAAATCGAATAAAGTTCTGATAATATTTCATATTGAACAAAAAATAATCACAAGGGCCCTTGTCTCAAAATATTGCTCAAAGTACATGAAAGTACCAATTCTCGGACGGTTCATCAGTTTATTCAAGCTGCCAACAATGAGTTGTCAGATGAATATCCTATTAAATCTTACGGATTGGACCTGGAATGTCAAAAATGATCAATATATGTGAATATGAAATAACATGGTAATGATTTCGATTATATATTTATCATATAGGTAATTTTTGTTTAATTGAAATCTTTCAACGAAAAGGCACGTTGGTTTGTTCACATGACTAATTATTTTTTAACCATAATTTCAATTTACCTGTTTATATAAATGATTTTCAATTGGCAATATTAGCAATTCACTTCAATCTCGATCTCGAGATATATTACTTATTACTGAAAATGCATTCGAATCCATTGACCCATTGAATGGAATGGGAACCTATCGGGAAATTTTCCATAATTCGGCACACATATATAAATATTCAAGTAGATATGTAGATAACTCATAATTTTTCTTGTGTCGTCATTTATTCAATCAACTTCTTCTTCTTTTTTTTTTGTCGAATAAGAAACTATTTGCATTTTTTTTTTTCGAAATGGAAGACGACGTTGAAATTTCCCTAAAATTAATGATAACTTTTTTGCAATACTTATACATTTCAATATTGCTTATTAGTAAAAACAAACTCTTTATTATGATGATGATATAATCATGAACTTGACACTTCGTTCACGTTACTTTGTGTTAGTTAGTATAATATTGTTTATTTTAATCATGCCATGAGAAACTCGAGAAAGCACGTTGATATGTTTTTACAATTAAATGGAATGATGGATGAATGGACTGTATGCGATAATAGTTGTTCTATAAGATTGCGAGAGAGTACTTCCACTTACCTAGATAAGACACTGCTATGATGCTTGTTGAAATTGCCGGCCGTGATGTTTTCCACCCAACGATTTTCGAAAAGTCCTGCTATTTTCTGTGGCCACAACACTCACGAGAATATTAGGTCTATCAAATCGGAAGTAATATCAGAAATGTGAAGTTTCACAAAATAAATATAAATGCACGAGAAAAATGCGGTCTGAGTTGTGCGCCCGCTCAGAGGTATTTTCTGAATCGTCTCTTTCGGCAACTCGCGCAGACGCGATGTCTGCCCATGGAAGGAGTGGAAGTGCCTCTCAGTCCCGCGAAAGTACAAACAAAATATTATTAAATTATTGTTCTGAATATTACAGATATACTCAATTTGATTTGATCGACCGTAAATAAATAATAACCCAATAAATTAACCTCTAAGAAGGTAAGTCTGAACATTCTCCCTACCTTTGTAAAAAAAAAGAAAAATAAAAAAAAAAAATATATATATACTTTTTTCTCTTCTCTTTTTTTACAAAAATAAACAATCCCAAAAATAAGAAAAACGAAAAAAAAAAAAAATAAAAGAATAAAATTAATGTTGAGGAAGAGGACACAACTTTATTAGAGGCCTCCTGTAAATACCACTGACGGTTCGGACCGAGGCAACGCGGACTATACCGTCGGACCCTGGATGAAGCTCACAGATTCGTGCACTACGCCATTGCAAAGGGGGCAAATTATCCTGTTTAATTAAAACTAGTTCACCTACTTTAGGAGCTGATTCAGGCAAAGTCCATTTATGTTTTTGTTGCAAATTGGTTAAATACTCCCGATGCCACCTAGACCAAAAATCCGAGTGAAGTCGTTGCAGCAATTGCCAACGAGTTAAGGAGTTGAGCTTCAAATGTGTGAAGTCATGATCAGGTAGACAAGTCAGTGGTTCGACGGTCAAAAAATGTCTCGGTGTAAGGACTGACAAATCGTTAGCATCAGAACTCTGTGGATATAGCGGACGAGAATTAAGCATAGCTTCGATCTGTGTTATTACGGTGAGTAATTCTTCGAACGTAAGAATTTGAGAACCGATTACTCTTGCCAGGTGAGTCTTAAGTGACTTCACTCCGGCTTCGACTAAACCGGAAAAGTGACTTCCAGTCGGGGGATGAAATTTCCACATGAGTTTTTCATTTTCTGCGGCGGTTTTCATGATATCAATCAAATAGTTATTTGCACCCACAAAATTTCGCCCACAGTCGCTGAATATGTATGAACATCGGCCGCGCCTAGCAATAAAACGCCGCAATCCAGCCAAAAAGGCCTCACTGGTGAGGTCCGATACCAGTTCCAAATGCAAAGCTTTGGTTGCAAAGCATACAAAAACGCATACATAGGATTTAACGGTCTTTGAGCCTCTGAGTCGACCCAAAGTTATGTCAAATGGCCCACAAAAATCTACTGCCACAACGGAAAAAGCTTTGACTTGGGATATTCGGGTTGCGGGAAGATTACCCATAGGGGGTTGAAATGTACGAGGGTTCAATCGCCAACATTTAAAACAACTATTCAGAACCTTGCGTATGGCTCTTCGCGGTGACAGGATCCAAAAATTTTGAATTAATAAAAAATGTAAACTTTGCAGACCGGGGTGTAAATTATTTTTATGGGTGTCCTCAATGACTAAATAGGTCAGACGACTACACCGCGGTAATAAAATAGGATGTCGTTTATCATAACTCAGACTAGAATTATATAATCGACCACCTACTCTCAAAATTAAATGGTCATCTAGAAAAACACTCAATTTCCGAAGAGGCTTAGGCAGTAGTCTCTTCCCGGTTATTCGGGAAATTTCATCGGCGAAATAAAAATGCTGAGTATATTTTACTAATACTATCAAAGCATTATGTAAGTCCATATCATTGAAATGATTTCCAATAATTTTATTTTGTGGATTTTTCAAATTATACAAAAAACGTTGGACATAAGCTATCACTCGTTGAATCTTTCTAAGATTAGAAAATTTATCCATTAAAATTCTTACAGTGTCATAATCTATGAATGACGTAAGAACTAATTTGCGGTTTTCTAGGTCATAATCATCTATTGGCATTTCGCATTCGAATTTGGAGGTAGGCCATTCCGATTCATGGAGTTTTAACCATGCCGGACCTCCCCACCATAGCGTATGATTCAACAATTCTCTGGGGAGTAAACCACGCGAGGCACAATCAGCGGGATTATCCTTTGATGATATATGACGCCAGACAGCGGGTGATATTATTTCCAACAAACGTTGTATAGTTATTGGGATCAGATTTGACCCAATGAAGAACAATGGACGAATCTGTCCAAGCAAAGAGTTTATCGAAGCTTATTTTATTTGAATAAGTTTTCAAAACAAAATCTACTAAGTTGGATAATAAATAAGCGGCAGATAACTCAATTCGCGGAGTTGATAAACGTTTTATGGGTGTTGTCCTAGATTTGGCACACAACAGAAAGGTAGAAACGCGGTGTTTTTCTTGTAATCTCACATAAATACAAGTAGCATAGGCGTTATCTGAACCATCACAAAAAGCATGTAAATCACATCGAACGTAAGGTTTACTGATGATAACACGAGGAATTTCCAATTGAGAAAGATCTGGTAACTGGTTTTGATAAATTTTCCAAGCTGATAAAACAGAGTCTGGTGGAATATCCTCCCATCCAACCCCTTTGATCCACAATTGTTTCATTATAAGTTTGGCAAACAGTGTGGTAGGCGTCAAAAAACCGACAGGGTCAAACACGCGACTGATCTCACTCAAAATATGGCGTTTAGTAAATGAAATTACAAGAGGATTAACAGAATATGAAAACATGTCAGATGACGGTGTCCATTTCAAGCCCAACACTTTGATCGTTGCCTCATCCTCTTTATCCATAGAATGTGATTGTTCATATAAATAATCTGCAGGTAAATTTTCCAAGAAAACTTTACTATTACTTGACCACTTTTTCAATTCAAACCCACCCTTCTGACAAAGATTAATTAATTGATTTTGAATATCTACTGCAATTTCTACGGAATCACCTCCTGCAATAACATCATCAATATAAATATTGTCTGAAAGCAAAATTTGCGAAGCTAAAGGAAATTTAGATTGTTCGTCACGTGCCAACTGAACCAAAGTCCGCAGTGCAAGCCAAGGCGAACTAGCTACCCCGAAAGTGACTGTACACAAGCGATACTCCTCAATAGGATCACGTTCCGAAAATCTCCAAAAAATTCTATGAAAATCACGGTGGCGTTCATCAAGTAAAATTTGTCTGTACATCTGACGAATATCAGCTGTAAACGCTATGGCATGTAGCCTAAAATTCAGTAATATCATGAAAATATCTTTCTGTAATTTGGGTCCCACCATCAGAGTGTCGTTTAATGAAATATTAGAAGAACATTTGGCACTAGCATCAAAAACTACTCTAACTTTACTAGTCGTACTGTCTGGTTTGAAAACACACGTGTGTGGTATATAATAAGCGGGATAGTTATTTAATTCAGCGGTGGGAATGGATTTCATATGACCCTGATCGAGATAATCCTTCATCAGCGATGAATATTCCCCATATAAAGAAGGATTGTTTATTAATCTTCTTTCAAGGCTATGAAAACGACGCAAAGCTATTTCCCTAGAATTTTCGAAAGCAAACGAACATGTTTCTTTGAAAGGTAAGGATACTACATAACGTCCAGATTGTGTGCGGTAAGTCGACTCCAAAAATATGCGCTCGCAGGTTTTGTCATCTATCGATTCAACTTTCTGTGATGGGATTTCCTCTAACTCCCAAAATTTTTTAATTGTATTTTCTAGTCCAGAAAGCTCCGAAAGGTTCAAAAATGAATTAATTTTCGGCCCAGGTCCTAAATCATCATCTGATACTTTACCTATCAATATCCACCCGAATGTCGTATTTAAAGCGGTGGGTAATTGATCCCCCCCAACGATGCGCCCATCTCTAAGTATTTTTTGAAATACTTCAGCGCCTAGTAACAAATCAATGGTACCCGGCGTAGCAAAATGAGGATCTGCCAATTTTATATTTTTTATATGCGTCCAGGAAGTAGCATTTATAAAAAACGAAGGCATATTCGAACAAATTTTTTCCAATATTATAGTTTCCACGTTCAAAGTATCGAGTAAATCATCAACCGGTTTGATCGCGCAATTAACAGCACCTAGCGATGTGCAAGTACTCATATCTCCGAGTCCCTGTACTGATAAAGAATATTTGCATGTCGTTAAACCTAAGCGTTTGGTACAGCGTTTTGATATAAAATTTCCTTGCGAACCACTATCCAACAGACCTCGTACTATTTGAAAATTCCCGCGAACATCCAACACATGAAGTTGAACCGTAGAAAGCAAAACCTTTTGTTTGTGGTATATTCGAGTATTGGCACTAAAAGTGGAAGGGCCGGACTCTGGCGATTCCGAGACCTTGACGCTCGGGTTTCATGGGATTGAGAAAACTTATCATTTTCCATTGATTGTTGATCACGGTTTTCCTGATTGAATGTACGTGTATCTCGCGGTGTGTCAAAATGAAGGGTCGTGTGATGTGACTTGGAGCGGCAAGCATAACAAGTGCTTGATGACGAGCAATTTCGTATTGCATGCCTATGACTTAGGCAATTCAAACACCAACGATTTTGTTTTACTAAATTATAGCGGTCCCGCGGTGTTTTGCTCAAATATATTGGACATTTATACACGGCGTGTTCGTCTTTACAAATGGGACATGGTCGAGGATTATCTTTTGAAATAGTGTTTGCAACAAATACCGAAGGTTTTTGATGATTATTATGAGAATAATTATTTCGACCTGTATTATGGTAAGGTGCGGATTTAGGTTTAGTATTCCTAACCGATGATAATGAAATTGACTCATAGGCGTGACATTGTTTTTCTAAAAATTGTATCAAGTCTTTATACGACGGCATTTTATTTGATTTTGAGCTATATTCAAGTTCAAATCGCGAAATAGTGGTAGAGTCTAACCTTTTAAGCAACATATTACATAAAATGAAGTCCCAATGATCTACTGGGTACTTGAGATTTTGGAGTGCGGCGAGATTCTCTGTAAAAATATCAACGAGTTTTCTAAGTAACTGTGGATTCTCATTAGAAAGACGAGGGCTATTTTCAATCTCATTCCAGTGGGACGTAGCTAACAACCGTGAATTTGAATATCTATCAACAAGAGTATTGTAAGCTACTAAATAATTATCAGCGGTAAGCGGAGTACACTGAACCAGTGACTTTGGAGGCCCTTCTAGGGCTGAATGTAAATGGGAAAACTTTTCAATGTTCGATAAAGATATATTGGTATGCACTAGTACGTTGAAAAGATCTATAAAGGACGTGAATGATTTGATGTCTCCATGAAATTTAGGTAGCTTCATTTCTGGAAGCTTAACTCGAGGGGCTGCAACCGCCGCAACCACATCTCTGGGCATTTGTTCCTTTGGGTCACCAAATATATCATTATATATAGCGTGTATCGCGAACATTTCAGTTTCAAAGTCAGCGCGAACTTGTTCCTCCACATCTAAAAGTTCTTGTGAAAATTCTTCCATAGTACATATTGCATTGATGATGCCTAATTGCTGTTTGTCAAAACTAGAAGCTGTAACATCTATAATTTTGTATCTTTGTTTGAACTCTGATTGACATGTTATATCTATAGTGGCTAATTCTGCCACTGCCATTAACTCAGACATACGTCTAATTTCTGTATTACGCGCAGCTTTTAACCTTTTTATCTTATCGCTCATATTTAAAATCGAATAAATGCAACCACTATGACAAAATCAAACAAATGTGATAAACAAGTGTAAATCGAATTTATACTAAGTCCGGCTCTGAATTCCAGTTCAGAGACGGTACAGAGACGAGACTGTGAGACGCCACCGATCGACGTCAGTGATGAACAGGTTAGCGCACAAGAAACTGAGTCCTCGAAACACTAATAAAAACCGTCCAAGATATGGACTGGCGAATAGCTGAACAAAAAATGATATGTATGCGGGTTTGGATATTTAACAACGAGATTACCTATAGGTAATTAAAATTGAATATTCAGAACAATAATAATTTCGATTGAAAATTACTAAAAAACAATAATCTTGGCTCGAATGACCAAATGTTCGGGATGAATGGACTGTATGCGATAATAGTTGTTCTATAAGATTGCGAGAGAGTACTTCCACTTACCTAGATAAGACACTGCTATGATGCTTGTTGAAATTGCCGGCCGTGATGTTTTCCACCCAACGATTTTCGAAAAGTCCTGCTATTTTCTGTGGCCACAACACTCACGAGAATATTAGGTCTATCAAATCGGAAGTTATATCAGAAATGTGAAGTTTCACAAAATAAATATAAATGCACGAGAAAAATGCGGTCTGAGTTGTGCGCCCGCTCAGAGGTATTTTCTGAATCGTCTCTTTCGGCAACTCGCGCAGACGCGATGTCTGCCCATGGAAGGAGTGGAAGTGCCTCTCAGTCCCGCGAAAGTACAAACAAAATATCATTAAATTATTGTTCTGAATATTACAGATATACTCAATTTGATTTGATCGACCGTGAATAAATAATAACCCAATGAATTAACCTCTTATAAGGTAAGTCTGAACAATAATTTCAAGAAATTGAATAGTATAATGGTTTTTCCCAATAACATTCATGATTAATAAGTAATAATCAACTCTAGAACTTTAGTCTGTAAATTTGGAATCATCAGGAATTGATGGTATACTGAAACAAATAAAATAGGAAATTCATGATTTTTGAAAGAGGTAGACAGCAAATCCCAGCATAGGTTAAACATTTATTGAATTATATATAATAGTTTTCACTTATTGTGCGAAACACTTCAAGTTATTCGTATGATAATATATAGGCTTATGTAAGGACTACTTAGCCCATTGTAAATAGTTATCTACTGGATACATTCTCTTTTTCACATGTTTCAACGAAACCACACAAAACAATGCACCCACGCAGTCAAATGGCCGAACATGGACAAACCAAGGACCGTTTGACTATTCAGCATGATTCGATGGTAACTGCTGGGTAGCCCGGGAACGAAGAAGAGAGTAGGAATGCTACAAGTTGTCACAAGTTGTGGATAGCTACCTACTAGAAGTTCGACGATGGGAGACCACGGAAGTCGTCCCACGAGATGCCTCATCAACCTCTGACTAAGTCGTCTTCCACTTATCACAGCAACTGCCAAGATAGCTGGCAATTCCACTCAATCAGCTGCGAACTTTTCTCGAGAAACATTCCAATACTAGAAGCCAGGAAAACTTACAGCCCAAAGGATTCCTACTTCAGAGTATCAGCCCAGAACGAGAGAAGCCCAATAATCTTTGAAGCCCAAAAAGATTCCACCCTTATGCCCAGGACGAGGATACCTTTCGAGCCCAAAAGGGATACCGCCAAAATTCCCATGACGATTGAAGGATGCCTTGACCATCAGTCGTCAGTCGCTACCCCAAGAAGCCAGCAGTTTCCTTCGTTCATCTGCCAACTACCTCAAATGACAGTCTAGGAAATCTTAAAGCCCAAAAGATTTCATCCCGATGCCCAGGACAAGGATACCTTCGAGCCCAGAAGGATCCTGCCGAAATTTCCATGACGATTGGACGATGCCATGCCCAATCGTCATTCCCTACCCCCAAGCTGCCAGGAGTCTCACCGAGAATAGTCTGATTGAAATGCTTTCGTTGAAAAGCCAGTGCCGGACTTAGTAAAGGTGTGGGTGTGCATTGTAGACACTTAATTTTGAATGTTTGGTGATATTTTTTTTCTGAAATTTTTTGTATATGTAATGGAATTTCAAATGTTCTCCTCGATATATTTAAGTTAGGTAGTGATTTCAAAACTGGGGTCCAGTTTTCTTGGAGAGAGGGGTCATGTCACGGGTAGAACATACGGTATATCAGTAATTTCCAACCATGAGGGTTTTATAAACATGAAGTAAATCAAATCATCCGTTGACATTGAATTATAAAAACTGACCAAGGAACTCTCATGAGAAACGTGCATATCTAATAAAATGTTGTATATAAATATTGGATGTGAGGGTTCCGAAGTTAGTCTGGTCTGGGGCTACTCTTGACTTGACAAGAGCTCGTCGTAATGGTCGTTATAATGTAAGTTGTCATAAGGTCTTTATATCCATTGTTGTTTATTCATATTCATCATCACTTCACCCATAATATTCCATGCTGCAATAAATATTGTTACGTTTGAATATACTCTCATACTTTCAGTTATCCCTAAACTATTAGTGCCTATTTGGATATTACCTCTCGCAGAATATTAAGCCAAGCATTACCCCTTATAAATCGATATAAATGGATATGGGTGGATAACCACCTATTATATTGTGACAATATGAAAAAGTATAGTATAGTATAGTATAGTATAGTGCGATCGCATCTGCTATACCTGTAGGCATGTCAGATGCTAGAATGCGAAGTTACAGTGTAGACATAGTCGAAGTCGAAGTTTCTTGTTCTGCAAATCGTGTGCGTATGCATGCTGAAAAAACGTCTTATATGGTAAATGCAAACTTGTCTGCTTCGATAGTGTACATGTGAGGTGATAGGATAGAGATATATAATGTGTACGACGATGGAGTCGATGTATCCCCATGTGCCTATTGTTCTCGGAGTCGTCTTATACGGTCACTGCCATCGTATCTGCTTCAACTGTATGAATGTCAGATAATGGACTGCAGAGTTACAGTGAAAACATTGTCAGAGTCGGAGTTCCTTGTTCTGCAAGCTGTGTGCGTTATACCCGCTTGGAAGTCGTCTTATATGGTCAATGCAAACTTGTCTGCTTCAAAAGAGTCCATATAAGATGATAGGATAGAGAGATATAGTGTGCACAACGATGAAGTCGATGTTTCTTCATTTGCCTATTGTAATCGTTATTATACCCTTCAATCTCGTCTTATACGGTCACTGCAATCGTATCTGCTTCAACTGTATGCATGCCAGATGCCATACTGCAGAGTTACAGTGTAAACATATTCGAATTCAAGGTTTTTTGTTCTGCAAGCTGTGTGCGTGATACCTGCTCGAGAGTCGTCTGATATGGTCATTGCGAACTTGTCTGCTTCAATAATATCCATGTAAGATGATAGGATAGAGAGATATAGTGTGCACAACGATAAAGTCGATGTATCTTTATTTGCCTATTGTACACGTTATATATATATACGTATATACGTCACTTATACACTGTCACTTCAAAATCCGTCTGCACACTGTATCTCTGATACACTTTGATATGATAGGATAGAGAGATAGAGTGTACACTCCGATGAAGGTAATGTATCTTCGTCTGCCTATTTTACCTCCTATACACCCTTTAAAGTCGTCTCATATGGTTACTACGATTATATCTGCTTCAACTGTATGCATGTCAGATGCTAGACTGCAAAGTGACAGTGTTAACATAGTCAAAGTCGAAGTTTCTTGTTCTGCAAATCGTGTGCGTAATACATGCTGAAGAGTCGTCCTATATGGTAAATGCGAACTTGTCTGCTTCGATAGTGTTTATGTGAGGTGATAGTGTTACCTTCAAAATCTGCACTACAGATATAAAGGGGTTTTCTTGTCTTAGGAAGCCTGAGCTTCAGTTTACCTTTCCTAGAATCCAAGTCACAATAAAGAGAAAAGATGTTACTTACAGTTTAATTCCAGAATTCACCAATAGCACTGAGTTATACACTAAATATTCAGCCAAACATTTGAACCATCTTGTAGAAGTTCATTTCACAATACTCTTCCAACTATTATCATCTTTTGGAAATGGAAGCACAGCAAATTTTCTCTCCTAGTTGTCACTTTTATGTTCACGGTGATAATTAATGCATTCATAATTTAGTCTTGGGTTCCTTCATCATATTCCTTGTGGGTGATTTCATAGACAATACCTGAAATGAAAAGTAGGTAGAGTAATTCTGGGAATGTAAACAAAACAAGTACACTTACAGTATTAGCACCGCCTTGGATATTCCAGATATGTCCAGGTACATTCCAACATATTTAATGTTAATTTGTTTCAGAAAACCAAACTAAGATATCAATGTTTTTATTTTCATTGTTTTGACAGCAAGTTCATTCTAACTATTTTTAGAATGACAAGAATGACGTTAAATCGGTACATATTGCCAACCATGCAATTGACCGACCACATGAAATTATCCGACGACGGTCAAGGAGTGCAGGTAATATCCTTCGCGTGCGTTGGAACTACTTTACCAGGGCCGGCTCAAGGGTTCGCTGCATCATTTTTGTTTTCTGGAGCAAGTACGGAATGCTGTAGGCATGTGTTATTCACTCAGGTTCGCATGAAATTTATGGTTTCACATATTCCTATAGGCTATAGCTCAAGGGCAATCAAATAATGACAATTTCCCCCCTAGAGACAACCATGGTAATTGATCGAGTTCGGATTTCTTCCGTATCGTCACGAATCACCGATAGGTGCTGCCCTCTATGTCTTCCTGGGACATTTTTCGTCAACGAGCTTCCTTTTCTCTCGTTTTCCTGTTTGCAGGAGCGTTATTTCTGCCAGGAGCAGTGATTATTCCTGTTAACTCTCCAAGTTAGGAAGTTACCCTACATTGGGGGATTATATAATCATCTGCGAATTAAGTTGAAGATTTTGGTGTAGTGTTGAGTATACCGTCATTATGGGTTTTGAAAAATCTTCAACTATCGACTTGTTCGGATTCAAAACCGGCAGAACCACCATCTTGCAATCATCGCCTGAATCTTGAGGTGACGACTCTACAAACAGCCACCTTCCAACCACGTAAGTGTTCCTTATATTTTTTTAACATTTCAAGAAGATTTTTGGTGCCTTTCCTTGTTTCTGTTGTTCTGGAGTCCTATTAGATTTTAATTAGAACTCCCACCTTACATAGCGGTTAGCTGGTAGCTGTTAGCTTTTGTTGTTGCTGCTGTGCCTGACCTACTGGTGGTGTCCATGACCAGTTATGAGTGCCAGAGACCAGAGATCATACCACCTACCTCTACCCCTATCGTCCTCTAGTTCCAGTTGGGTTGACTAGGACTGTCGCGCCTAGAGCTCAACCATAGCTCAAGGAGTCAGCTAAGTGGGAACTTTATGCACTGACCTTTTTTTTTATTGTATATTTTGCTCAGGCCTCCTTATAGCTAAGTGGAAACTTTATGCACTGACCTTGGTTTTCATTGTATATTTTGCTCAGGCCTTCTTATAGATTGTGTTCAAATTCGATTGTAAGCTCTTGAATTCACCTCACCACCCATTTACCTACATTTACAGCCACCAGGCCATTTACTGTGCTGCAGGTGAATTCTGACAGCTCTAGGACTGATTACTCGATTATAGGGCCCTCAGCCAATTAAGCAATTTTGATGTGATAATTATTGATGAATTGATTCCCCCCCCCCAAGCAAGATCTCCCTTGAGTGTGGTATCAGTACATGCCAAAAGTTGATAACACAGGTAATTCCTAATTTATATCAATTATTAGATCCTAATATATTGTACTTTTCTTCTTGAAACAAGATCCATTGCTTGGAATTCTCAATTCCATCAATATAGTGAATTTCTACTGGAAAACTTGATATAGTAGTTTCATTGGCCCAACCCAGCAGCTATCTATCAGAGAACCCACGGAGCAGTCGGCTGTGTGCTACTACTATAGGTTGTTACAATGGGGCAGTAGTAGTGCACATTAAATCTTTCTTGTTTTCTTCGTCTTAAATCATATACCAGTTATTTCATGCAGTCCTATAGTAGTTACAAAGGAAATTGGTATATTTTAGTAGCTTGAATTAATTTTCTTCAAGTTGGAGTACCTTATGTAAAGACTATTTGCTGTAACTTCAAGTATAGCCCCAAAAAGATTTATGAGGTAACAAGATGGCGCCCAAAATTGTATTCTGACAGCTTTGTAACTTGCTATTCAGTGATAGTTAAGATAGTGCTGGGTTTCTTCAAATGACTACTTTCAATTGAGTTTTCCAAAATATTTTTTTCAACTTTCAATTTTTTTTCTCACTTACCTGGGTACAGTGAGTAATTTTGTTTTTGGGTCTTCTGGTATACAGGGAGGGCTGATCTTGGAATCTAGGTAACTTAGGAATATTTCTTGATATACAAGGAAGAGCAAAATAATCAAAATCATTTTCATTTTTTTTTTACATTTTGCATTACAATTCTTTTTGGTGACTAAGTTGATGACTTTTGATCCTGATCAGATATTCATTGACCTACAGGACAGGGTGCTAGTGAATATATTATTATATTTTTTTTTCTGCTGTGTTACTATTGTAGGTACATTCTTGGTATTTTTTTTTGCTTTGGATTAGCGACTGGCCTGGATTCCACATTTTGGATATTCTCGGCACTTGTGTTAGTTTAGGTTGGTCATTTTTTTTTTCCCTTTTTTTTTACTTTCCTTTCCCGGGAAAACGGGGGGGATTCTTCTTGCTACTCAGAGACATATACCAACTTCAATAGTAAAATAAGATTACAGTTAATCAGTTATCGATAAATTCTGGAAGTAACTTTGGAAAATAAGTAATAAATTTTGAGTTTACAAATAAGAATTCAAAAGTAGTGATGTCAAAAATGGAAATCAATAGATTGTTATCAGATGAACTTTCTTATGAGTTGACAATTAGAGGAGCGGTTACAGATGGAACTGTGGAAGATAAACGAAAGAGACTGAGACTCTTTCTCAAATTAGAGAAATTAGATGAGGGTTGTTCGTTCATTGGGAGCAATTTAGATCCGGTGGCGGAAGTACAGATTTGTGAAGCAAAAATTACCGAACTTGATGATCTTTTGTCTAAGTTTGATGAAAATAATGCTGTAAATGGATATAAAAAAATTGAAACGCGATTACTTCATGTCATTGGTCGCTTGAATAGAGTGACTTCCGAAGAACATCAGACATTGATAAATCGTATGGTGTCCCATTATACAGAAAATTTCAGTAACTTGAAACAATCTCTACAAAACTGGAAAGAGGGAAAAGACACAAATTCAGAGAGTCCAGAATCCAATGAGGTATCTTCTGACAATAAACAGTCGTCATTGTTGGATGAACCTAATCCAGTTGTCCAACCAACTAAGTGGACAAATAATGCGGAACTCTTGTCCCAATTATATGGTCCTGCACCACGACCTGGTTTTTCTAGTACTGCCGATGAGGCAAATCGTCCATGTTCCTCAACGTATGTCCCTAAGGTTGATGAATTTCCCCCAGACAGTGACAACCTCATTGATAGTAAACATCCTCGAGACTTTGAACAAAAACCGAATACTTCTAGGGCTAGTAGTCCCAATGTTGTACAGGGTGTCTCCAATAAAGATCCAGTTACTGATACCATTAGGGTACCAGATGCCTACTACAGTAGGCCTGAGGTTCTCAAAATGATTCGTGAAGTTTTGGGTGATAGACAGCAGGTCCCTAGTATTATACCGGATGTCCAACCGACCGCGATCAATCCGCAGCCCCAACCCATACTAATAGTCAGTCATAATAATTTACATTCAACCTTGGCAGAACCTAGGTTACGTCAACTACATTTGAATGATCCATCCCAGCCACCCTTTAATTCTCCCACAGATTATACTCGTAGTTTTGTGACGATTTCAAAGTGGAATGTTCAGTTCAATGGCCAAGGTAGCGTGACAAACTTTATGGAAAGAATCGAAGAGCTTCGTTATGCCTGTGGTATCACAAAAGAGCAACTTTTACACAGTGCTGTTGCATTATTTTCAGGAACCGCGTTATCACGGTATCGTGCCATTCGTAATTCCATCAATACCTGGGATGAACTGCAGTCCAATTTACGTTCTACCTACTTACCTTCCGAGTATGAGGAAGATATTTGGTGTGACATCAGAAACCGCACCCAAGGTACAGAGGAGAAATCTGTTATATTTTGTGCCCGAATACGAAATTTGTTTAGGAAGCTTCAAGAACGTCCTAGTGAAGCTGTTCAGTTGCGAATAATTCGCCGCAATCTCTTACCTGTCATCCAACAGCAATTCGCACTACAACCCATTCACTCGATCGCGGAACTGGAGCAGGCTACGCAACTTATTGAGAAGGTGCATTCTCGTAATCAGCGCATGCGTCTTCCCCCTACCAACCCAAATCTGGTTGCTGAACCAGAACTCATGTACCAAAGACCACGCAGAGCACAACTCAGTGCCATAGCGACAGAGTATAGCCCCAGTAATCCCGCGATAACGACTTCTCCCCGCACACATTTGACTTGTTGGAACTGTAGAGCAACAGGTCATATCAAAAGAAATTGTACGCAGCCCCCTTCCAAACATTGTTTTCGCTGTGGAAAGGCGAACGAAACTTCACGCTCTTGTCCTGACTGCAACCGTTCGGGAAACTCCACCCCGTCCCACTAACTGGTCGAAACGTGGGCTCGGGAATTACCGCGACCATTCAAGTCTCTTCCGATGATTTTGCAATTAAACCAGTCCTCTCATATATATTTGCTCAGTGTGAAGGGGATAATCGCCCTTACTTGAATGTATCGATATTTGACATTGAATTCATGGGTCTTTTAGACTCTGGCGCAGATTTTACTTTCATGAATGGAGAGGGTTGGGAAATTTTGAAAAGTCTCGGAGTAGAATTATTCCGTTTCTGTTCCTGTGAATTTACAGGGTAAAGTATGTGTTTTAGAAATATTGATAGTTTCGAGTTTGTCTCACATGTTATTGTTAGGTATAGATTTTTGGGTTAAAATGAATTTAATTCCTGATTTACGGAAAAGTTGTTGGTCTTTCCAAACCAATTGTCCAAGTATTAATGTCATTGACGCGTTAATATCCCATGAGGTATTGAGTGCCAGCCAAAGAGAACTGTTGGAAGGGTTAACCAATAAGTATTTTACTTTGATGGGTGATAAGATTGGGTGTACTAGTCTAGTAGAACATAAAATCATAACCGACGGTGAACCGGTCAGGTTGAGGCCTTATAGATATTCTCCCATAGTCCAGAAGCGTATCGATGACGAGATCGAGTCTATGCTCAAGGATGACATTATCGAAAATTCAGATTCCGCTTGGTCTTCGCCTGTTTTGCTGGTGCCTAAGGGAGAGGATAAATGGCGGTTTTGCGTGGACTACCGTGTCCTTAATCGCGTGACTAAAAAGGACGCGTACCCCATCCCTTTTATTGCTACTATTCTTGACAAGCTTCGTGATGCCAAGTATCTTAGCTCGTTGGATATTCGCTCTGCCTACTGGCAAGTTTCTGTGGCCCCTGACTCTCGTGATAAAACAGCCTTCACAGTCCCTGGGCGAGGTCTTTACCAATTTAAGAAGATGCCATTCGGCCTAACGAACGCCCCGGCAACCTGGCAAAGATTGGTAGATCGTCTACTCGGCGCTGAAATGGAGCCGCATTGTTTCGTATATCTGGACGATATAATCGTTGTCACAGATACATTCGAGAAGCACGTCGAGATCTTAGAGACAATTTCTCAGCGACTAGTTTCAGCTGGGTTGACACTATCCCCCGACAAATGTAAGTTTTGCAGGAGTGAGTTAAGGTACCTTGGCTATGTTGTCGATAAATATGGTTTACACGTTGACCCTCAGAAGGTCAGTGCTATCTTGAACATAAAACCTCCCACGAATACTACCGAGGTACGTCGAATTATCGGGATGGCATCATGGTATCGACGATTCTTACCCTCCTTTTCAACCGTTATCGCGCCACTGACTGCTTTGTTGTGTAAGAGTAAGAAGTGGAATTGGTCAGAGGACTGCGAGAAATCCTTCCATTCTATCAAAAATTCGTTGGCTTCAGCTCCAGTGTTAGTATGCCCAGATTTTTCGAAACCTTTTATCGTCCAGACAGACGCTTCGGCGTATGGTATTGGTGCCGTTCTGTCTCAAGAGTCTGAAGATGGTGAGCATGTAGTCTGTTACATTTCTCGTTCTCTGTCAAAGACGGAGAAAAATTACTTCACCACGGAGCGCGAACTCCTTGCGGTCATATATGCCTATGGAAAAATGAGACCCTATTTAGGAGGATACAGTTTTAAGGTGATTACAGATCATCACAGCCTGGTGTGGTTACACAATTTGAGGGAACCCACAGGTCGTTTAGCTCGTTGGGTACTTCGATTGCAACAATTCAATTTTGAGGTTATTCACCGTAAAGGCCGCGACCATGTCATCCCCGATATCTTGAGTCGATCTGTTCCAGAGATAGTTGTCATTGATGACCAAAACCCCACTCCTCAACCTATGCCTACGGATAAATGGTATCAGTCACTCGTCCAAAAAATTAGGGCCGACCCGCTGAAGTTTCCTCAGTGGCGTTACAAAGATAATGTACTCTATAAGTATGTTAGGTGTTCGTATCCTGGCCTACGCGAGGACTCAGAGTTCTGGAAGATCGTAGTTCCGAAAGATCAAAGGCGAGAACAACTGGAGAAGAATCACGATGATATCGCCGCGGGCCATTGTGGTGTATATAAAACGTACGAGCGCCTCAGAATGCGTTATTTTTGGCCGAAGATGAGGGCCGATGTTGCGCGTTATATCCGGCATTGTCATACCTGTTTGGCAAATAAGCCAGTGTTCCGACCCCCGGCGGGTATGTTAGGTGAGCCACCTGAAGTTAAGAGACCATGGGCAACAATAAGTATTGATCTTTTTGGACCCTTACCTCGATCGTCTCAAGGGTACCGTTTCGTGTTGGTCGTCTTAGACACCTTTAGCAAGTTTCCGCTTTTCTATCTCCTCCGATCAGCAACGGCTGTTGCGGTTTGTAAGGTAATCGAGGAACAGATTTTTCTTCTTTACGGTTGTCCACAATTTGTTCTTTGCGACAACGGAGTCCAGTCCAGAAGTCACCAGTTCACAACCTTGTGTCGCTCTTACTCTGTCGAGATTCGATTCAGTCCCGCATATCACCCACAGGCTAACCCTGTCGAACGGGTGAATGGGGTGTTGAAAACTATGCTCAGATGTTACATCGAAGACAATCACAAAAAGTGGGACTGTCTCCTTCCGAAGGTAGGTTGTGCTATACGATCATCTGTCCATGAAGTCACTGGTTTGACCCCGTATTTTGTTAATTTTTCTAGAGAATACATTGGAGCTGGCGATTTACATGCCTACAATAACCTTACAGAACGTACCCCTCCCGAATTGGTATCGAGATCGGAACAGATGCTAGGAGTCTACCGAGATGTCCAAGAACGAATCCGTAAGACCCGTGCTGCGACTGAACATCGCTATAACCTGAGGCATCGCCACGTGGCTTTCGCCGTGGGCGATCGAGTATATCGAACGAATCACGTTCTCTCGAATGCTCCCAATGACTTCACGGCCAAATTTGCCAACAAATTCGTAGGTCCGCTGGTTGTGAAAACCAAATTATCTCCTACTACATATGAGCTCGTCGATGAGCAGGGACGTTCAAAGGGAACATGGCATGTGAAGGATCTTAAGGCGAAACCGCCTGATTCCGACTCAGAGTCTGACTAATCGGCACTGGCAAAACGGACATTACTGGACATTGGTTGTGATTAGGGATTATCAGTCAGATTAGTTACGTGATTTTTCAGTTTCTATTACCTCATGTACGGAAAGAAAAGGGACCCGTTATTGTGGATCATGAAAAAAAAAAAGGACCCATTTTTATTCCGTTCTATCGATGTGAAAAGCGTTTTCAACGGATCAAAAGATTCGTAGTTCACCTTCTGATCATTTTAAGCATTTTTTTTTTGTAAGTTATCATATTTTCCATTATAGGCCTACATTTTCGTTATCGAGAATTCCAAGATAAGTCTTTCGAGAATCAGTGGCTGTGCAGAGACGGCATGAGAATATCTCTGTAGGGTATTGTCCCTGGCGGTAAAAGTCCGACCGAAGGCGTCGTCTGAGTGGAAGGACACCTGTTTTTACTTTTGACGTGCACCTTTTGGGATACGAACCATCGTAGTTTTCCGAATAGTGCATTGTTGTGTTCTACGCATTGTTGCCAGTCAGAATTCAAATATAATTTTTTTTGAGTAGATTACTCATCTCACTCAGTAGAGATTACGTGCACCTTTTTGGGATACGGATCATCGTAGTTTTCCGAATAGTGCATTGTTGTTTTCTTCGCGTTGTTGTCAGTAAGAATTCCAATATATATATATATATTTTTTGTAGATTACTCATCTTACTCAGAAGAGATTTACGGGTAAATCTCTTGGGAGTGGAGGGGGAGTTGTTACCTTCAAAATCTGCACTACAGATATAAAGGGGTTTCCTTGTCTTAGAAAGCCTGAGCTTCAGTTTACCTTTCCTAGAATCCAAGTCACAATGAAGAGAAAAGATGTTACTCACAGTTTAATTCCAGAATTTACTAATAGCACTGAGTTATACACTAAATATTCAGCCAAACATTTAAACCAGCTTGTAGAAGTCCATTTCACAATACTCTTCCAACTATTATCATCTTTTGGAAATGGAAGCACAGCAAATTTTCTCTCCTAGTTGTCACTTTCATGTTCACGGTGATAATTAATGCATTCATAATTCAGTCTTGGGTTCCTTCATCATATTCCTTGTGGGTGATTTCATAGACAATAC
This sequence comes from Phaedon cochleariae, assembly GCA_918026855.4. Lineage (NCBI taxonomy): Eukaryota > Metazoa > Arthropoda > Insecta > Coleoptera > Chrysomelidae > Phaedon > Phaedon cochleariae. The sequence goes on along the minus strand of OU896709.1, from coordinate 35,103,767 downwards.
CTGAAATGAAAAGTAGGTAGAGTTATTTTGGGAATGTAAACAAAACAAGTACACTTACAGTATTAGCACCGCCTTGGATATTCCAGATATGTCCAGGTACATTCCAACATATTCAATGTTGATTTGTTTCAGAAAACCAAACTGAGATATCAATGTTTTTATTTTCATTGTTTTGACAGCAAGTTCATTTTAACTATTCTCAGAATGACAAGAATGACGTTTAATCGGTACATATTGCCTACCATGCAATTGACCGACCACATGAAATTATCCGACGACGGTCAAGGAGTGCGGGTAATATCCTTCGCGTGCGTTGGAACTACTTTACCAGGGCCGGCTCAAGGGTTTGCTGCATCATTTTTGTTTTCTAGAGCAAGTACGGAATGCTGTAGGCATGTGTTATTCACTCAGGTTCGCATGAAATTTATGGTTTCACATATTCCTATAGGCTATAGCTCAAGGGCAATCAAATAATGACAATTTCCCCCCTGAAGACAACCATGGTAATTGATCGAGTTCGGATTTCTTCCGTATCGTCACGAATCACCGATAGGTGCTGCCCTCTATGTCTTCCTGGAACATTTTTCGTCAACAAGCTTTCTTTTCTCTCGTTTTCCTGTTAGCAGGAGCGTTATTTCTGCCAGGAGCAGTGATTATTCCTGTTAACTCTCCAAGTTAGGAAGTTACCCTACATTGGGGGATTATATAATCATCTGCAAATTAAGTTGAAGATTTTGGTGTAGTGTTGAGTATACCGTCATTATGGGTTTTGGAAAATCTTCAACTATCGACTTGTTCGGATTCAAAACCGGCAGAACCACCATCTTGCAATCATCGCCTCAATCTTGAGATGACGACTCTACAAACAGTCACCTTCCAACCACGTGAGTGTTCCTTATATTTTTTCAACATTTCAAGAGGATTTTTGGTGCCATTTCTTGTTTCTGTTGTTCTGGAGTCCTATTAGATTTTAATTAGAACTCCCACCTTACATAGGGCTGTTAGCGGTTAGCTGGTAGCTGTTAGCTTTTGTTGTTGCTGCTGTGCCTGACCTACTGGTGGTGTCCATGACCAGTTATGAGTGCCAGAGACCAGAGATCATACCACCTACCTCTACCCCTATCGTCCTCTAGTTCCAGTTGGGTTGACTAGGACTGTCGCCCCTAGAGCTCAACCATAGCTCAAGGAGTCAGCTAAGTGGAAACTTTATGCACTGACCTTTTTTTTTATTGTATATTTCGCTCAGGCCTTCTTATAGCTAAGTGGAAACTTTATGCACTGACCTCTGTTTTCATTGTATATTTTGCTCAGGCCTTCTTATAGATTGTGTTCAGGTTCGATTGTAGGCTCTTGAATTCACCTCACCACCTATTTACCTACATTTACAGCCACCAGGCCATTTACTGTGCTGCAGGTGAATTCTGACAGCTCTAGGACTGATTACTCGATTATAGGGCCCTCAGTCAATAAGGCAATTTTGATGTGATAATAATTGATGAATTGATTGATTTCCCCCCCCCCCAAGCGAGATCTCCCTTGAGTGTGGTATCAGTACATGCCAAAAGTTGATAACACAGGTAATTCCTAATTTATATCAATTATTAGATCCTAATATACTGTACTTTTCTTCTTGAAACAAGATACATTGCTTGGAATTCTCAATTTCATCAATATAGTGAATTTCTACTGGAAAACTTGATATAGTAGTTTCATTGGCCCAACCCAGCAGCTATCTATCAGAGAACCCACGGAGCAGTCGGCTGTGTGCTACTACTATAGGTTGTTACAATGGGGCAGTAGTAGTGCACATTAAATCTTTCTTGTTTTCTTCGTCTTGAATCATATACCAGTTATTTCATGCAGTCCTATAGTAGTTACAAAGGAAATTGGTATATTTTAGTAGCTTGAATTAATTTTCTTTAAGTTGGAGTACCTTATGTGAAGACTATTTGCTGTAACTTCAAGTATAGCCCCAAAAAGATTCATGAGGTAACAATAGGATAGAGATATATAGTGTGTACGACGATGGAGTCGATGTATCCCCATGTGCCTATTGTTCTCGTTATATATATGTATAACTGTAGGCATGTCAGATGCTAGAATGCGAAGTTACAGTGTAGACATAGCCGAAGTCGAAGTTTCTTGTTCTGCCTACTGTGTGCGTTATACCCGCTTCGATGTCGTCTTATATAATAGTTGCGAACTCATATGCTCCAAAGGTATCCATGTGAGATGATTATGATACAGAGATACAGTGTGCGGAGTGATGTTGTCGAAGTATCTTTATCTGCCCATTGTTCTTGTTATAAGTTCTTCAAAGTCGTCTCATATGGTCAGTGCGATCGCATCTGCTATAACTGTAGGCATGTCAGAGGCAAGAATGTGAAGTTACAGTGAAGACATAGTCGATGTCGAAGTTTCTTGTTCTGCCTGTTGTGTGCAATATTCCCGTTTCGATGTCGTCTCATATGATCGTTGCGAACTACCATGCTACAAAGGTAGTCATGTGAAATGTTACAATACAGAGATACAGTCTCGTTATATGTCTCACGAAGTCGTTTTATATGGTCAGTGCGATCGTATCTGTTATAGCTGTAGGCATGTCAGATGCTAGAATGCGGAGTTACAGTGTTAGCATAGTCGGGGTCGAAGTTTCTTGTTCTGTCTGTTGTGTGCGTTATACCTGCTTCGATGTCGTCTGATATAATAGTTGCGAACTCATATGCTCCAGAGGTATCCATGTGAGATGATAGAATACAGAGAAACGGTATGCGGACTGATGTGGTCGATGTATCTTCACTTGCCTATTGTACTCGTTGTATGTCCTTCGAAGTCGTACTATATGGTCAGTGCGATCGCATCTGCTATAACTGTAGGCATGTCAGATGCTAGAATGCGAAGTTACAGTGTAGACATAGTCGAAGTCGACGATTCTTGTTCTGCCTGTTGTGTGCGTTATACCCGTTTTGATGTCGTCTCATATGATCGTTGCGAACTACCATGCTACAAAGGTATTCATGTGGAATAATACAATACAGAGATACAGTGTGCAGACGAATGTCGAAGTATCTTCACTTGTCAGTTGTTCTCGTCATATGTCCCATGAAAGTCGTCTTATATGGTCAGTGTGATCGTATCTGCTATAGCTGTAGGCATGTCAGATGCTAGAATGCGGAGTTAAAGTGTTAGCATAGTCGGTGTCGAAGTTTCTCGTTCTGCCTGTTGTGTGCGATTTACCTGTTTCGATGTCGTCTTATATAATAGTTGCGAACTCATATGCTCCAGAGGTATCCATGTGAGATTACAGAATACAGAGATACGGTATGCGGACTGATGTGGTCGATGTATCTTCACTTGCCTATTGTTCTCGTTGTATGTCCTTCGAAGTCGTACTATATGGTCAGTGCGATCGCATCTGCTATAACTGTGGGCATGTCAGATGCTAGAATGTGAAGTTACAGTGTAGACATAGTCGAAGTCGACGATTCTTGTTCTGCCTGTTGTGTGCGTTATACCCGTTTTGATGTCGTCTCATAGGATCGTTGCGAACTACCATGCTACAAAGGTATTCATGTGGAATAATACAATACAGAGATACAGTGTGCAGACGAATGTCGAAGTATCTTCACTTGTCAGTTGTTCTCGTCATATGTCCTATGAAAGTCGTCTTATATGGTCAGTGTGATCGTATCTGCTATAGCTGTAGGCATGTCAGATGCTAGAATGCGGAGTTAAAGTGTTAGCATAGTCGGTGTCGAAGTTTCTTGTTCTGCCTGTTGTGTGCGATTTACCTGTTTCGATGTCGTCTTATATAATAGTTGCGAACTCATATGCTCCAGAAGTATCCATGTGAGATTACAGAATACAGAGATACGGTATGCGGACTGATGTGGTCGAAGTATCTCCACTTGCCAATTGTTCTCGTTGTATGTCCTTCGAAGTCGTACTATATGGTCAGTGCGATCGTATCTGCAATTACTGTAGAATGCGAAGTTACAGTGTAAACATAGTCAGAGTCGAAGTTTCTTGCTGTCTCTGTTGTGAGCGTTATTTTGATTCAGGAAACACTAGACAATGTTTACCTATAAGATGTAGAACCGACTTATTATCAAGATTGATAAATTCGAAGTTTTGGCGAACACGCTGGTTTACCGACTCTTGATTGTTGGAATGTAAGTTTCTGGTGGATATGAAAAAGTATAGTACTCCACTCACATATAATGAGCTGTCATATATTCTCCTTGAATGGGCATTCAAGAAGCTGGAATGCAAAGTTTCAAAGTAAACATAGTCGAAGTCGATGTTTCTTGTTCTGCCTATTGTTCTCGTTATATGTCCTCTGAAGTCGTCCTATATGGTCAGTGCGATCGTATCTGCTTTAACTGTAGGCATGTCAGATGCTGGAATGGAAAGTTACAGTGTAAATATAGTCGAAGTCGAAGTTTCTTGTTTTGCCTGTTGTGTGCGTTATACCCGTTTTGATGTCGTCTCATATGATCGATGCGAACTGATATGCTCCAGAGGTATCTATGTAAGATGATAAAATACAGAGATACAGTGTGCAGACTGATTTTGTCAAAGTATCCTCACTTGCCTATTGATCTCGTTATATGTATTTCGGAGTCTTTCTATATGGTCAATGCGATCGTATCGGTTCCAACTGTAGGCATGTCAGATGCTAGAATTCAGAGCCACAGTGTAAACATAGTCGAAGTTTCTTGTTCTCCCTGTTTCATGCGTTATTTCCGTTTCGATGTCGTCTCAAATGATCGTTGCAACCTGATATTCTCCGAAGGTATCCATGTGAGATGATAGAATACAGAGATACAGTGTGCGGACTGATGTTGTCGAAGTATCATTATTTGCCTATTGTTCTCGTTATAAGTTCTTCGAAGTCGTCTCATATGGTCAGTGCGATCGCATCTGCTATACATGTGGGCATGTCAGATGCTAGAATGCGAAGTTAGGGTGTAGACAGAGTCGAAGTCGAAGTTTCTTGTTCTGCCTATTGTGTGCGTTATACCCCTTCTGATGTCGTCTCATATGATCGTTGCGAACTACCATGCTACAAAGGTATCCATGTAAAATGTTACAATACAGAGATACAGTGTGCAGACGGATGTCGAATTATCTTCACTTGTCAGTTGTTCTCGTTATATGTCCCACGGAGTCGTTTTATATGGTCAGTGCGATCGTATCTGTTATAGCTGTAGGCATGTGAGATGCTAGAATGCGGAGTTACAGTGTTAGCATAGTCGGGGACGAAGTTTCTTGTTCTGCCTGTTGTGTGCGTTATACCTGCTTCGATGTCGTCTTATATAATAGTTGCGAACTGATATGCTCCAGAGGTATCCATGTGAGATGATAGAATACAGAGATACGGTATGCGGACTGATGTGGTCGAAGTATCTTCACTTGCCTATTGTTCTCGTTGTATGTCCTTCGAAGTCGTACTATATGGTCAGTGCGATCGCATCTGCTATAACTGTAGGCATGTCAGATGCTAGAATGCGAAGTTACAGTGTAGACATAGTCGAAGTCGACGATTCTTGTTCTGCCTGTTGTGTGCGTTATACCCGTTTTGATGTCGTCTCATATGATCGTTGCGAACTATCATGCTACAAAGGTATTTATGTGGAATATTACAATACAGAGATACAGTGTGCAGACGGATGTCGAAGTATCTTCACTTGTCAGTTGTTCTCGTCATATGTCCCATGAAAGTCGTCTTATATGGTCAGTGTGATCGTATCTGCTATAGCTGTAGGCATGTCAGATGCTAGAATGCGGAGTTAAAGTGTTATCATAGTCGGTGTCGAAGTTTCTTGTTCTGCCTGTTGTGTGCGATTTACCTGCTTCGATGTCGTCTAATATAATAGTTGCGAACCCATATGCTCCAGAGGTATCCATGTGAGACTACAGAATACAGAGATACGGTATGCGGACTGATGTGGTCGAAGTATCTCCACTTGCCAATTGTTCTCGTTGTATGTCCTTCGAAGTCGTACTATATGGTCAGTCGTATCTGCAATTACTGTAGAATGCGAAGTTACAGTGTAAACATAGTCGAAGTCGAAGTTTCTTGCTCTCTCTGTTGTGAGCGTTATTTTGATTCAGGAAACACTAGACAATGTTTACCTATAAGATGTATAACCGACTTATTATCAAGATTGATAAATTCGAAGTTTTGGCGAACACGCCGGTTTACCGACTCTTGATTGTTGAAATGTAAGTTTTTGGTGGATTTGAAAAAGTATAGTACACATATAATGAACTGTCATATATTCTTCTTGAATGGGCATTCAAGAAGCTAGAATGCAAAGTTTCAAAGTAAACATAGTCGAAGACGAAGTTTCTTGTTCTGCCTGTTGTGTTCGTTATAGCCGCTTCGATGTCGTCTCATATAATCGTTGCGAACTTATATGCTCCAGAGGTATCTATGTGAGATGATAAAATACAGAGATACAGAGTGCAGACTGATGTTGTCAAAGTATCTTCACTTGCCTATTGTTCTCGTAATATGTCCTCTGAAGTCGTCCTATATCGTCAGTGCGATCGTATCTGCTATAACTGAAGGCATGTCAGATGCTAGAATGCAAAGTTACAGTGTAACTATAGTTGAAGTCGAACTCATATGCTCCAGAGGTATCCATGTGAGATGATAGAATACTGAGATACGGTATGCGGACTGATGTGGTCGAAGTATCTTCACTTGCCTATTGTTCTCGTTGTATGTCCTTCGGAGTCGTACTATATGGTCAGTGCAATCGTATCTGCAATCACTGTAGGCATGTCAGATGCAAGAATGCGAAGTTACAGTGGAAACATAGTCGAAGTCGAAGTTTTTTGCTCTCCCTGTTGTGAGCGTTATTTTGATTCCGGAAACACTTGACAATGTCTACCTATAAGATGTATAACCGACTTATTATCAAGATTGATAAATTCGAAGTTTTGGCGAACACGCCGGTTTACCGACTCTTGATTGTTGGAATCGAAGTTTCTGGTGGATATGAAAAAGTATAGTACTCCACTCAAATATAATGAGCTGTCATAAATACTTCTTGAATAGGCATTCAAGAAGCCAGAATGCAAAGTTACAAAGTAAACATAGTCGAAGTCAAAGTTTCTTGTTCTGCCTGTTGTGTACGTTATACCCGCTTCGATGTCGTCTCATATAATCGTTGCGAACTTATATGCTCCAGAGGTATCTATGTGAGATGATAAAATACAGAGATACAGTGTGCAGACTGATGTTGTCAAAGTATCTTCACTTGCCTATTATTCTCGTTATATGTCCTCTGAAGTCGTTCTATATGGTCAGTGCGATCGTATCTGCTATAACTGTGGGCATGTCAGATGCTAGAATGCAAAGTAACAGTGTAAATATATTCGAAGTGGACGTTTCTTGTTCTGCCTGTTGTGTGCGTTATACCCGTTTTGATGTAGTCTCATATGATCGATGCGAACTGATATGCTCCAGAGGTATCTATGTAAGATGATAAAATACAGAGATACAGTGTGCAGACTGATGTTGTCAAAGTATCCTCACTTGCCTATTGATCTTGTTATATGTCCTTGGGAGTCTTTCTATATGGTCAATGCGATCGTATCGGTTTCAACTGTAGGCATGTCAGATGCTAGAATTCAGAGCCACAGTGTGAACATAGTCGAAGTTTCTTGTTCTCCCTGTTTTATGCGTTATTTCCGTTTCGATGTCTTCTCAAATGATCGTTGCGAACTGATATGCGAGATACAGTGTGCGGACTGATGTTGTCGAAGTATCTTTATTTGCCTATTGTTCTCGTTATAAGTCCTTCAAAGTCGTCTCATATGGTCAGTGCGATCGCATCTGCTATAACTGTAGGCATGTCAGATGCTAGAATGCGAAGTTACAGTGTAGACATAGTCGAAGTCAAAGTTTCTTGTTCTGCCTATTGTGTGCGTTATACCCGCTTCGATGTCATCTTATATAATAGTTGCGAACTCATATGCTACGAAGGTATCCATGTGAGATGATATGATACAGAGATACAGTGTGCGGACTGATGTTGTCGAAGTATCTTTATTTGCCTATTGTTCTCGTTATAAGTCCATCAAAGTCGTCTCATATGGTCAGTGCGATCGCATCTGCTATAACTGTAGGCATGTCAGATGCTAGAATGCGAAGTTACAGTGTAGACATAGTCGAAGTCAAAGTTTCTTGTTCTGCCTATTGTGTGCGTTATACCCGCTTCGATGTCGTCTTATATGATAGTTTTGAACTCATATGCTCCATAGGTATCCATTTGAGATGATATAAAACAGAGATACAGTGTGCGGAATGATGTTGTCGAAGTATCTTTATTTGCCTATTGTTCTCGTTATGAGTCCTTCAAAGTCGTCTCATATGGTCAGTGCGATCGCACCTGCTATAACTGAAGGCATGTCAGATGCTAGAATGCAAAGTTACAGTGTGAATATAGTCGAAGTCGAAGTTTCTTGTTCTGCCTGTTGTGTGCGTTATACTCGTTTTGATGTCGTCTCATATGATCGTTGCGAACTACCATGCTACGAAGGTATTCATGTGAAATGTTAGAATACAGAGATACAGTGTGCAGACGTATGTCGAAGTATCTTCACTTGTCAGTAGTTCTCGTTATATGTCCCACGAAGTCGTCTTATAATATGGTCAGTGCGATCGTATCTGCTATAGCTGTAGGCATGTCAGATGCTAGAATACGGAGTTACAGTGTTAGCATAGTCGGGGACGAAGTTTCTTGTTCTGCCTGTTGTGTGCGTTATACCTGCTTCGATGTCGTCTAATATGAAAGTTGTGAACTCATATGCTCCAGAGGTATCAATGTGAGATGATAGAATACTGAGTACGGTATGCAGACTGATGTAGTCGGAGTATCTTCACTTGCCTATTGTTCTCGTTGTATGTCCTTCGAAGTCGTACTATATGGTCAGTGCGATCGCATCTGCTATAACTGTAGGCATGTCAGATGCAAGAATGCGAAGTTACAGTGTTAACATAGTCGAAGTCGAAGTTTCTTGCTCTCTCTGTTGTAAGCGTTATTTTGATTCAGGAAACACTAGACAATGTCTACTTATAAGATGTATAACCGACTTATTATCAAGATTGATAAATTCGAAGTTTTGGCGAACACGCCGGTTTACCGACTCTTGATTGTTGGAATCGAAGTTTTTGGTGAATATGGAGAAGTAAAGTACTCCACTCACATATAATGAGCTGTCATATATTCTTCTCAAATGGGCATTCAAGAAGCTAGAATGAAAAGTTTCAAAGTAAACCTAGTCGAAGTCGAAGTTTCTTGTTCTGCCTGTTGTGTACGTTATACCCGCTTTGATGTCGTCTCATAAAATCGTTGCGAACTTATATGCTACAGAGGTATCTATGTGAGATGATGGAATACAGAGATACAGTGTGCAGACTGATGTTGTCAAAGTATCTTCACTTGCCTATTGTTCTCGTAATATGTCCTCTGAAGTCGTCCTATATGGTCAGTGCGATCTTGTTCTGCCTGTTGTGGGCGTTATACCCGTTTTGATGTCGTCTCATATGATCGTTGCGAACTACCATGCTACAAAGGTATTCATGTGGAATGTTACAATACAGAGATACAGTGTGCAGACGGATGTCGAAGTATCTTCACTTGTCAGTTGTTCTCGTTATATGTCCCACGAAGTCGTCTTATATGGTCAGTGCGATCGTATCTGCTATAGCTGTAGGCATGTCAGATGCTAGAATGCGGAGTTAAAGTGTTAGCATAGTCGGTGTCGAAGTTTCTTGTTCTGCCTGTTGTGTGCGATTTACCTGTTTCGATGTCGTCTTATATAATAGTTGCGAACTCATATGCTCCAGAGGTATCCATGTGAGATTACAGAATACAGAGATACGGTATGCGGACTGATGTGGTCGATGTATCTTCACTTGCCTATTGTTCTCGTTGTATGTCCTTCGAAGTCGTACTATATGGTCAGTGCGATCGCATCTGCTATAACTGTGGGCATGTCAGATGCTAGAATGTGAAGTTACAGTGTAGACATAGTCGAAGTCGACGATTCTTGTTCTGCCTGTTGTGTGCGTTATACCCGTTTTGATGTCGTCTCATATGATCGTTGCGAACTACCATGCTACAAAGGTATTCATGTGGAATATTACAATACAGAGATACAGTGTGCAGACGGATGTCGAAGTATCTTCACTTGTCAGTTGTTCTCGTCATATGTCCCATGAAAGTCGTCTTATATGGTCAGTGTGATCGTATCTGCTATAGCTGTAGGCATGTCAGATGCTAGAATGCGGAGTTAAAGTGTTAGCATAGTCGGTGTCGAAGTTTCTTGTTCTGCCTGTTGTGTGCGATTTACCTGTTTCGATGTCGTCTTATATAATAGTTGCGAACTCATATGCTCCAGAGGTATCCATGTGAGATTACAGAATACAGAGATACGGTATGCGGACTGATGTGGTCGAAGTATCTCCACTTGCCAATTGTTCTCGTTGTATGTCCTTCGAAGTCGTACTATATGGTCAGTGCGATCGTATCTGCAATTACTGTAGAATGCGAAGTTACAGTGTAAACTTAGTCGAAGTCGAAGTTTCTTGCTGTCTCTGTTGTGAGCGTTATTTTGATTCAGAAAACACTAGACAATGTTTACCTATAAGATGTAAAACCGACTTATTATCAAGATTGATAAATTCGAAGTTTTGGCGAACACGCCGGTTTACCGACTCTTGATTGTTGGAATGTAAGTTTCTGGTGGATATGAAGAAGTATAGTACTCCACTCACATATAATGAGCTGTCATATATTCTTCTCGAATGGGCATTCAAGAAGCTGGAATGCAAAGTTTCGAAGTAAACATAGTCGAAGTCGATGTTTCTTGTTCTGCCTATTGTTCTCGTTATATGTCCTCTGAAGTCGTCCTATATGGTCAGTGCGATCGTATCTGCTATAACTGTAGGCATGTCAGATGCTGGAATGAAAAGTTTTAGTGTGAATATAGTCGAAGTCGAAGTTTCTTGTTTTGCCTGTTGTGTGCGTTATACCCGTTTTGATGTCGTCTCATATGATCGATGCGAACTGATATGCTCCAGAGGTATCTATGTAAGATGATAAAATACAGAGATACAGTGTGCAGACTGATTTTGTCAAAGTATCCTCACTTGCCTATTGATCTCGTTATATGTCCTTCGGAGTCTTTCTATATGGTCAATGCGATCGTATCGGTTCCAACTGTAGGCATGTCAGATGCTAGAATTCAGAGCCACAGTGTAAACATAGTCGAAGTTTCTTGTTCTCCCTGTTTTATGCGTTATTTCCGTTTCGATGTCGTTTCAAATGATCGTTGCGAACTGATATTCTCCGAAGGTATCCATGTGAGATGATAGAATACAGAGATACAGTGTGCGGACTGATGTTGTCGAAGTATCATTATTTGCCTATTGTTCTCGTTATAAGTTTGTGACATCAGTTTACCGCCGAGCTACTTACGTGCTTAGGTAACTGTAGTTACCTATCTAATATATTATTTCCAGATTATTATTATTATTTCAACTCATCTCAGGGTCACATGTTAGGGGTTCCATCTCAGGCCCATCTTTCGCCAGTAGCTCGATCAGTGCTCACAGGAGTTGATGACCTTGCCGACTAACAAATACAGAAGTACAAAGAAACCTGGTTAACCTGGGGAAGAAAAGTATTAGTTGTCTGGGCTTACAAGAATTAGGCACACTCAATTCAATCCTGATCATTGTCTTTATTAAATCCTGTCACTGTACTTATCACTATGACAATCAACAAAAACTCAATAATAATACTAATAAGTTCCACGAGGAACTGATTTTTATCATTAATCCAAAAGAAGAGATGATCCCTTCACAACACTCTTGGAGGTATTCACAAATACATCATACTTGTGAATGCAACCTCTACTTGTGGTAATCAATTATTTAACTATATACAGGTAGTATGGATTAATCCACCCCAAAACCCCAACTATCACTAGCTAGATTAAATCGCAATGAACTAATAAATAAATCTAACGTCATTAACTGGCACACGTCTCGAGCCACCCAAGCAAGATGGTGATGGTACTCTACCCAGGGTAAATGAAAGCAGGTATGTACTTATCTGAGTCTTAGGAACAAATTCTGTGTTTGGTAGCCAGGTGGTAACTGTTAGGCCCTCCAAAAGAAATACAGTATAGTCCCTACTGAGTACCGGGATGGACTGTGGCTATGAAGGGGGTAAGGGGAAATCCACATCAACGACCTTCTCACTCCGGAAACAACTTCTGATCAGCCAGAAATCAATATCACATTCAAACCAAGATTCGTTGAATCTTTGCTCAAGAATTCAAGGTGAAAATTAAAAGCCTATAAAAAAGATAATAATCACGCAACGCTATATTATACAACTGTGTAGCTTCAGAGTACCGCTCTGGAACACCGGCGTTACTCACCTCCACGTGATGGAAGCTTTTGCACATAACAAAAAATAAATCCAGCAAACGCTGTTTTTCACAGGATAGATATTCTCTAATTATCTCATCCCTTTGCCAACACTTGGTACAAATCCAGCTCACAATGCTGTATATTTTCTTCTCTCAAATAAAACCACTATCCCAAAGAAAATCTCAACCAAGATGGCATATTATGTATTTTTTGCGAATCGCCGAAATTCTTACCTTCACGGCAGAAAAGGAAAAGAGAGCGAGGAAACCAAATTGACCAGATCGATGATATCGACCGATCCCTCAAATCGCACCGAAGCAATACGAATGAAATCGATAGCCCGTGAACATGGGTGGGTTAGTTGGGATGCGCTATGACCCTTTTTGTAATTAATTCCAACCACGCCAATTGGCCTGAAAATGCGAGAAACTGAATTTTTATATTTACGGAAATATAAGTGAAATTATTGTCAAATCATAATTTCCACAAAAAACGCAGGATTGATCACGATAGCAAAGCCAACAAATGTCAGATCTCGACCCACACACCACTACGCCCATGGAGGGAGCTAGTAATGTCTTTGCCACGTCACGAATGTCTACGCTGACAAGATTGACATATAACGACAACTGACATACACAATTAATTAAACAAAGTTTCCCGATCAATAATAACAATTCAATAATTGATTGTTTGAACACAATGAAATAATAACTAAACACCTATGGTTGGAGAAACTGAAATCAGGTGAGTGTACTTTAATTATTATTCACTTCACGATTTCTAAGTAAACTGTTTTTGTTCTGGTGATGAAGTAATTATTTCCCTTTTTTTTTTCAGGGCTTGTGCATATGAAGAATGAATAATAAAATCAAGTAATACAATCAAGAAGATACCAACAGAACTTCCTAGACTAGATAAACCTGGACATCTCTATAGAAGTGCTCAACAAATGGATAGTCTTGCTGATTTCAGCCTCTACAGTGATGCAACGAATGTGTAGTGAAAAGAATGTGTAGTGAAAATTATGATCACCTGAAAGAACTATAACATATACGAAAACCAGTCTATGTAACCGAGGTGTAGTGATTTTTTTGGAAAACTGTTTATTACAAAAACCTTTCATTAAAGTTATTATTTTAGCAAAACTATTCAAATTCATTTGGCAAGGTATATCAATTGAGAAACTCATTTTAAACTTGTAACATACTCCCCTTTCTATCAAAAGAAAATTTCGTAGAAATTTTCTAAAACAATATTATATGACTCAATACCTCATTTGAGAGTTTGAGACAAGAAAAACTTGAAGCTATATTATTTACATATATGATCTGATAAAACAAAAAAAAGAGAATGAAAAGAATCCATCACCCAATCCATAACCACTTTCGCCCGCTGTCAGTAGGTACCACCAGCCAATTCTGATTCCATTGTTTTATCAGGTTTCAAATCAGATACATGCCATTTGCCCCCCGGAACATTGTCTTTATCAACTAATTCATAAACATTAATACCTAATTTCTTTTTAATCCTATATGGACCGACAAACATTTTTCCTAATTTAGCATTATAATCTTTTGACGCATTTGACAAACTATGGTTTCTTCTCCAAACAAAATCGCCTTCTTTGAATTGAATTGGTCTATGTCTCAAATTATATTCATGCTTTGACTTTTGGTGTGCCTCCTTCAATTTTTGCTGGACAAATGTTCTAATCTTGTTCATTTTTTCAGGTTTATTCTTAGTCATCTCATTATTTTCAGAAATTGGATCTACATCCTGTAATGCTGATTTATTTCTATTTTCCCCATGAACAGATCCATCCACTATCATCTCACATCCAAAGTTTATGAAATATGGTGTATTATCCACAACTTCTGATTTTGCTGTTCGTAGTGCACATGCCAGTTTTGGTAAATTTTTGTCCCACACCTTTTGATTTTCATCAATGAAAGACGCGAGCATCGTTTTAAAAACTCGATTATACCTTTCTGTGAAATTTGATTCAGGACTATACAGAGGATTTGTTAGGAATTTGACATTATAACTTTTCAACATTTCAGTAAATTCCCTACTTTTATATTGTACTCCATTGTCGGACCTCAAGAACTCTGGTACCCCAAACAGGAGGAAAACATTTTCTTCAATCATTTTAGTTACAGCTTTTGCTGTAGCTGTCCTCAGGGGAAAAAATAGTGAAAATTTACTAAAATAATCGCAAACTACTAAAATGAATTTATGACCTTGCGAACTACGAGGATAGGGACCAAGTAAATCTGTTGCAATGTACTGCCAACATTTAGTCACAGTTGGTTTTTCGCCCATTTCCCCAGCCTTCTTTCTTTGTTCAGGCTTGTGCTCAGCACAAATTCGACACTTTCCTACATACTTGTGAATATCTGACTTCATTTTAGGCCAATAATATCGAGACAAAATTCTATTATATGTTTTATAAATTCCTAAATGTCCTGCTTTGGCATCATCATGTGCGTTCTCTAAAATTTGATGTCTATTTTGTTTAGAAACGACCAACTTCCAATTATCTGAAACACCGTTGAAATTGTTATCAATGATATGTTTGTATAATCTGTTTTCAAGTAATCTCCAATTAGGATAATCTAGAGGTCTTTCAGACACTTTCTCACACATACTGACGTACCACTCATCCTGTTCATCACACTCAATACTACTAATAATGTTCGTTTCCGCATGATCAGGTATTGCTCTTGAGAGGCAATCTGGGACCAAATGATCTTTTCCGGCACGATGCAGAATATTATAATTGAATTGTTGCAAGCGTAAAGCCCATCTACCTAATCTACCCGTTGGATTTTTGAGGTTGTCCAACCATAATAAGCTACTGTGGTCTGTTATAATAGTAAAAGTTGTGCCTTCAATGTAACATCTAAGTTTTTCGCAAGCCCAAATTACCGCTAAGCATTCTTTTTCTGTTACAGTGAATTTCATCTCACTTTTTGTTAGCGCTCTTGAAAGGTAACAAATAACATGTTCCTCCCCACCATAGTTTTGAGTCAATACTGCACCTAAGCCATATGAGCTTGCATCGCATTGTAAGAAAAAATTGTAATCAAAATTGGGACATGATAAAATTGGCGAGCTAATTAGTGCATTTTTGATATCCGTGAAGGCTTTCTCGCATTCTGGAAGCCATTTAAACTTCACATTTTTCTTTATTAAATTAGTTAGGGGCGCAATCATTGTTGATAAATTTGGAATGAAACGCCTGTACCAAGACACCATTCCAATTATTCTACGTACTTGGCGAGGTGTTTTTGGAACTGGCAGATTTATAACTGCACTGACTTTTTCTGGGTCTACGTTGATTCCCGAACGATTCACAATATAACCTACAAATTTCAATTCATCACGACAAAATTTACACTTATCCGCATTTAACGTTAATCCTGCATTCCTTAATCTTGCAAAAACTTCTTTTAAAATTCTGAGGTGGGTGTCAAAATCAGGTGTTGTTATAATTATATCGTCCAAATACTTGAATAAATATGGTTCCAACTCAGGACCAAAAACTCGATCTACTAAAGACTCAAAAGTACTAGGCGCGTTTGTGAGGCCAAAAGGCATTCTTGCAAATTGAAATAAACCTCTTCCCGGGATTGTGAAGGCTGTAAATTTTTTACTTTCTTCTTCAACACGAATTTGCCAATATGCACTCTTAATATCCAGACTTGAAAGATATTTTGAATTCCCTAATTTATCGAGTATGGAACTTATATATGGCAGCGGATATGCACATTTTTCGGTGACCGCATTCAATTTTCTGTAATCAACACAAAATCGAAGACTTCCGTCGCTTTTTGGTACCATTAAAATAGGCGAACTCCACCCTGAATCACTTCTTTCTATTACCCCTAATTCTAACATTTTATCGACTTCTTCATCAATCTTTTTTTGCATAAAAGGGCTTACTGGATAATACCTTGATTTTATTGGAGGGCTTTTTGTTACAATTTTGTGTTCTACTAATGTTGTGCAACCTAGTTTGATATTTTTGATAGAATCAAAATAATCTTCTACAATATCGCTCAACTTAGTTCTTTGTTCATAAGATAAATCATCTGCTGTTTGAATTAAATTTGAGTCTAATGATTCTTCATCCTTACTAAAATTCCATTCCCCTTTTCGTAAGTTCGGAACCAAACCCATTTTAATCCAGAAAATTGTTCCTAAAACTAAAGTATGCCTCAACTGAGGAATGACGTATGCGTCAAAAACTTTGATTTTGTCACATAGTCTGATTGGAATCGTCATGTAACCACTACATTCTAAAACTTCATTATTAGCAACTGTACAGTTCATATCTTTAGCAGAATTCAATTTTACCCCTAAACTATTCAATAATTCGTAACCTATTTTATTTACAAAAATTTTATTAGCACCCGAATCTAATAATCCTTCTATTTCACAGCCATATACTGATACGTTTATATAAGGGCACTCACTATCACCTGCTTGTGATAGCATATAGTCTAAAATCGGTTTATTATGTGAGGAATATAACTCAAGTTCCTGCGGTGAGCATTTTGACAATAAATACCTATCATAGACCGAATTTGATATAGAAACACGTCCACGGCCTAGAAACGGTTTCTCCTTGCATTTCCCGAACTACAATTACAGGTTGCTACAGTGAATCCTAACCTACCACATCCAAAACACTTTTTTATTGTACAATGTTTTGCAATATGATTTTTTTCCTGGCATCTGTAACAAGTAATTTCTGTATTTCCACTTGTATTTGGTGAATTATTTCTGTTATCATTCCTATTAGTATGACCTGAAAAATTTCTATCAGCTTGCGGATAAATCGAGTTGACTTCTCTTCCTCTTGAATAATTATCAAACCTACTCTCGTGAGGTTTATTTCCCCTTGAAAACTGATATCTAGTGGTATCCATGCTCTGGTTTCTATTATACCTATCTTGACTTTGATTTCTACTACATCTATCTTGACTTTGGTTTCTAGCATACCGATCTCGACTCTGACTTCTGTTATATCTATCTTGACTCTGATTTCCTATGTAGCTATTATTATTTGAATTGAATCTATCTCTACTTTGATCTCTATCATATCTATCTCGGCTTTGGTTTCTGTTAAATCTTTCTTGACTCTGATGTCTGCTATATCTATTTTGACTTAAGTCTCTACTACCTCTAGCTTGACTGTTATTCCTATTGTACCACCTACCTTGATTATAATTTTCATCATACTTTTGTCTGCTATAGTCTCTATTATATCTTTCATATCCTTGATTTTTATTTTCTCTATCGGTTGACCTACTGTTACGAAAACTATTTCTATCCCTATCCCTACTGTAATCTCTATCAGGTACAGTTCTGACTCCTTTCTCAGTCCGGTTGATTGAATTTTGGTTATCAGCCCTATCTCTATTGAAATGTGTGTCTTTATTACTTTCCATCGACTGTTCTCTTGATTTGTATTTTCTTACTGAGTTTCCCTCACCATTGTCCTGAAAGCTAACCTGGCATTTCTCTAATTCTATGTTGTCAATTTTTTTCTTATTTCTTTGATATGATAAGTCTAATTCAACTGACGATTTGTCTACTGATGGTGCTACAAAATTTGCGATAGATTCTCTAGTTACCTCTAATTTTCGACACAATGACAGAAGCTGGTCTTGAGAAGTAATATCTATCAGTACTAGTTGATTCTGATAAAAAGGAAGGATATTTTTCCTTATTATTTTGAGTTTTACTTCTTCATTTACCCTAGTAGACAACCTGCTGAATAAGTTATTCATCACCGCCAAATAAATACCTATAGTTTCCTTTTCGCCTTGAGTTCTATTTTTGATCTGTGCCCACAACTTTTCATTATAATCCTTCGGCAAAAATTCTTCTCTAAGATAGTAGCATAAAGTATCCCAATCATGAATTCGATTTCTCACACTTCTAAACCAAATTAAAGCTTTTCCTTCAAATAATTCCAAACAGTTTTTAAAAAGTTGGTCTTTCTCAATACCTCTCATTTCACTGAGTTCATTCACCCTTTCAAGAAAAGCATTCAACCCCAAGACATCAGATTCACCACTAAACACTAAACCCCAATTAGAAATCTTGGAAGATTCATTCAACCACAATTTTTCTAAAATTCTGACTGAAAGGTCTTCACTTGTGCTTGCATTATTATTAGGATTACTGATATTCATTTTTGCAGCAGGTGTTGAAGTGTTTCCTACTTGTGTTTGAAAAGTATAATCAATTGGATTTTCATCCAATATTTTTTTATTCATATCGGTTATATTTTTGAAATCTGACAACAAACACATTGCTTCAGTCAGAAGTTTAGATTTTTCCTCTAATTCTTTTTCATCATCTGTCTCCATTTTTTCAATTCTATTCAAAGCATGACATAATTTTCCTTCTATTTTTCTGAGGCCACTTGCAGATATACTAGTTTGAAATAAACTGGCAATTTCAATCAATTTGTCATGAATCAGTGGAATTTCATCACAAGGCTTAAATTTATACTCAACATTAAAAACTTTGCCCTCTTTTTCCAAGGCTAACAACTCTCTTAAAATTTTTATAAGGTCTTTAAGGGTGGCATCTTTTTCGATGTGGGCACCCCTACAAGTCAATTCAAAAATAACTTCTTCTTTGAGCAGCCTATCTGGCTGTAATGATAACATATTGAATGTATATTATCGACAGGATTTTTAATTACAAAATTTCAAAGGGAAAATGGCATGAATAATTTTTTTTTTTATCTTTAGAAAAAAAATCGAAAAATCAAATATATATCTATTCAACTTATGTATATTATGATTCAGTTGGGCGCCATTTGTGACATCAGTTTACCGCCGAGCTACTTACGTGCTTAGGTAACTGTAGTTACCTATCTAATATATTATTTCCAGATTATTATTATTATTTCAACTCATCTCAGGGTCACATGTTAGGGGTTCCATCTCAGGCCCATCTTTCGCCAGTAGCTCGATCAGTGCTCACAGGAGTTGATGACCTTGCCGACTAACAAATACAGAAGTACAAAGAAACCTGGTTAACCTGGGGAAGAAAAGTATTAGTTGTCTGGGCTTACAAGAATTAGGCACACTCAATTCAATCCTGATCATTGTCTTTATTAAATCCTGTCACTGTACTTATCACTATGACAATCAACAAAAACTCAATAATAATACTAATAAGTTCCACGAGGAACTGATTTTTATCATTAATCCAAAAGAAGAGATGATCCCTTCACAACACTCTTGGAGGTATTCACAAATACATCATACTTGTGAATGCAACCTCTACTTGTGGTAATCAATTATTTAACTATATACAGGTAGTATGGATTAATCCACCCCAAAACCCCAACTATCACTAGCTAGATTAAATCGCAATGAACTAATAAATAAATCTAACGTCATTAACTGGCACACGTCTCGAGCCACCCAAGCAAGATGGTGATGGTACTCTACCCAGGGTAAATGAAAGCAGGTATGTACTTATCTGAGCCTTAGGAACAAATTCTGTGTTTGGTAGCCAGGTGGTAACTGTTAGGCCCTCCAAAAGAAATACAGTATAGTCCCTACTGAGTACCGGGATGGACTGTGGCTATGAAGGGGGTAAGGGGAAATCCACATCAACGACCTTCTCACTCCGGAAACAACTTCTGATCAGCCAGAAATCAATATCACATTCAAACCAAGATTCGTTGAATCTTTGCTCAAGAATTCAAGGTGAAAATTAAAAGCCTATAAAAAAGATAATAATCACGCAACGCTATATTATACAACTGTGTAGCTTCAGAGTACCGCTCTGGAACACCGGCGTTACTCACCTCCACGTGATGGAAGCTTTTGCACATAACAAAAAATAAATCCAGCAAACGCTGTTTTTCACAGGATAGATATTCTCTAATTATCTCATCCCTTTGCCAACACTTGGTACAAATCCAGCTCACAATGCTGTATATTTTCTTCTCTCAAATAAAACCACTATCCCAAAGAAAATCTCAACCAAGATGGCATATTATGTATTTTTTGCGAATCGCCGAAATTCTTACCTTCACGGCAGAAAAGGAAAAGAGAGCGAGGAAACCAAATTGACCAGATCGATGATATCGACCGATCCCTCAAATCGCACCGAAGCAATACGAATGAAATCGATAGCCCGTGAACATGGGTGGGTTAGTTGGGATGCGCTATGACCCTTTTTGTAATTAATTCCAACCACGCCAATTGGCCTGAAAATGCGAGAAACTGAATTTTTATATTTACGGAAATATAAGTGAAATTATTGTCAAATCATAATTTCCACAAAAAACGCAGGATTGATCACGATAGCAAAGCCAACAAATGTCAGATCTCGACCCACACACCACTACGCCCATGGAGGGAGCTAGTAATGTCTTTGCCACGTCACGAATGTCTACGCTGACAAGATTGACATATAACGACAACTGACATACACAATTAATTAAACAAAGTTTCCCGATCAATAATAACAATTCAATAATTGATTGTTTGAACACAATGAAATAATAACTAAACACCTATGGTTGGAGAAACTAAAATCAGGTGAGTGTACTTTAATTATTATTCACTTCACGATTTCTAAGTAAACTGTTTTTGTTCTGGTGATGAAGTAATTATTTCCCTTTTTTTTTTCAGGGCTTGTGCATATGAAGAATGAATAATAAAATCAAGTAATACAATCAAGAAGATACCAACAGAACTTCCTAGACTAGATAAACCTGGACATCTCTATAGAAGTGCTCAACAAATGGATAGTCTTGCTGATTTCAGCCTCTACAGTGATGCAACGAATGTGTAGTGAAAAGAATGTGTAGTGAAAATTATGATCACCTGAAAGAACTATAACATATACGAAAACCAGTCTATGTAACCGAGGTGTAGTGATTTTTTTGGAAAACTGTTTATTACAAAAAACTTTCATTAAAGTTATTATTTTAGCAAAACTATTCAAATTCATTTGGCAAGGTATATCAATTGAGAAACTCATTTTAAACTTGTAACAAGTTCTTCGAAGTCGTCTCATATGGTCAGTGCGATCGCATCTGCTATACCTGTAGGCATGTCAGATGCTAGAATGCGAAGTTACAGTGTAGACATAGTCGAAGTCGAAGTTTCTTGTTCTGCCTATCGTGTGCGTTTTACCCGCTTCGATGTCGTCTTATATAATTGTTGCGAACTCATAGGCTCCAAAGGTATCCATGTGAGATGATTATGATACAGAGATACAGTGTGCGGAGTGATGTTGTCGAAGTATCTTTATCTGCCCATTGTTCTCGTTATAAGTTCTTCAAAGTCGTCTCATATGGTCAGTGCGATCGCATCTGCTATAACTGTAGGCATGTCAGATGCTAGAATGCGAAGTTACAGTGTAGACATAGTCGAAGTCGAAGTTTCTCGTTCTGCCTGTTGTGTGCGTTTTACCCGTTCTGATGTCGTCTCATATGATCGTTGCGAACTACCATGCTATAAAGGTATTCATGTAAAATGTTACAATACAGAGATACAGTGTGCAGACGGATGTCGAAGTATCTTCACTTGTCAGTTGTTCTCGTTATATGTCCCACGAAGTCGTTTTATATGGTCAGTGCGATCGTATCTGTTATAGCTGTAGGCATGTCAGATGCTAGAATGCGGAGTTACAGTGTTAGCATAGTCGGGGTCGAAGTTTCTTGTTCTGCCTGTTGTGTGCGTTATACCTGCTTCGATGTCGTCTTATATAATAGTTGCGAACTCATATGCTCCAGAGGTATCCATGTGAGATGATAGAATACAGAGATACGGTATGCGGACTGATGTGGTCGAAGTATCTTCACTTGCCTATTGTTCTCGTTGTATGTCCTTCGAAGTCGTACTATATGGTCAGTGCGATAGCATCTGCTATAACTGTAGGCATGTCAGATGCTAGAATGCGAAGTTACAGTGTAGACATAGTCGAAGTCGACGATTCTTGTTCTGCCTGTTGTGTGCGTTATACCCGTTTTGATGTCGTCTCATATGATCGTTGCGAACTACCATGCTACAAAGGTATTCATGTGGAATATTACAATACAGAGATACAGTGTGCAGACGGAAGTCGAAGTATCTTCACTTGTCAGTTGTTCTCGTCATATGTCCCATGAAAGTCGTCTTATATGGTCAGTGTGATCGTATCTGCTATAGCTGTAGGCATGTCAGATGCTAGAATGCGGAGTTAAAGTGTTAGCATAGTCGGTGTCGAAGTTTTTTGTTCTGCCTGTTGTGTGCGATTTACCTGCTTCGATGTCGTCTTATATAATAGTTGCGAACTCATATGCTCCAGAGGTATCCATGTGAGATTACAGAATACAGAGATACGGTATGCGGACTGATTTGGTCGAAGTATCTCCACTTGCCAATTGTTCTCGTTGTATGTCCTTCGAAGTCGTACTATATGGTCAGTGCGATCGTATCTGCAATTACTGTAGAATGCGAAGTTACAGTGTAAACATAGTCGAAGTCGAAGTTTCTTGCTCTCTCTGTTGTAAGCGTTATTTTGATTCAGGAAACACTAGACAATGTTTACCTATAAGATGTATAACCGACTTATTATCAAGATTGATAAATTCGAAGTTTTGGCGAACACGCCGGTTTACCGACTCTTGATTGTTGGAATGTAAGTTTTTGGTGGATATGAAAAAGTATAGTACTCCACTCACATATAATGAGCTGTCATATATTCTTCTTGAATGGGCATTCAAGAAGCTAGAATGCAAAGTTTCAAAGTAAACATAGTCGAAGTCGATGTTTCTTGTTCTGCCTATTGTTCTCGTTATATGTCCTCTGAAGTCGTCCTATATGGTCAGTGCGATCGTATCTGCTATAACTGTAGGCATGTCAGCTGCTGGAATGAAAAGTTACAGTGTAAATATAGTCGAAGTCGAAGTTTCTTGTTTTGCCTGTTGTGTGCGTTATACCCGTTTTGATGTCGTCTCATATGATCGATGCGAACTGATATGCTCCAGAGGTATCTATGTAAGATGATAAAATACAGAGATACAGTGTGCAGACTGATTTTGTCAAAGTATCCTCACTTGCCTATTGATCTTGTTATATGTCCTCCGGAGTCTCTCTATATGGTCAATGCGATCGTATCGGTCAACTGTAGGCATGTCATATGCTAGAATTCAGAGCTACAGTGTAAACATAGTCGAAGTTTCTTGTTCTCCCTGTTTTATGCGATATTTCCGTTTCGATGTCGTCTCAAATGATCGTTGCGAACTGATATGCTCCAAAGGTTTCCATGTGAGATGATAGAATATAGAGATACAGTGTGCGGACTGATGTTGTCGAAGTATCTTTATTTGCCTATCGCTCTCGTTATAAGTCCTTCAAAGTCGTCTCATATGGTCAGTGCGATCGCATCTGCTATAACTGTGGGCATGTCAGATGCTAGAATGCGAAGTTACAGTGTAGACATAGTCGAAGTCAAAGTTTCTTGTTCTTCCTATTTTGTGCGTTATACCCGCTTCGATGTCGTCTTATACAGTGTGTCCATTTAGTGCGTAATTCTTCGATATCTCGAAAGCCAGAACCTATAGAGAAAAACTTTGGGGAAAAACTTTTTCAGTAACTGAAGTTGCTCATTTCAAAAATATTTTCAACATTACTGGGTGTTCTATAAAAGCAGGGCAACTCGAAGAAGAGTTTTTTTAAATGGAACACACAGTATTGTTTATTCGGAATGAATTCCGCCGAGGTTCACCTTTACATCGCTGTAAGAAAAATTGAAATCGGTTACGGCGTTGCCAAGTTATAATTGATAAATCTATTTTTACTATTATTGAAGAGTCATGTTGAATTGGGCATAGTATATTCATTTATTCAAATTTTAAAAATATTTTTGGCGTGCGGCAAAAGGAAGGTTCCACGTATACCAATCCAGTAATTTTGCGACATGTTCTTCAACAGGGTGCTCAATTTTGCATTTGAAATTTTGCAAGATTCAGATGATTCAGAAATCTTCAAATGGAACACCCTGTATTTTAATTCAAAAATTCATTCCGACATCTTTCGCCTTTTTATCGCTGAAGAAGAAATCGAAATCGATTGCGGCGTTGTCAAGTTATGGATAATTTCCTTATTTTCACTACTATTTCGGGGTAATTTGTACGTCATAGTTCTTTCATTTATTTGTATTGTGGGAATATTGCGTTGCTACGGTATAATCAAATTTGTTCATTGACCATTCATATATTTTTTCACAATAGGAACATTAACGGGCTCTCCAAGTTTGATTTTTTTCGAAATACACTTATATTTGTGTAATGACCTGTCAAATATCGCCACAATCAAATAGATAGATAGCTTCATTCAAAGAATTGTACTTATTCATTGAACAATACACAAGTACAAATATATCTCGGATTGATTCGAAGTTTTGCTGAATTCCCTCCCAAGAGCCGCGTATAGTAGAGACATATGGTTTGTATCATTATGTTTACCTCCTTCAAGTTAACTGGAGATTTGGATTGTGGGAATAACGACAATAAAAATGGCCCAAATTTCAGAAAATTGTCCTAATTTTTGCAATCCGCATCTTCATTGTTTGTATTGTAGAAGTTGTTTCAAAGACAGGCGTTGCTTTTGGCATGTTTGTTTGTTTCACATAAGTATTATTTAAATCATAAGTAACAAGATTAAGGAATATTTCAAATTTGGACGATGCACATATCGCAAAAATACCTGAATGATCTATGTAGAACCTCGAATGTCATGTGGCAAGCAATATTTTCACACTCAAATCAAATAAACTAACCATCATGACGTACAAATTACCCCGAAATAGTAGTAAAAATAAGGAAATTACTCATAACTTGAAAACGCCGCAACCGATTTTGATTTTTTCTTCAGCGATGAAAATGCGAATGATGTCGAAATAAATCTGTGATGAAAAATACCATCCAATCCATTTGAAAAATTCTTATGATCGTCGTCTGAATCTTACAATATTCAAAATGTGAATTTTAGCACCCTGTGAAGGATTATCTCGCAAGAAAACTGGATTGGTATACGTGAGACCTTGCTACTACTGTATGCCAAAAATATTTTCGAAATTTCAATAAATAAATATACCATACCTAATTGAAAATGACCCTTCAATAGTAGTAAAATTGGGTTAATCAATTATAACTTGCCAACGCCGTAACCAAATTAAATTTTTTTTACAGCGATGTAGAGCTGAACCTTAGCGGAATAAATTTCGAATGAACAATACTGGGTGTTCCATTTAAAAAAACTCGTCTAAGAGTTGCCCCGCTTTTATAAAACACCCAGTATTGTTGGGAATATTTTTGAAATGAGCAACTTTAGTAACTGAGAAAGTTTTTTCTCCAGAGTTTTTCTCTTGTGATAATTGATTTCGAGATATCGAAGAATTACGCACTAAATGGACACACTGTATAATAGTTGCGAACTCATATGCTCCAAAGGTATCCATGTGAGATTATATAATACAGAGATACAGTGTGCGGAATGATGTTGTCGAAGTATCTTTATTTGCCTATTGTTCTCGTTATAAGTCCTTCAAAGTCTCCTTATATGGTCAGTGCGATCGCATCTGCTATAACTGGAGGCATGTCAGATGCTAGAATGCAAAGTCGCAGTGTAAATATAGTCGAAGTCGAAGTTTCTTGTTCTGCCCGTTGTGTGCGTTATGCCCGTTTTGATGTCGTCTCATATGATCGTTGCGAACTACCATGCTACAAAGGTATTCATGTGAAATGTTACAATACAGAGATACAGTGTGCATGTCGTCTCATATGATCGTTGCGAACTACCATGCTACAAAGGTATCCATGTGAAATGTTACAATACAGAGATACAGTGAGCAGTGTGTCCCACGAAGTCGTCTTATATGATCAGTGCGATCGTATCTGCTATAGCTGTAGGCATGTCAGATGATGTCTCATATGATCGTTGCGAATTATCATGCTACAAAGGTATTCATGTGAAATGTTACAATACAGAGATACAGTGTGCAGACGGATGTCGAAGTATCTTCACTTGTCAGTAGTTCTCGTTATATGTCCCACGAAGTCGTCTTATATGGTCAGTGCGATCGTATCTGCTATAGCTGTAGGCATGTCAGATGCTAGAATGCGGTTTAGACATAGTCGGAGTCGAAGTTTCTTGTTCTGCCTGTTGTGTGTGTTATATCCGTTTTGATGTCGTCTCATATGATCGTTGAGAACTACCATGCTACAAAGGTATTCATGTAAAATGTTACAATACAGAGATACAGTGTACAGACGGATGTCGAAGTATCTTCACTTGTCAGTTGTTTTCGTTATATGTCCCTCGAAGTCGTACTATATGGTCAGTGCGATCGTATCTGCAATTACTGTAGGTATGTCAGATGCAAGAATGCGAAGTTACAGTGGAAACATAGTCGAAGTCGAAGTTCCTTGCTCTCCATGTTGTGAGCGTTCTTTTGATTCAGGAAACACTAGACAATGTTAACCTATAAGATGTATAACCGACTTATTATTGAGATTGATAAATTCGAAGTTTTGGCGAACACGCCGGTTTACCGACTCTTGATTGTTGGAATCGAAGTTTCTGGTGGATATGAAAAAGTATAGTACTCCACTCACATATAATGAGCTGTCATATATACTTCTTGAATAGGCATTCAAGAAGCTAGAATGCAAAGTTACAAAGTAAACATAGTCGAAGTCAAAGTTTCTTGATCTGCCTGTTGTGTACGTTATACCCGCTTCGATGTCGTCTCATATGATCGTTGCGAACTCATATGCTCCAGATGTATCTATGTGAGATGATAAAATACAGAGATACAGAGTGAAGACTGATGTTGTCAAAGTATCTTCACTTGCCTATTGTTCTCGTTATATGTCGTTTGAACTCGTCCTATATGGTCAGTGCGATCTTGTTCTGCCTGTTGTGTGCGTTATACCCGTTTTGATGTCGTCTCATATGATCGTTGCGAACTACCATGCTACAATGGTATTCATGTGGAATGTTACAATACATACAGTGTGCAGACGGATGTCGAAGTATCTTCACTTGTCAGTTGTTCTCGTTATATGTCCCACGAAGTCGTCTTATATGGTCAGTGCGATCGTATCTGCTATAGCTGTAGGCATGTCAAATGCTAGAATACGGAGTAACAGTGTTAGCATAGTCGGGGACGAAGTTTCTTGTTCTGCCTGTTGTGTGCGTTATACCTGTTTCGATGTCGTCTTATATAATAGTTGCGAACTCATATGCTCCAAAGGTATCCATGTGAGATGATAGAATACTGAGATACGGTATGCGGACTGATGTGGTCGAAGTATCTTCACTTGCCTATTGTTCTCGCTGTATGTCCTTCGGAGTCGTACTATATGGTCAGTGCGATCGTATCTGCAATTACTGTTGGCATGTCAGATGCAAGAATGCGAAGTTACAGTGGAAACATAGTCGAAGTCGAAGTTTCTTGCTCTCCCTGTTGTGAGCGTTATTTTGATTTAGGAAACACTCGATAAAGTCTACCTATAAAATGTATAACCGACTTATTATCAAGATTGATAAATTCGAAGTTTTGGCGAACACTCCGGTTTACCGACTCTTGATTGTTGGAATCGAAGTTTCTGGTGGATATGGAAAAGTATAGTACTCCACTCACATATGATGAGCTGTCGTATATACTTCTTGAATAGGCATTCAAGAAGCCAGAATGCAAAGTTACAAAGTAAACATAGTCGAAGTCAAAGTTTCTTGTTCTGCCTGTTGTGTACGTTATACCCGCTTCGATGTCGTCTCATATAATCGTTGCGAACTTATATGCTCCAGAGGTATCTATGTGAGATGATAAAATACAGAGATACAGTGTGCAGACTGATGTCAAAGTATCTTCACTTGCCTATTGTTCTCGTTATATGTCCTCTGAAGTCCTTCTATATGGTCAGTGCGATCGTATCTGCTATAACTGTAGGCATGTCAGATGCTAGAATGCAAAGTTACAGTGTAAATATAATATAAGTCGAAGTTTCTTGTTCTGCCTGTTGTAAGCGTTATACCAGTTTTGATGTCGTCTCATATGATCGATGCGAACTGATACGCTCCAGAGGTATTTATGTAAGATGATGAAATACAGAGATACAGTGTGCAGACTGATGTTGTCAAAGTATCCTCACTTGCCTATTGATCTTGTTATATGTGTTTCGGAGTCTTTCTATATGGTCAATGCGATCGTATTGGTTCCAACTGTAGGTATGTCTGATGCAAGAATTCAGAGCGACAGTGTGAACATAGTCGAAGTTTCTTCTTCTCCCTGTTTTATGCGTTATTTCCGTTTCGATGTCGTCTCAAATGATCGTTGCGAACTGATATGCTCCAAAGATATCCATGTGAGATGATAGAATACAGAAATACAGTGTGCGGACTGATGTTGTCGAAGTATCTTTATTTGCCTATTGTTCTCGTTATAAGTCCTACAAAGTCGTCTCATATGGTCACTGCGATCGCATCTGCTATAACTCTAGGCATGTCAGATGCTAGAATGCGAAGTTTCAGTGTTACCATAGTCGAAGTCAAAGTTTCTTGTTCTGCCTATTGTGTGCGTTATACCCACTTCGATGTCGTCTTATATAATAGTTGCGAACTCATATGCTACAAAGGTATCCATGTGAGATGATATGATACAGAAATACAGTGTGACGGATGATGTTGTCGAAGTATCTTTATTTGCCTATTGTTCTCGTTATAAGTCCTTCAAAGTCGTCTCATATGGTCAGTGCGATCGCATCTGCTATGACTGTAGGCATGTCAGATGCTAGAATGCAAAGTTTCAGTGTGAATATAGTCGAAGTCGAAGTTTATTGTTCTGCCTGTTGTGTGCGTTATACCCGTTTTGATGTCGTCTCATATGATCGTTGCGAACTACCATGCTACAAAGGTATTCATGTGAAATGTTAGAATACAGAGATACAGTGTGCATGTCGAAGTATATTCACTTGTCAGTAGTTCTCGTTATATGTCCCACGAAGTCGTCTAATAATATGGTCAGTGCGATCGTATCTGCTATAGCTGTAGGCATGTCAGATGCTAGAATACGGAGTCACAGTGTTAGCATAGTCGGGGTCAAAGTTTCTTGTTCTGCCTGTTGTGTGCGTTATACCTGCTTTGATGTCGTCTGATATAAATGTTGCGAACCCATATGCTCCATGTGAGATGATAGAATACTGAGATACGGTATGCAGACTGATGTGGTCGAAGTATCTTCACTTGCCTATTGTTCTCGTTGTATGTCTTTCGGAGTCGTACTATATGGTCAGTGCGATCGTATCTGCAATTACTGTAGGTATGTCAGATGCAAGAATGCGAAGTTACAGTGGAAACATAGTCGAAGTCGAAGTTCCGTGCGATCGTATCTGCAATTACTGTAGGTATGTCAGATGCAAGAATGCGAAGTTACAGTGGAAACATAGTCGAAGTCGAAGTTCCTTGCTCTCCATGTTGTGAGCGTTCTTTTGATTCAGGAAACACTAGACATGGTCTACCTGTAAGATGTATAACCGACTTATTATTGAGATTGATAAATTCGAAGTTTTGGCGAACACGCCGGTTTACCGACTCTTGATTGTTGGAATCGAAGTTTCTGGTGGATATGAAAAAGTATAGTACTCCACTCACATATAATGAGCTGTCATATATACTTCTTGAATGGGCATTCAAGAAGCTAGAATGCAAAGTTACAAAGTAAACATAGTCGAAGTCAAAGTTTCTTGATCTGCCTGTTGTGTACGTAATACCCGCTTCGATGTCGTCTCATATGATCGTTGCGAACTCATATGCTCCAGATGTATCTATGTGAGATGATAAAATACAGAGATACAGAGTGCAGACTGATGTTGTCAAAGTATCTTCACTTGCCTATTGTTCTCGTTATATGTCCTTTGAACTCGTCCTATATGGTCAGTGCGATCTTGTTCTGCCTGTTGTGTGCGTTATACCCGTTTTGATGTCGTCTCATATGATCGTTGCGAACTACCATGCTACAAAGGTATTCATGTGGAATGTTACAATACAGAGATACAGTGTGCAGACGGATGTCGAAGTATCTTCACTTGTCAGTTGTTCTCGTAATATGTCCCACGAAGTCGTCTTATATGGTCAGTGCGATCGTATCTGCTATAGCTTTAGGCATGTCAGATGCTAGAATACGGAGTAAAAGTGTTAGCATAGTCGGTGTCGAAGTTTCTTGTTCTGCCTGTAGTGTGTGATTTACCTTCTTCGATGTCGTCTTATATAATAGTTGCGAACTCATATGCTCCAGAGGTATCCATGTGAGATTACAGAATACTGAGATACGGTATGCGGACTGATGTGATCGAAGTATCTCCACTTGCCTATTGTTCTCGTTGTATGTCCTTCGGAGTCGTACTATATGGTCAGTGCGATCGTATGTGCAATTACTGTAGGCATGTCAGATGCAAGAATGCGAAGTTACAGTGGAAACATAGTCGAAGTCGAAGTTTCTTGCTCTCCCTGTTGTAAGCGTTATTTTGATTCAGGAAACACTAGACAATGTCTACCTATAAGATGTATAACCGACTCATTATCGAGAATTATAAATTCGAAGTTTTGGCGAACACGCCGGTTTACCGACTCTTGATTGTTGGAATCGAAGTTTCTGGTGGATATGAAAAAGTATAGTACTCCACTCACATATAATGAGCTGTCATATATACTTCTGGAATAGGCATTCAAGAAGCTAGAATGCAAAGTTAAAGTGTAAATGTAGTCGAAGTCGAAGTTTCTTGTTCTGCCTGTTGTGTGCGTTATACCCGTTTTGATGTCTCCTCATATGATCGATGCGAACTGATATGCTCCAGAGGTATCCATGTAAGATGATAAAATACAGAGATACAGTGTTTAGACTGATGTTGTCAAAGTATCCTCACTTGCCTATTGATCTTGTTATATGTCCTTCGCAGTCTTTCTATATGGTCAATGCGATCGTATCGGTTTTCACTTCGGCATGTCAGATGCTAGAATTCAGAGCCACAGTGTAAACATAGTCGAAGTTTCTTGTTCTCCCTGTTTTATGCGTTATTTCCGTTTCGATGTCGTCTCAAATGATCGTTGCGAACTGATATTCTCCGAAGGTATCCATGTGAGATGATAGAATACAGAGATACAGTGTGCGGACTGATGTTGTCGAAGTATCATTATTTGCCTATTGTTCTCGTTATAAGTTCTTCGAAGTCGTCTCATATGGTCAGTGCGATCGCATCTGCTATACCTGTAGGCATGTCAGATGCTAGAATGCGAAGTTACAGTGTAGACATAGTCGAAGTCGAAGTTTCTTGTTCTGCCTATTGTGTGCGTTTTACACGCTTCGATGTCGTCTTATATAATAGTTGCGAACTCATATGCTCCAAAGGTATCCATGTGAGATGATTATGATACAGAGATACAGTGTGCGGAGTGATGTTGTCGAAGTATCTTTATCTGCCCATTGTTCTCGTTATAAGTTCTTCAAAGTCGTCTCATATGGTCAGTGCGATCGCATCTGCTATAACTGTAGACATGTCAGATGCTAGAATGCGAAGTTACAGAGTAGACATAGTCGAAGTCGAAGTTTTTCGTTCTGCCTGTTGTGTGCGTTATACCCGTTCTGATGTCGTCTCATATGATCGTTGCGAACTACCATGCTACAAAGGTATCCATGTAAAATGTTACAATACAGAGATACAGTGTGCAGACGGATGTCGAATTATCTTCACTTGTCAGTTGTTCTCGTTATATGTCCCACGAAGTCGTTTTATATGGTCAGTGCGATCGTATCTGTTATAGCTGTAGGCATGTGAGATGCTAGAATGCGGAGTTACAGTGTTAGCATAGTCGGGGACGAAGTTTCTTGTTCTGCCTGTTGTGTGCGTTATACCTGCTTCGATGTCGTCTTATATAATAGTTGCGAACTCATATGCTCCAGAGGTATCCATGTGAGATGATAGAATACAGAGATACGGTATGCGGACTGATGTGGTCGAAGTATCTTCACTTGCCTATTGTTCTCGTTGTATGTCCTTCGAAGTCGTACTATATGGTCAGTGCGATCGCATCTGCTATAACTGTAGGCATGTCAGATGCTAGAATGCGAAGTTACAGTGTAGACATAGTCGAAGTCGACGATTCTTGTTCTGCCTGTTGTGTGCGTTATACCCGTTTTGATGTCGTCTCATATGATCGTTGCGAAGTACCATGCTACAAAGGTATTTATGTGGAATATTACAATACAGAGATACAGTGTGCAGACGGATGTCGAAGTATCTTCACTTGTCAGTTGTTCTCGTCATATGTCCCATGAAAGTCGTCTTATATGGTCAGTGTGATCGTATCTGCTATAGCTGTAGGCATGTCAGATGCTAGAATGCGGAGTTAAAGTGTTATCATAGTCGGTGTCGAAGTTTCTTGTTCTGCCTGTTGTGTGCGATTTACCTGCTTCGATGTCGTCTAATATAATAGTTGCGAACCCATATGCTCCAGAGGTATCCATGTGAGATTACAGAATACAGAGATACGGTATGCGGACTGATGTGGTCGAAGTATCTCCACTTGCCAATTGTTCTCGTTGTATGTCCTTCGAAGTCGTACTATATGGTCAGTCGTATCTGCAATTACTGTAGAATGCGAAGTTACAGTGTAAACATAGTCGAAGTCGAAGTTTCTTGCTCTCTCTGTTGTGAGCGTTATTTTGATTCAGGAAACACTAGACAATGTTTACCTATAAGATGTATAACCGACTTATTATCAAGATTGATAAATTCGAAGTTTTGGCGAACACGCCGGTTTACCGACTCTTGATTGTTGGAATGTAAGTTTTTGGTGGATTTGAAAAAGTATAGTACTCCACTCACATATAATGAGCTGTCATATATTCTTCTTGAATGGGCATTCAAGAAGCTAGAATGCAAAGTTTCAAAGTAAACATAGTCGAAGACGAAGTTTCTTGTTCTGCCTGTTGTGTACGTTATACCCGCTTCGATGTCGTCTCATATAATCGTTGCGAACTCATATGCTCCAGAGGTATCTATGTGAGATGATAAAATACAGAGATACAGAGTGCAGACTGATGTTGTCAAAGTATCTTCACTTGCCTATTGTTCTCGTAATATGTCCTCTGAAGTCGTCCTATATCGTCAGTGCGATCGTATCTGCTATAACTGAAGGCATGTCAGATGCTAGAATGCAAAGTTACAGTGTAACTATAGTTGAAGTCGAACTCATATGCTCCAGAGGTATCCATGTGAGATGATAGAATACTGAGATACGGTATGCGGACTGATGTGGTCGAAGTATCTTCACTTGCCTATTGTTCTCGTTGTATGTCCTTCGGAGTCGTACTATATGGTCAGTGCGATCGTATCTGCAATCACTGTAGGCATGTCAGATGCAAGAATGCGAAGTTACAGTGGAAACATAGTCGAAGTCGAAGTTTTTTGCTCTCCCTGTTGTGAGCGTTATTTTGATTCCGGAAACACTTGACAATGTCTACCTATAAGATGTATAACCGACTTATTATCAAGATTGATAAATTCGAAGTTTTGGCGAACACGCCGGTTTACCGACTCTTGATTGTTGGAATCGAAGTTTTTGGTGAATATGGAGAAGTAAAGTACTCCACTCACATATAATGAGCTGTCATATATTCTTCTCAAATGGGCATTCAAGAAGCTAGAATGAAAAGTTTCAAAGTAAACCTAGTCGAAGTCGAAGTTTCTTGTTCTGCCTGTTGTGTACGTTATACCCGCTTTGATGTCGTCTCATAAAATCGTTGCGAACTTATATGCTACAGAGGTATCTATGTGAGATGATGAAATACATAGATACAGTGTGCGGACTGATGTTGTCAAAGTATCTTCACTTGCCTATTGTTCTCGTAATATGTCCTCTGAAGTCGTCCGATATGGTCAGTGCGATCTTGTTCTGCCTGTTGTGGGCGTTATACCCGTTTTGATGTCGTCTCATATGATCGTTGCGAACTACCATGCTACAAAGGTATTCATGTGGAATGTTACAATACAGAGATACAGTGTGCAGACGGATGTCGAAGTATCTTCACTTGTCAGTTGTTCTCGTTATATGTCCCACGAAGTCGTCTTATATGGTCAGTGCGATCGTATCTGCTATAGCTGTAGGCATGTCAGATGCTAGAATACGGAGTAACAGTGTTAGCATAGTCGGGGACGAAGTTTCTTGTTCTGCCTGTTGTGTGCGTTATACCTGTTTCGATGTCGTCTTATATAATAGTTGCGAACTCATATGCTCCAGAGGTATCCATGTGAGATGATAGAATACTGAGATACGGTATGCGGACTGATGTGGTCGAAGTATCTTCACTTGCCTATTGTTCTCGTTTTATGTCCTTCGGAGTCGTACTATATGGTCAGTGCGATCGTATCTGCAATTACTGTAGGCATGTCAGATGCAAGAATGCGAAGTTACAGTGGAAACATAGTCGAAGTCGAAGTTTCTTGCTCTTCCTGTTGTGAGCGTTATTTTGATTTAGGAAACACTCGACAATGTCTATAAGATGTATAACCGACTTATTATCAAGATTGATAAATTCGAAGTTTTGGCGAACACGCCGGTTTACCGACTCTTGATTGTTGGAATCGAAGTTTCTGGTGGATATGAAAAAGTATAGTTCTCCACTCACATATGATGAGCTGTCATATATACTTCTTGAATAGGCATTCAAGAAGCCAGAATGCAAAGTTACAAAGTAAACATAGTCGAAGTCAAAGTTTCTTGTTCTGTCTGTTGTGTACGTTATACCCGCTTCGATGTCGTCTCATATGATCGATGCGAACTGATATGCTCCAGAGGTATCTATGTAAGATGATAAAATACAGAGATACAGTGTGCAGACTGATGTTGTCAAAGTATCCTCACTTGCCTATTGATCTTGTTATATGTCCTTCGGAGTCTTTCTATATGGTCAATGCGATCGTATTGGTTTCAACTGTAGGTATGTCAGTTGCAAGAATTCAGAGCCACAGTGTGAACATAGTCGAAGTTTCTTCTTCGCCCTGTTTTATGCGTTATTTCCGTTTCGATGTCGTCTCAAATGATCGTTGCGAACTGATATGCTCCAAAGATATCCATGTGAGATGATAGAATACAGAGATACAGTGTGCGGACTGATGTTGTCGAAGTATCTTTATTTGCCTATTGTTCTCGTTATAAGTCCTACAAAGTCGTCTCATATGGTCACTGCGATCGCATCTGCTATAACTCTAGGCATGTCAGATGCTAGAATGCGAAGTTACAGTGTAGACATAGTCGAAGTCAAAGTTTCTTGTTCTGCCTATTGTGTGCGTTATACCCACTTCGATGTCGTCTTATATAATAGTTGCGAACTCATATGCTACAAAGGTATTCATGTGAGATGATATGATACAGAGATACAGTGTGACGGATGATGTTGTCGAAGTATCATTATTTGCCTATTGTTCTCGTTATAAGTCCTTCAAAGTCGTCTCATATGGTCAGTGCGATCGCATCTGCTATAACTGTAGGCATGTCAGATGCTAGAATGCAAAGTTTCAGTGTAAATATAGTCGAAGTCGAAGTTTATTGTTCTGCCTGTTGTGTGCGTTATACCCGTTTTGATGTCGTCTCATATGATCATTGCGAACTACCATGCTACAAAGGTATTCATGTGAAATGTTAGAATACAGAGATACAGTGTGCAGACAGATGTCGAAGTATCTTCACTTGTCAGTAGTTCTCGTTATATGTCCCACGAAGTCGTCTTATAATATGGTCAGTGCGATCGTATCTGCTATAGCTGTAGGCATGTCAGATGCTAGAATACGGAGTCACAGTGTTAGCATAGTCGGGGTCGAAGTTTCTTGTTCTGCCTGTTGTGTGCGTTATACCTGCTTCGATGTCGTCTGATATAAAAGTTGCGAACTCATATGCTCCAGAGGTATCCATGTGAGATGATAGAATACTGAGATACGGTATGCAGACTGATGTGGTCGAAGTATCTCCACTTGCCAATTGTTCTCGTTGTATGTCCTTCGGAGTCGTACTATATGGTCAGTGCGATCGTATCTGCAATTACTGTAGGCATGTCGGATGCAAAAATGCGAAGTTACGGTGGAAACATAGTCGAAGTTTCTTGCTCTTTTTGTTGTAAGCGTTATTTTGATTCAGGAAACACTCGACAATGTCTACCTATAAGATGTATAACCGACTTATTATCAAGATTGATAAATTCGAAGTTTTGGCGAACACGCCGGTTTACCGACTCTTGATTGTTGGAATGTAAGTTTTTGGTGGATATGAAAAAGTATAGTACTCCACTCACATATAATGAGCTGTCATATATTCTTCTTGAATGGGCATTCAAGAAGCTAAAATGCAAAGTTTCAAAGTAAACATAGTCGAAGACGAAGTTTCTTGTTCTGCCTGTTGTGTACGTTATACCCGCTTCGATGTCGTCTCATATAATCGTTGCGAACTTATATGCTCCAGAGGTATCTATGTGAGATGATAAAATACAAAGATACAGAGTGCAGACTGATGTTGTCAAAGTATCTTCACTTGCCTATTGTTCTCGTAATATGTCCTCTGAAGTCGTCCTATATCGTCAGTGCGATCGTATCTGCTATAACTGTAGGCATGTCAGATGCTAGATTGCAAAGTTACAGTGTAACTATAGTCGAAGTCGAACTCATATGCTCCAGAGGTATCCATGTGAGATGATAGAATACTGAGATACGGTATGCGGACTGATGTGGTCGAAGTATCTTCACTTGCCTATTGTTCTCGTTGTATGTCCTTTGGAGTCGTACTATATCGTCAGTGCGATCGTACTGCAATCACTGTAGGCATGTCAGATGCAAGAATGCGAAGTTACAGTGGAAACATAGTCGAAGTCGAAGTTTCTTGCTCTCCCTGTTGTGA
Organism: Phaedon cochleariae; assembly: GCA_918026855.4. NCBI lineage: Eukaryota > Metazoa > Arthropoda > Insecta > Coleoptera > Chrysomelidae > Phaedon > Phaedon cochleariae. Next base: position 35,066,324 of record OU896709.1, on the reverse strand, counting down.
GCGTTATTTTGATTCCGGAAACACTTGACAATGTCTACCTATAAGATGTATAACCGACTTATTATCAAGATTGATAAATTCGAAGTTTTGGCGAACACGCCGGTTTTCCGACTCTTGATTGTTGGAATCGAAGTTTCTGGTGGATATGAAAAAGTATAGTACTCCACTCAAATATAATGAGCTGTCATATATACTTCTTGAATAGGCATTCAAGAAGCTAGAATGCAAAGTTACAAAGTAAACATAGTCGAAGTCAAAGTTTCTTGTTCTGCCTGTTGTGTACGTTATACCCGCTTCGATGTCGTCTCATATAATCGTTGCGAACTTATATGCTCCAGAGGTATCTATGTGAGATGATAAAATACAGAGATACAGTGTGCAGACTGATGTTGTCAAAGTATCTTCACTTGCCTATTATTCTCGTTATATGTCCTCTGAAGTCGTCCTATATGGTCAGTGCGATCGTATCTGCTATAACTGTAGGCATGTCAGATGCTAGAATGTAAAGTTACAGTGTAAATATATTCGAAGTCGGAGTTTCTTGTTCTGCCTGTTGTGTGCGTTATACCAGTTTTGATGTCGTCTCATATGATCGATGCGAACTGATATGCTCCAGAGGTATCTATGTATGATGATAAGATACAGAGATACAGTGTGCAGACTGATGTTGTCAAAGTATCCTCACTTGCCTATTGATCTTGTTATATGTCCTTCGAAGTCTTTCTATATGGTCAATGCGATCGTCTCGGTTTCAACTGTAGGCATGTCAGATGCTAGAATTCAGAGCCACAGTTTGAACATAGTCGAAGTTTCTTGTTCTCCCTGTTTTATGCGTTATTTCCGTTTCGATGTCTTCTCAAATGATCGTTGCGAACTGATATGCGAGATACAGTGTGCGGACTGATGTTGTCGAAGTATCTTTATTTGCCTATTGTTCTCGTTATAAGTCCTTCAAAGTCGTCTCATATGGTCAGTGCGATCGCATCTGCTATAACTGTAGGCATGTCAGATGCTAGAATGCGAAGTTACAGTGTAGACATAGTCGAAGTCAAAGTTTCTTGTTCTGCCTATTGTGTGCGTTATACCCGCTTCGATGTCGTCTTATATAATAGTTGCGAACTCATATGCTACGAAGGTATCCATGTGAGATGATATGATACAGAGATACAGTGTGCGGACTGATGTTGTCAAAGTATCTTTATTTGCCTATTGTTCTCGTTATGAGTCCATCAAAGTCGTCTCATATGGTCAGTGCGATCGCATCTGCTATAACTGTAGGCATGTCAGATGCTAGAATGCGAAGTTACAGTGTAGACATAGTCGAAGTCAAAGTTTCTTGTTCTGCCTATTGTGTGCGTTATACCCGCTTCGATGTCGTCTTATATGATAGTTGCGAACTCATATGCTCCATAGGTATCCATGTGAGATAATATAATACAGAGATACAGTGTGCGGAATGATGTTGTCGAAGTATCTTTATTTGCCTATTGTTCTCGTTATGAGTCCTTCAAAGTCGTCTCATATGGTCAGTACGATCGCACCTGCTATAACTGAAGGCATGTCAGATGCTAGAATGCAAAGTTACAGTGTAAATATAGTCGAAGTCGGAGTTTCTTGTTCTGCCTGTTGTGTGCGTCATACTCGTTTTGATGTCGTCTCATATGATCGTTGCGAACTACCATGCTACAAAGGTATTCTTGTGAAATGTTAGAATACAGAGATACAGTGTGCAGACGGATGTCGAAGTATCTTCACTTGTCAGTAGTTCTCGTTATATGTCCCACGAAGTCGTCTTATAATATGGTCAGTGCGATCGTATCTGCTATAGTTGTAGGCATGTCAGATGCTAGAATACGGAGGAAGAAAAACTCAATATTTCCCGAGGTTGAGAAATGAAAAGTGCACGGCAGCAAGGAAAACAAGCTAGAATTAATGAGAAGACACTACAAATTGACGAAGACATCTATACAATCGAAGAACAACTAGACCTGGAAAACCAGTCCGAAAATCCAGAAGAAGAGGAAAAGGAAGCAGGGTCTGGAGGCGAAGCAACACCAGAAGCCGAAGCTTGTAGGAAACGAAAAAGACGACTGGAGGAAAAATTTATATCCGTAGCCAGAACAAAAACTAACAGTGAAGAATGGATGACTTTGCGGCACAATTTGAGATACCTGAATTGAATTGCGAATATATAGAAAGTGCGAAAATTTTTTTCAATAACATAAAAAAAAATAATGGTTGTCACTTCTCAATCTTTCATTGCAACATACGTAGTGTGAATAAGAATTTTGAAGAAATGCTACTTCTTCTACATCAATTTGAATTATATTTCGATTTCATAATTTTTGGTGAAACTTGGAACGTGCCTGACATTAACTTCTTCAAGATAGATGGCTACTCAATGATATATAATGAGGGTTCTGTGAACCAAAATGATGAGGTGATAGTATATGGGAAGAACACTCACAAGAAAGAACATGTCAAATGTGAAACAACGAATATAGGAAGTATGAAAATAATTGATATTTCTTTCAATTTGAATAAACAAAAAGCTCTTGTGAGTGCTCTCTACAGACCACACGACGTGAATGTTAATGAATTCATTGAAAATTTGAGAACATTTCTAGAAAATAATTCTAGAATAGTAGCATATATAAAATTCATCGTTAGAGACACGAATATTAATACTAAATCGGATAAGGCTTATGCTGGGGACTTTCTAACTTCATTAAGTGGATATGGTTACAAGCTCCTTATAACAAATACACTAGAATACAGCAAGGCTCAAAATCCTGCCTTGATCATATAAATTTCAATGGTCCTGAAAACGCAAAACATTTATCCTATAATCTAAAAAACGACATCACGGACCATTTTCCAGTAAACACGCTTCTCGATCTTGACTTCTGCAAATATACTGAATTCACTTTGCCTGGAACAATGAAAATCCATAAGTTAAATGAAAATAAATTAATCGACGAATTCAAGAATACAAACTGGGAAACTTTTTCCACAACAAAAGATATCAACATAAAAGCCAATTCCTTGATTCATTGCATAAAAGAATCCATGAATGAAGCAACTATAGTTTACACTTACAGAAACAATTCGAAAAAAAGACGTGAATGGATAACAGGAGGTTTAACGAAATCAGCAAAACAGAAACAAAAACTTTATCAAATCTACCAAAATGACCCAAATAACATAGAAAAAGAAAATAAATATAAAACCTATGAAAAACAATTCAATAAACTGATAAAAAATGCGAGAGCATTACAAAAAAAAATTGAAAAAAAATGGGGATAGCAAACATTTATGAAAAGTTGTGAATGACAACATGGGAAAAGCAACTGAAAAAAACTGTTATGACAAAATGAAAGTCGGGAAGCAAGTTATAACTGATAAAACTGTAATGGCCAACAAATTTAACGGATACTATTTCAATTTAGGTAGTGAGCTTGCAAATGAGATTGTAAAACCACAATGTTTCGTTACTGAGACAGAAATAAGTGACTACTCAATATTTTTCCACCCTACTGATCAAACTGAAATCGAAAATGTCATGAAAGAACTGAAGATAAATAAAGCTCCAGGGTTAAACCAAATGAACGCAAAAAATCTTAACATCCTATCGACATACTTGAAAGGTCCCCTTGAAAATATGATCAATGAAATATTCAGACAGGGACACTTTCCCTCGTCACTCAAAACAGGACTGATTAAACCACTGTATGAATAAGGAGATCACACCCTAATGGAAAACTACAGGCCGATATCTTCAATATCAAATATAGCAAAAATAATTGAAAACATAATGAAAAAGAGAATGATATCATTTCTAGAAAAATAAAATCTTCCAAAAAAACAGTTTGGTTTCAGGAAAGGCATGTCAACCGATGATGCAATTGTCTACCTCAGCAATAATATATATAAATGTTTAGACCAAAGTTCACCCACAATTTGCGTATTTTTAGATCTGTCCAAGGCCTTCGATACAGTCAGTCATGAAATTTTGACAGGCCTGCTCGAAGACCTTGGATTTAGGGGAATCTCATTGAGTCTCCTTGAATCTTATTTGGATGAGAGAACCCAATATGTTGATATAAATGGAAGTCTCAGTGAACCCCGTACAGTGACCTATGGTGTACCGCGAGGAACTGTCCTTGGCCCTATCATGTTTTCAATATACATCAATGATCTATTAAAACTCAAGAGATCAGGAATCATTTGCTGTTGATACTGTAGTAAAATACATAGAAAAAACTTGAAATGACCGGAAGGATAAAGCCGAAAAGGATCTGGCGAAAATCAAGAATTGGTTTGCCAAAATGTCTCTGACAATAAATTTAGATAAAACTAGATATATTGCATTCTTTTGTAACAAAAGGGTCAAGCCACCTTTTAACTCTTTAAAACTGAAGCAACATCAAAATGAAAGTGAAGTGAAGTCAGTTGACAATATAAAATACCTTGGAGTTATGTTTGATGAGAGTTCAAAATGGAATGAACACATAAAAACAGTTATCAAGAAATTAAGAACCATATTATTCAAATTCAGAAAACTCAAACTGATTCTAGATGTTAATCAACTAAGGAATTTGTATTTCTCCCTAAAAAAAATTCCGGATGTTTTGAAAAATTAATGCAACAAAAAAATTCAAGAGAAATATTAAAAACTGAATTTTAGAATCTCCAAGACAATTATGAAGGGATTCACTCGGAACATGACTACCAACTATTCTTATATTTATATCTTTATCTTCCATCTTTCCATAAAAAAAATACTATTGTTGTTATTATAACTATTATTACCACTATTATCGGTATTACTATTATTACTATCATCATCATTATTTTTATTACTGTCATTATTATTGTTACTGTCATTATTATTATTATTACTATTATTTTCATTATTTCTATTCGAATAAACTATTTGTTTCTGCTCATGTTCGATTGATATGAAAAAAATCGAATGAATCACAAAATATTCATGGATATATAGCTTTAGTAAAATTTCTAATAAAATAATTTGGAAAACCTACTTTGTCTGAGTGGAACACTTGAAAGAAAGCTGTATTATTGCCACGTACTAGCCAACCGGCTTCTGTGGAAAATTCTCCTGTCTTTTCATTTCCTCTGTACCATAAACAATGTATTAATTTAGAACTGGAAATAAAAAATTATAGTAGGAGTCGGGAGAGGATGGCTCACCTCCTCCACTCCACTTTTCTCCAAACCACGTGACTCGGCTAGTCAATCACAGGCCGGCTTGACTCGGCTAGCTACTCGCGGCCCAGCGAACGGGTCGTCATCATCGGCTGGACTGCGATAGATCCGTTCTAGAGATAACGGCGCGCATTTCATTCCATTTTTTCACTTAACAACGGCTATATACAGGGTGTTTGAGTTGGGTAATAGTTTGGAAAAAAATATAGGGTGAACCCAAAAAGGCGTTATACCTCTCCGAAGAGTAGACTAACTACATATAAAGGCTACCCGCTATAACATGATATATACAGGGCGTTTGAGTTGGATAGCAATTAAAGAAAAAAATATACTGGACGCCTCACCCACTTTTGCGGGATTAGACAGCTGACGTATTACATAAGACATTTGACAGTTAACAAAGGATTGATGACACGACGTGACTAGATGACCTGCAAGTAGACTACCCGCTACCTAATAATTTCATATACTGGATGTTTGAGTTAGCAATAGCGATACAAAAGTATATATATAGGGTTCTCACAGGTACACTCAGCAAACATACGTATGATAGAGTATCCGTTTGATATACAGGTTGTTTGAATAGCAATACAAACTCACATAGGGCACTCATGGCCTGACGTTTGACATTTGACAGATGACCAAAAAAAACGCTATCATACATCAATACTAGACAAACGATACAATGTTTTCGAGGTTATGTTCCATTTCAGATATTCGGTATAGCAAATTTATTTATTCTTTCTATGGTATGTTTTAACTCGTACAACATATATATACTGAATGATCAAGACCTCTATGTCATGTTGACATGTTAATATTGCCAGGGATAATCAACACTTAGGAATATTATACATATAGTGCCCCACTAAAAAAAAAAAAAAAATTCTTTTCGAGCCACCCTGTATAACATTGGCATTTACAGTTCGGAGAAGATTAGAAGGAACATAATAATCATGTTCGTCTCCCTATTGATCAGTACCAATCAAGATGTTGAAGAGTGAGCATGTGCTGCTGTTGCTTTCAATCATCGCGTCAGTTTCCGCTACTGGCAATGATACGATAGAATATGCAGGTGCCTTTTTGAAGCGTTCCGGCTACATAAATACAACGGATAATGCTGTCACCGATATAGAATCAGCATTAATGACATTTCAAGAGACATACAATCTCCCTGTGAGTGGATCGCTGAATAACGAAACTCTACGACTGCTGAATAGTCCGCGTTGTTCTGTAGGAGAAAAGAATTTCATGATACATTCGAAATGGAACAAAACAAAGTTACGCTGGTATTTTCCTCAAGCTCAACAGATGCATCGTGATACAGCCAAGATGGCATTCGATAGGTTGGAGGAGCTATCAATTTTAAAGTTCGAAAATGTGCGAAACCCTAGCAGACAGAAACCTGATATAACCCTAACTGTTATTCGAAAAAATCATAATTTCCGAGCAAATTGTCAAGGCACTTCCAAGTGTCCACATAATTTCGACGGTCCCGGGAAAGTTTTAGCTCATGCATTTTTTCCAAATGAAAACAACAAGTGTATTGATATTCATCTTGATGCAGAAGAAAAATGGTATCTTGGAAATAGTACTTCTCCTAATGGCCAAACTAGTTTATTGATGGTTCTGATTCACGACATTGGCCATGCTCTTGGGCTGGGCCACAGTGATGTCAATACAGCTATTATGTATCCTTGGTATCAAGCAAGTTCAGCATCATTCGATATAGATGATAAGAGGGCGATAGAATATTTGTATGGGCAGAAAACTGAAAACTATCAACCAACAACAACCTCAACAACACAGACAACCGAATCCCAAAAACCAATATCCCAGCACACATCTACCACAGCTTCATCAGTGTCGTCAAATGAACCCCATAACGTAGACGTTACTAGCACAACCTCAAAGCCTCAGATAACTCCAACAAGATTATGCGACATTCAAGTGCCAGACTTTATGTTTCTAGCCACAGCACCCCAGTTTCAAAATTATCGCATGTACGTGGGATACAATAGATTTTTGTGGAAGTTTGATTTGAACGATATGCGAATTTCATCACAGCCAGAGCTGCTTGATGATTATCTTTCTGAATATTTAAAGTCTTCTCGAGTTTCACATGTTTTCCAAAATTCTGTGGGTAGTCTAGTGACATTTATAAATGAAAGCATGTATTATGCAGCATCTTTTCCGGATTTTCAAATCCACCAAAACTTTCGTTTTCCTTTGCCTTCTAAAGCAAAAATTAATGCTGTCTTCCAGACAAACAGTGGACAGGCTTATTTGTTATATAACAACGATTCTTACATTGCATTTGATGACAATGGAGACATGAGCAACCGTGGGCCACTTAGTCACATCTTCCCAGGAATCCCAGCAGGCATAATATCAGCTCTTCGTTATATCGATGGAAATATATATTTTTTCGATAGAAATACGTACTACAAATATAGTGAATATACTTGACGGGTAGTGAAAGCCGAACCGTTCAGTTGGAGCGTCTTTGGAATATCCTGCCCCAATGATGGATTACTTCATCAATTGAAAACAATGTTAACAAGAATTATATCACTTCACGAATAAACGATTAAATACCATTTTGTTTTATTCCAATTGTCACATGTATGCTGTCTCAGTCACGCGTGTTCAGTATGATGTTCAGGCATGTGTGTTGAAAAATGCATCACTTTTCGAGATATAAAATATTAGCATGGAAATGCCAACCTCAACTAAATTGTTCAAATAAATAGTCGATGTTCATTAAAATGTATGTAGACGTTTTGAGGAGTGACTCTCACGATTTTATTGCACTAAATAAAATACCTACTTTGTTTTTCAAAAACCCACCCTTCACACTTCATCAAGCTGTCTCCTCCTCCTTGTACTTTCACAGGTAGCAGCACACTTCAGTGAGACTCGTAGGCTTCTCGGACAGGCAGCAACACACCTCATTGCCCTTCTATATGTCTTTTATTCCCGTTCTTGTTATTTCAATGGTGTCGTGGCCCTCTTTTGTTGTACGGTGCTGGTTGGAAGTAACTGAAAGTGGTGAAACTGAAACATAATGTTAGTTGCAAGTGTTGTAAAATTCTCGAGAATCAAATAGGTCATCAGTTTGAAAGAGGTGTGCGCATGCGTCACAAAAAAAACGTCACTCTATATGAGTGACAGGGCTAACTAAGTGGTAGTATGACAGGAGTCAATGGCGGTGTGAATGGCAGTGTGGCGGTGTGAATGGCGGTGTGAATGGCGTTGTGGCGGTGTGAATGGCGTTGTGACGGTGTGAATGGCGGTGTGACGGTGTGAATGGCGGTGTGACTGTGTGAATGGTGGTGTTAATGGTAGTGTCGAGGTGTGCATGGCTGTTTGAATGGCGGTGTGAATGGCGGTGTGAATGGTGTGATGGTATGGTTAGTGTCGGGTTTATAAAGATGTCAGTTGTTGTCCTGACTTCATACTGTTAACATCATAGTAGGAAGAAAAATATATTACGTCTTGAGATGTTTACTTGTCAGCAATGCAACAAGAAATTCAAGTGGGCCTATGGATTGAAGCGGCATATGGAGAGTCATGACGAAAAAGTTTTCAATTGTCATTATTGTGTGGACAAATTCACAAGATTGGATAGCATGAAGAAACATTCGGCGAGAAAGCACAAAGGGAACGACCTGGTTAATCCCCAAAACGAATCGATCACCACTGAAATCGGTCAACGAAATGAGTCGAACTCCATTGATAGTGATCACCAATTATTGTCCCAAAGCCAGTCGAATTCTGAGATTGGTCAGCAGTTAAGTCAAAATGATGCTATCACGGATGATCCTTGTGAGAATGAAATCGAAGATAGACATAAAAAAATTGTGGACTTAGCTGAAATTGTGAGAAATAAATATTTGGCGCTTGAACAACTGGCTGACGTTAAAGTACCTATGAAGCTTTCAAATTCATCATGTCTGAAGATAACCAAGTCAAAACAAAACCAGGAGTTGTGTCCTGTCAAGTATTCATCTCACATTCAGAATGGCCATGAAAGTACTCGGTATTCACCAAGAGATGACAGCAGCTTCGACATTCTGAGGAGAGGTGGAAAGAAAGAAGGAAGCTCCAGGAAAGCAGATGAAATAAAATTAGAGCATAGATTGTGTAGAGGTCGTTTGGTATTTTAGTTGAAATAAATTGTATTTCTTTGAATCACGTTAAATTTTTTATTCACACTCGACATCTTACAAAAAAAAATGATGTCAAGGTGACAAATGACAAGATTGATAGACAGGTCCCACATTATCTCGATAAATAAAATATATTCACCTCTGGCCCCTATATTCTCAGCATTTAGAGAAAAACCGCATGCGCATGCGCATGCTTACTCGAACAATGATTTTCAACGTTGCTTGCTTGTCTTCTGTTTTACGATCAATTGTGCATAAATCTGACATGGTTGGCTACTGCTGGCTTGCTGTTCTCTCATCATCATCATGCATCCGATACTTCAACAGCTGGTCCTCCGTTTCACCAATGAGATGTAATCTGAAACTGCAGTAGAGCATGAGACGCAAGGTCTCAGTATGTGTACAAATAAAGTTCATTATAATATGAAAATATTTCAAGGTTTAGATGGAAAAATCCGCCAATGGGGTCGGGATCCAGTCTTGGACAGCTCTTTTCATCCTCCACTAAAACCCCCACTGCTTCAATCTCGGATGAATGAAGAGCAAACCCATCGTTAATCCTTTTGGAAATATTTCCACAATAATGATATTATTCAGATCATATATGTATGTATAAATAGAAAACTAGTTGGTTTTGCGAAAATGCAACAACAACAAAAAAAGTAGAGGATTGAGCCTCAAATGCCAAAATGGGATATTTTCAGGCAGATTTCAATAGCAGAGCTCAAAGGTGTTGGATGAATCAACAATTAGAGTTGTTATTTTTCTAGTTGTGAAAAAATGTCGCTGTTTGCCGATTTGGTCAAGCATATCGCATCCATTTTGGGGCTTCTAATCCCGAATTATAATGAGAAAGTTGCACAGGAAGGAATACGAGAATGCGGAAAAGGAATAAAGCGGCTCAACAGGGCTTTGAAGAATTCTGATAATTTCGGTGAGAAGCAGCATCTCGAAGCTTGCCTACGAAATCTGAAAACTCTCCGGAACCAGATGGAAGCACTTCAGAAGAAGGGAGCCGGACTTGCATCAAGAAAGGAAACTGCTTGGTACAGAGTTCGTTGAGAAGACTTCCAATCTGCTTTTAATAGTAGGATTCGGACTGGAGTTATCTCAAATTTGAAACATAAGGATCCTGCTGCTTTCTTGACCGATTGCAGAGCTCTATTCAGAATACATGTCAAGGATTATACTGAGTAATCAGCAAATTTGGGGAAGGGCTTAGATGGGTGTTTTTTCCATCAGGTATGAGAATAGAATCAACAAAAATTAGTGTGCCCAAATGCAAAAGGCCTGGGGCATCAAATTACCAATCTTGAGTGTAAGTGGTTTAATCAAGTGAAAATAATTTGTGTTGCATTGTAAGACGTATTTGTGACAGTTCTTTTATTCCAAATGTAACCTTTTGATATTTATGTGAATTGATCTGAACACACATCAGGTATTTATAAATTTTAGTTGATGTAAATATACATTGTCCTTAAATTAGTTTGTTTCTCAAGCTGGGTTGAGGATTATACTGGACAACTACATAGTAGGATTCGGACTGGAGTTATCTCAAATTTGAAACATAAGGATCCTGCTGCTTTCTTGACCGATTGCAGAGCTCTATTCAGAATACATGTCAAGGACTATACTGGGTAATCAGCAAATTTGGGAAAGGGCTTAGATGGGTGTTTTTTCCATCAGGTATGAGAATAGAATCAACAAAAATTAGTGTTCCCAAATGCAAAAGGCCTAGGGCACCAAAATACCAATCTTGAGTGTAAGTGGTTTAATCAAGTGAAAATAATTTGTGTTGCATTGTAAGACGTATTTGTGACAGTCCTTTCATTCCAAATGTAACCTTTTGATTTTTATGTGAATTGATCTGAACACACATCAGGTATTTATGAATTTTAGTTGATGTAAATATACATTGTCCTTAAATTAGTTTGTTTCTCAAGCTGGGTTGAGGATTACCACTATACTGGACAACTACACTAGTGATTTCAATATTGGTAAGGATATTCAAGTGATGAAATAGAACCTGAGAAAAATATAGAAATAACTAGAAGTCGAAAAATCGAAGGAATTATGTATGTCTTCATTCCTGAACTATCCAGAATTGAAGATATTATGGAAAATGTCCCACTATAGCTATTTTTAGAAACTGATGGAGAGTATAAGCGTTTTTACTGATATGATGAACAAATTCATGAAGATAAAACAAGGATCATCAGATTCCGCCAATCACCATGGCTCAAATCCTATATAGACCTCAACACTGACCTCCGTGAACAGGCAAAGAATAAATTTGAAAAGAACCTGTTCAAACATATGAATAATGCTGTTTTCGGTAAGACCATGGAAAACATACGGAAAAGGGTCAACGTTAGGCTTCTAACGGAGTGGGTAGGTTTAATTTTTAGGTGTTTGGTCTATAGGTATTTTAGTATATCCACTTTTTATCGCTTGGAGCACACGAAAGGAGATCCCTATAATGTTCGAAGAACATCGTGCGTTCCTATGGAGGATAGGGGGAAAGGAGGTACTTATTGGAATTTTCTTGAGTTTCTGGAGATTATAAGTTCTGAAATGTTTATTATTATCATTGGAATTGATCAATTTTTATACCAAGAATTTAGTTTTTCAATGTGAATGTTGTGAAAATTATGAAGATATGGTGCTGCTGTATTCACAGGCGATTGTTAATGTTGTTGCGATGCTTGCGAAAGAGTGAGCATGTTCGTGATAGAACACATAAGATCGTGTGAGTCAAAGAACTCGAAACCTGTCTGTAGGTGTCTGGAGAGTGGTCTGGTCGCACAATAGTAGAAATATAACTATTACATTTTTCTCCCGAGCCGTCACAAAAAAACGGAAATGGAACAGAGCGTTCCAGTCGGATCGACGCCCAACTAGGAAGTTGGTAGACTCTACGCTGAAAAAGCTGAGTCCTAAGAACTCGAAACCGGTCTGTAGGTGTCTGGAGCATGGCCTGGCTAGGTCAAAATCAATAGGCATTCAGGAAAGAAACACTTGTATCCGTATTCGTTTATACGAGTCGATGCACAGATTTCAGGAGAATGTAATCCACTGCTGGGGCATTAGCCAGGAAAGTAGTGTTTTTCTCCCGAAATCTACCATTGTTGTTCATTTATGAACACTGTGTGGAAACGACCCCAACTTTTGATTTTTTTTGTAACATAAGATCGTTCCAGAAGATAAAGAAGATGTCAAAATTGAAAAATAAATGAAAATAGTATCATTGATTATTATTATTCATGAATAAAAACATAGTACACATACCTGTTACGATGTAACCTGGACTTTATCAACTTCAAGCCACTGAAACGTTCTTGTTTGAACCACTTGGTCGTACCATTTGTTTAACCCAAAACTCTTGATGATGCTGATCTCAGTAGTACTCCACAGCATAAACTATAAAGTCGAAAGGAAAAAGTTAGCTGTTGAGGATGTCATAAAGCAAGCTGTACAATGAAAACTCAAATCGTCAAAGACACGAGCATAATGTGCGTATTCAATAATCTCAAATGTCTATTTATAGATTTCCTTCATTTTAAGGATATCGAAACTTTGGAAATCATCGGTATGTATGGAAACGAACTGATTTTGAAAACAATAAAAAAAAAATTGAAACGTATATATATATATATATATATATATATACCTTTACTCCTCACAACAACTATCAACATAGGCTGTGGAGAGGTGTGGCACAATATTGTACTGAATACGTCCATTAGTGAATAAATAATCATCGTCCACAGTCTCAAAGATGTCTTCACACACGAAAAAATTATGTCCCCAGCAAAGCACACCGTCACGGTGAAATTGAAGTTGTAACACATCACCTTCGTCATAATTGTCACCTAGGGTAACTTCATACCGGAATAACTGATTATTTATTTCGAAACTAATCAAAATATAAGAATTTATCTGTTCGAAAGCGTCTAATTTAAAGTTAATATAGACAACATTTCCTGTGAGTATATTAAATTTTACTAAGCACTCGCATTCACTCATTTTGCCAAAGTTTTCACAACAAAATATGAATGGAAACTGGGAGAGATTGAAAAACGTTTTCTCATGCAATGAGCGAACGGAAACCACAGAACATGATTACTGAAAGGGAAGGCTAATTAGATGTTTTTTCCGCGCAGAAAGTAAGGAAACGATATCGGTTTTGCTAAAAGTGCTTTTCCAGTTTTATCTGGGTCTTTTCGTATTTTTCACATAATATATCGTTCCTTATACAAAACAATCATGTTTAATCGACATGGTATATACGCTCAGTTACCACAAAATGACCTTGACACGTGTCGAAGCACTGTGTAGTTATTGCATCACCTTCTTCTCCAAAATAATGGACTCGTCCAAACGTAATTAGAGCTGCTCATCCTACCTCCTCCACTCCTATTCACCGATAATGAACTCATCCTAAGGTGTGTCGAATACCCTAATAGCAATGATGATCCAACTTCATTTCCTGCTCAGTCTTCGTGGTGATCGGTTGCTCTCTCACTCTCTCTCTGTGTAAGAAATAATCTGATTATCTATTTTGCTCATTTTTCAGTTTCGCAGTTTGCATACAGCTCGCTTCTTTGTTGATATTGATTTTTGAGAATTTTTGACTTTTTCGAAATTTTGGATTTGTGGATAATTTCAAGTTTTTTTTTTTAATTGCTGATTCTAGAAAATTTCAATCGTTACATCTCACCGACATTACCTTCAGTTTTCTCTATATATAATATACAGGCTGATTTTAAAATGAGTGCATATATTCAAGACATATACAGGGTGTTTTCGAAATTGGGGTAATAAATGAGATGGGTAATAGAACACGAAAAGACGAAACGAAATGATCAAATACATTTTTGTAAAAAAAAATTATCTTGGAAGATATTGCCATATCAAGTTTCGCAGCAACTTTTGAGAATATCTTCCCAGAGGTTAACGGCTCGACACAAATGCGTAATGCGAATGCCGACCGATTGCATTTGACCTATATAATCAAGGGCTCGACAACAGATGCGCGCAATGTTGCCGGATGGTCAATATTTATCTTAGATTTAAAAAAAAACAATTCCAGATACGATCGAAATTAGACATAAAAGAAGAATCTTACGATAATAAAGAAGATAGTGATTGACGGTATGTCTGGAAAGAGTTATCTACAGTACGAGCAGGCAAGTTTCAGGCTGACGCCAAAGGGAAGGCAAACGCCTATTTTTGACATGTACCTAATTTCAAACTTCTCAGAACTGACGGAATTTTTAAAAAGTCTTAGTCACTTCACGTAACAGTTGCGTGAGGTAAGATATTACATAACTGATGATGAATTGTTCATTTTAACACCAGTTATGGAATGAAAATATGGATGGACGAAGAGAATTGTGCATTTTGAGCTTCCTCCTCGATATCACTTGGAAAATCTGAACTTGAATCAGTCTTTTTCCACTAATGTAAATATCAAACGAGTCTATTTCTTGAATTTCGTCGATGATTTGTGACCATATTATTTTTTGACGGCTACTTCAAAGTGACGGGCGAAGCTAACTTGCATACTAAGAGCAATAAGTTTTTTACATAATCGGTAGAACTTATGTAGAATCGAGTGTAGAACTGGTCATTATTTCTGTTCAAGCGGATTTTTTTTTATTTGAAATTAGAAAAAATATTGCACGTAACACGTTAGGAAACGCATTTTGTGTAACTCTCTGTTTTGTGGGATCTCGCTTCGCTCGTACTGCAAAATTCCATTGTCACTCAAAATGACGCGTCATTGGCTACATGAATATCTATTCCAAATGTTATTTACAAAGTGTTTTAGGCAACTTGCTACTTTCTCTACTGAATTAACAATCAAAACTACAAAAGAGGATACCCACATCAAAATCAGTTTGAAAAATTCACTCATTCAAATTGTAATTTGAATGTTTTCATCACCATCTTTCACATAATTATCTTATCAATGAAGAAATAGAAAAACCCAAAAGCAGGTAATAAGTGCGGTGTACGGAAGTGTCGCCACGGGTAAGATTATATGACCTTTTAATATGAATTTATTGTAATATGAATGAAGTATGACCTATAATTTCGGATTTTGACAGTTTCCATTCTTCAGTCGGTCACTACCTAGTGATTTTCTTCCGCTGTGCTCTGTGTAAGACTATAAAAACATTTTAGTTTCATTTGTGCAACGAATTTGTGCATTGTGCTTGTATTTAATAATTTCGGTTCCACGTGTATGGAAATAACGAACTGATAGATATGCTCCTAATTTATGGCGAAACGCAACAAAATTCTGAAGCAGCCTCCCGCCTTTATGCAGAACGGTTTCCTAATCGTGTTCATCCCCGTGGTCGCAGGTTTGTCGCACTTGCTCAGAGAGCCCGCGATACAGGTGAAATATTCACTCACAGAGGCCGAGATGCCGGTAGGAATAGACCTCTCAGAATTATAAATATGGAACAACGAATTTTGGACATTTTTGAAAACGATCCAACCTCAAGTACCCGCAGCATTGGTCGTCAGTTAGGTGTTACGAATAAAGTTGTCTGGCGTACTTTGAATGAGGACATGCAGCATCCCTTCCATTATCAGCGTGTGCAGTCATTGCAGCCCGAAGATTATCCACGAAGGATACAATTTTGTGAATGGATACTAAGTCAACATGAAAACAATCCAAATTTCCTGAATGAAATTTTTTTCACTGATGAGACAACATTCACCCGAAATGGTATTTTCAATCATCATAATTATCACCACTGGGCAGTTGAAAATCCACATGTGACTAAGCAAACTGATTTTCAACATCGCTTCTCGATCAATCTATGGGGTGGAGTAGTGAACGGAGTTTTAATTGGACTTCATGAGTTGCCGCCAAGACTGAATGGACTTTCCTATTTAGAATTTTTACAACATGATCTAGATACTCTTTTAGAAGATTTGCCATTGGGACTCAGACAAAGAATGTTATTTATGCATGATGGAGCCATTACTGTGCAATAGTTCGGGAATTTTTGAACGGCGAATTTCTACAAAAATGGATTGGTCGGGGAGGGCCTGTACCGTGGCCACCACGCTCCCCGGATCTGAATGTGATGGACTTTTTTGTGTGGCGTTTTTTGAAAAATTTGGTTTATGCACCACCGTTTCGGAATATCAAGAACCAAGTGATTTTAAGAGAAAAAATATACAATGCGGTTCGAGTAATGCGACAACAAGGTAGTTTTCAGCGGGCTTGTGAATCATTACTACGCCGTGCGAGACTCTGCATAGAAATGGGTGGCGCTAATTTTGAACACCTGTTGTGAACTAAAACCGGTGCTTCTCAAGAAACAGTGGATGGAAGGATAAAAACATAAGCTGGCAACAGTGCGGGAGTAGTGCGAGAGAGCCTCGGAGAGAGCTCTCTGTACAACGGAACCAAACCAGTGCTTTCCAAACTATGGTGAGTAAAATGATCAATATTTTGAAAATTTTCGTTAGCTCTAGAAATGTTTTTTATTGCCATTTATTGTGTCATAAAGTGTTAACGAACACCCCATTTCATTTATTACCCCAATTTCGAAAACACCCTGTATATGAGAGAGTCTAACAAAAATTACTGAAATATTTGATTTTTCCTAAGTCTTCACATTAACGAGAAATTTCATTTTGAAAATTGAACATAAAATGCTTCGAAATTCGAGTACGCCACTGGGAAGCAAGTGAAATCTGCGGAATCCTAGGGAATCCACAATTCGTCATTCACTGAAGTCAAAACAAGACAGTGATGCCAGATTGTTTCAGAGACGAATATCCTGATAAAAATTTGTCACAGAATGAACATGAATTGAAATAGGTTATGGAAACTAATAGAGATGAATGTAATATGTACAGGAGAGTAAAAGACCTACACCGATTCCCCCGCAATCATCCAAATTCTAAGTCATTTTTTCCCAGATTCTACGGAAATTACAGTGTTGCATGGAGGAAAGCCCCATAAGAGCCCATGTGTTAGAGAGAGACAGATAATGCAGATTTTCCCCAGATCTACGGACTTTTTTCCATGAAATTCATGGTTCAAAGTAGCAAAAATGGCTCTCTTCCAAGGTTTTCGACGAGTGAGCTTCCTGCAAGCTGGTGACGGAAATACATATCTACAATAACAAGATAGATACGTAATAGGGTGTGCCGAATGGAAAATTTTAGTGAGCTAACTGATTTTGCGTGTCTACCAACGGTGCTAGGGGTTAGGTCAGTGACGTAAGGTGCTGAGGTGGGTGGACTACCTTCCGTGCGAACGATATAGTAAAAATATTAAGTTCTCGTTCGGAAGGATTATCCTTCGTGCGATCCAAAAGATTATGTATACTCGTCTTGTAATGTTTAAAATCTGACTCATAAGGATCACTATTCGTGCTCAACTACCCAATCAGAACTGCGATGATGAAATCTACGAAAACTAATTTTTGAAGGGTCCACATGTTCCATATAGTGAATATTATGCCAACTATAGGTTGTTGTATATCAAATGAAAGGTTTCTGCTTGAATTTCACGAAAATTAATTTTTGAAGGGTCCCCAAGGGCCATGTAGTGAATATTATGCCAACTATAGGTTGTTGTATATCAAATGAAAGGTCTCTGCTTGAATTTTACGAAAATCAATTTTTGAAGGGCATCAAGGGCCATATAGTGAATATTATGCCAACTATAGGTTGGTGTACATCACATGAAAGGTCTCTGCTTGAATTTTAAGAAAATTAATTTTTGAAGGGTCTCCAAGGGCCATATAGTGAATATTATGCCAACTATAGGTTGTTGTATATCAAATGAAAGGTCTCTGCTTGAATTTTACGGAAATTAATTATTGAAGGGTCCCCAAGGGCCATATAGTGAATATTATAACAACTATAGGTTGTTGTATATCAAATGGAAGGTCTCTGCCTGAAATTTACGAAAATCAATTTTTGGAGGGCCTCAAGGGCCATATAGTGAATATTATGCCAACTATAGGTTGTTGTATATCAAATGAAAGGTCTCTGCTTGAAATTTACGAAAAACAATTTTTGAAGGGCCTCAAGAGCCATGTAGTGGATATTATATCAACTATAGCTTGTTACCTATCAGATGAAAGGTCTCTGCTTGAATTTTTCGAAAATTTATTTTTTAAGGGTCACCATGGGCCATATACTGAATATTATGCCAGCTATAGGTTGTTGTATATCAAATGAAAGGTCTCTGCTTGAATTCCACGAAAATTGAATTTTGAAGGTCATCAAGGGCCATATAGTGAATACTATGCCAACTATAGGTTGTTGTATATCAAATGAAAAATCTCTGCTCGAAATTTACGAAAAACAATTTTTGAAGGGCCTCAAGGGCCATGTAGTGGATATTATATCAATTATAGCTTGGTACCTATCAAATGAAAGGTCTCTGCCTGAATTTCACAAAAATCAATTTTTGAAGGGTCCTCAAGGGCCATATACTGAATATTATGCCAACTATAGGTTGTTGTATATCAAATGGAAGGTCTCTGCTCGAATTATATGAAAATTGATGTTCGAAGTGCTCCAACTGCCATATAGTATCGATTATATCACCTATAGGTTGTTTCATTCGTGACAAAAAAACATATCAGGAGGCAAACGTTCGAGATACCATACTATATATCACAAATGGACATAAATCCTATAGTCGTTCGAATAGTATGAGTATGAGTTGAATCTGAACAATCTAGTGCATCTATGGAAGATATCCCAAGGTGCATTACTGATGAATTACTAGGTTGCAACCTAGCAGAGTGTTGAAAATCGAAAGAACTAATTGCGAAAAAATACAAAAAATGTATTTTAATGTGGAGTACAGTTCACAACATCTTATACACCATATCAAGAGGTAGACGTGTTCGCGATTATCTTCAGTCTCATCGAGAAAATCGCTTCAGGTGTGATGGAATTCAGTATAATTAGCTACATTATGGACGAATCAATACGAATAATGATGGTAATCGATCGGCAAGTGGTCATAAATGTTGTCGGTATGAAAAGTGAAAAACACGAAAGTCATGGACAATCTTCGTGCTTGCCAGAAAACATCATCTATGTGATAATTTGAAACTGGAGGAGCGTAGTTAAGGTTTGTTCATCTGTAGCGTAGTTGAAACTCCCTGCCTTTACAACACAGTGCTCTAAATGCAAGATAACCTACGAATATAGATTTGATCTCATGCGATTCAACAGATGACATAGTATCGACATCCATTAGATATCCTCAAAATGATTCATATTCCATTACTAGAAACTTATAGAAATTCATATGATAATAGAAACAATAGGTGATGAAATAATATCAGCTCCTTCGATAATGGAACATCTCGGAAACTGATTTTGGTTTCAAAAATGTCTTACTTCATAGTATATTTCTATCACTCTACATTCTTTCCATTAAATTAGATTGGAAACATTATAGATATCTTCAAAATGATCCATATTTTGTTACAAAAACCTTTATATTATGTAAATATATGTACAGTATGATGCAAAGGTGTAGAATAAATTTTTGAAACTAGACGACCCTCAGATGTTCAATTCTCAGTAGCAGACCTCTGCAAGATTCAGTTAAACAAATTAGCAATCTCCTAATGCAAAATTTCGACTGTTGGATAGACGAAGCGTAGTTGAGGTTTGTTGATCTGTGGCGTAGTCGTAACTAGGAACCTATAGAAATTCATATGATAATAGAAACAATAGGTGATGAAATAATATCAGCTCCTTCGATAATGGAACATCTCGGAAACTAATTTTGGTTTCAAAAATGTCTTCTTTCATAGTATATTTATATTACTCTACATTTTTCTCATCAAATAAGATTTTATATATATCCATATTTTGTTATAAAAAACCTTTATATTATGTTCATAAATGTTCAGTATGATGCAAATGTATGGAATGAATAATTTTTGAAACTAAACGACCCTCAGATGCTCAATTCTCAGTAGCAGACCTCTGCAAGATTCAGTTAAACGAATGAGCAATCTTATAATGCAAAATTTTGACTGTTGGATAGACGTTCAGTAGACCCATCAGATGAGGTGTCACATGGTCCCTGTTTGTATTCGAAAAAATCGTTTATTTCGTCATTTCTCCAGCACCGGTGACGTAACATCTTCATATCATGGGATGAGTCTTCAAAAATTATAACGTGTTTTTGGATTTTTTTCAAAGGTCACCCATTTCTGGAATGAATTTATTACATAATTTTGCATCATACTGTGAGTTGTTTTCTTATTACTCTCATCAAAATAATATGGTAAATTGTATGTTGTTGATAATACTAATTAACGAAAACTGAGTGCATTCACCATTACGTATCTGATTACGTATCACATAATTAGAAATCTGTCGGGACATGCTTCTATGAGAGTGTATATCAGGCTCGATATAGTTTATTCATTTAGAAATAGCGGATGATTCTATTTGTTCGTGCAGAGATATTACATATTATGTGAGTGCGAATTTGCTAGAATTATTGTTCAAAGTCTCCAGAGATTTTTTGTGAACCTTTGTTTGCATTTCCAAAATATTGCTTCATTTCTGGAATCTATTCCTTACAACGTGATAGGGAAAAATTGGCCAAAGATACATTCAATTTACGGAAGAAACAATATGATACACGAGAAAATTCGGCTACATATAAATGGCATATCTTCATGATTGCATGAACTTAACACATGTATTTAAGGTCAGGAGCAAAAACCTAATGGAAATATCGCAATTATCGTAACATGATTGAAGTGTTCATCCATTGGCACACAGAAAATCAATTCTATAATGAAATCATTGTTCATTTGGTTATGCTTGAATGAATGATGTACCTCGTTTGAATGGAAGAATACCTTTGTTTTCGTTCCAAAGGGAATTTAGTGAAATAATTAGTTTTTCTGTGCACTACAGGATGAGAAAATCTTGATTTTGTGTACACCATGTGTCTATCAAAACCCAAATGATCCATGTGATTTTATCAGATATAATTTATTTTTCTGAAATTGTGAGTTGATCATTTTGAAAACATGAGAAAAAAATCTTCTTTACCTTTGGCCAGCTTTTATTTTTCAATTTCAAATCATTCAAACTAGAATGATGCCGACATCAATCATATCATGATGGAAATTGCATGATGTATCTCAATAACAAAAATTTTTCTTCAGTTCAACTTTTCATCCTTCAAAGATTTTTATTGTTCAGAAATGATCTAGATTACCTTTCAATGTCCATTTTATTATACTCAAAATCAATCTGAGTTGAGAAATACATTCACTATTTCAGAGAGGCAATATGGTGAAAAAAAAAACTGATTTCGTTTTGCTGAACAGGATCAAGAATCTCAATTCTGTGTCTATTGAAAACCAAATTGGGTGATTTCGAATCATTTTATCACATATTTTATTCATTATAATTCATAGTTGACATTCATCTAGTGAACAATATACTGAGAACACTGTATGATAAATGGCATATCTTCACGATTGCATAAACTTAACACATGTATTTAAGGTCAAGAGCAAAAACCTAATGGAAATATCGCAATTATCATAACATGATTGAAGTGTTCATCCATTGGCACACAGAAAATCAATTCTATAATGAAATCATTGTTCATTTGGTTATGCTTAAATGAATGATGTACTTTGTTTGAATGGAAGAATACCTTTGTTTTTGTTCCAAAGGAAATTTAGTGAAATAATTAGTTTTTCTGTGCACTACAGGATGAGAAAATCTCGATTTTGTGTACACCATGTGTCTATCAAAACCCAAATGATCCATGTGCTTTTATTATATATAATTTATTTTTCTGAAATTGTGAGTTGATGATTTTGGAAACATGAGAAAAAAACCTTCTTCATCTTTGGCCAGCTTTTATTCTTCAATTCCAAATCATTCAAACTAGAATGATGCAGACATCAATCATATCATGATGGAAATTGCATGATGTATCTCAATAACAAAAATTTTTCTTCAGTTCAACTTTTCATCCTTCAAAGATTCTTATTGTTCAGAAATGATCTCGATTACCTTTCAATATCCATTTTATCATACTCAAAATCAATCTGAGTTGAGAAATACATTCACTATTTTAGAGAGGCAATATGGTGAAAAAAACTGATTTCGTTTTGCTGAACAGGATCAAGAATCTCAATTCTGTGTCTATTGAAAACCAAATTAGGTAATTTCGAATCATTTTATCACATATATTATTCAGTATAATTCATAGTTGACATTCATCTAGTGAACAATATACTGAGAATACTCTAAAATACCTTCTTATTCAGCTCTCAATTTACAATTTTGAATCATTTCAACTAGAATAATGAAATATGTTGGCGTGAATCATATCCCTTGTAAATCTTCCTGGGACCCGGCGTCCAATGGGCGTTCGTAATTCATTGAACAAAATGACACCCAAATATGATGTCAAAACTCGACATCCACGTAGTTGTTTACGTTATTTACGTCACGAGATTTCTTCCATGTACATTTAAATGGTCATAGATGGGTATTGTTGTCAATTTCCTTTATATTCAAAAATATCGATGAAATATGGACGTATTTCAGTTATTTTTAGTCAGAAACGATTGCTAAGATGCAAATTTGATGAGCTATAATAAGTTTGACGCTAATAATTCAATTTCAAATTGAACGTAGCTGATTACTGAAGGTATTTTGGTATCTTCATATCCACCATACGTAACACAAAATCAACCAAATGAAAAATTTTGTTCCTAAACCCCAACTGCAGAAGGAAAATGGCGTTCTTTTGTTGAAAGTTTGTTTTTCAAATTGAGAAAGGATGGTAGGAATTTTCTCAAAATTTTATGTCAATCAATTTTTTTGTTTTATGATGAATAAGAAAATCATTGATGAAATATCTAACAGAGAACAACTACTTCTCAGGCAAATACCACAGGATATTCATTTCATTCAGAAAATGTTCATTTGAAACAGAAAACAACTACTTTCCTGACTAATACCCCAAAATATGGATAAAAAAGCAGTAAATAATAATATTGGTACTATGACAATAGGCATAAAACCGATAAATCATCATTATTTTGATTTGAAAAAATTCTTTATTGATTCTATTAATATATCACAAAAATATAACCAGTGCAAGTATTTTTCTATCTACGACAAAAAGAGTACAAACTACTCACAAATGTCTTGATCCACATTGACTGTAAGATCATATCATACAGAAGAAAATCCTGATAAAAGCAAATCCCTGTTATGGTAGGTACCTAATGGTAACAAAAAATCAGTACCCGGCAAAATTGATATACTTTTTTTAATTGGGAGACAACAAAAAATGTATCATTGAACTGAACTATTTTTTATTCTAGTAAGAATACGAAGATAGCTGAACTTTTTTGAGCTTCAAAATTTTCTGCAAATCACTGTTATGGTAGGTACCTAATGGTAACATGAATTCAGTACCCGGTAAAATTTATATACTTTCCTTAGTTGGGAGACAACAAAAAATGTATCAATGAACTGAACCATTCATGAATAGAACTGACATGTATCGCCACATGAGGAATGTTCATAAAGTGGAAGACTTTTCCATTCAATTTGTCCACCCTTGTCCTAGGAATAAAGTATAACTGATTAGCGAATGATCATTGAAGGGTGTGCCGGAGAAAATCAGAGGGCTCCAGAGGGCTTCACATCAGACACCATAGCGTCCGCAATGCAATAATGGAGGTAGCGGCAGATTTGAAATATAATGTATTCCTCTATCTAAGAAACAATTTTTCATTAAAGGTCATAGGACATCTGAACAAAAAAGTATTTTTCGTGATTCGATCTCCGAATTTTTTCCACATGGTTGACTGTTGCGACCGGGGTTGTGGGGGTATTTAAGAATAATATTTTCGATATTTTAAGCCGTTCTCGAGATATTTGCGGAATGTCACGACTCTTAAACGTCGACAATGAAGAGAGTAATCTAATCAATAAGTAGAAATGACTTTTTTGAAGTCAAATAGTTTTTGTTCTTATCAAAATTGAATGATTCGCAGTTTATTACATTTTGTCATTTTGAAATAAAGTAGTCTACTTTTTGATGGCTTCAAATACCATGATAGTGAAATGAGATATGAAATAACTACTTTATTATGAAAATGGATTTTTTTATCTCTTGGAGCGCACGAAAGGAAATTCCTATGATGTTTGTTGAACATCGTGGGAGGAGAGGAGGTAGGTATACGATTTTTCTTGAACTTTTGGGAGTTATAGGTTCTTGAAAATACTTCCATTGGCAAAGAATTTTAGAGCTTTGAGATAATTACCTCAATTCGAACGTGTTGAATCCATGCTGAATCATTTTGTCATAATCTGAAGATGTTTATTCTTGTTTTGAAAATGATAAGTCTCAATTTGAAGATGAAGAGGTATAACTAGTAATAGTTCACTCTTAATGGTATTTAAAAGAAAAAATTATTCGCTTTTGATTTTATTGAAAATTAAAATGTGCGATTACCTATCCATATGGAAATTGGATTATATATAGGGTGTTCCATGACCATTTCAAATGTTTCTTGATTTTGTTCCATTTACTCATTATAAAAATATTTATTATCCGTGCCAGACAAATCTCATCTTTCCAAACGCTGCAAATATTTCTTGATTATGTTTCATTTACTCATTATAAAAATGTTTATTATCCTTACCAGGAAAATCTCATCTATCCAAACGCTAAACAGTCAAAAAAATTCGTCATTTTCATAAATAATTTTCATTTGGTCATTACCATTTGAAAGTGATTAGTCTCAATCTGAATTTGTCAATTTTCAATCAATTTGAAATTAAATCCATGCTGAATCATCTCGTTATAATTTGAAGATGTTTATTCCCGTTTTGAAATTGATAAGTCTCAATTCAAAGATGAAAAGGTATAGTTACTAATAGTTCACTCTTAATGGTATTTGAAAAAAAATTATTCGACTTTGATTATATTGAAAATTAGTATGTGCGGTTACCTATCCATATGGAAATTGAATTATAAATAGGGTGTTCCATTACCATTTCGAATTTCTCATGATTTCGTTCCATTTACTCATTATAAAAATGTTTATTATTCTTGCCAGAAAAATCTCATCTCTCCAAACGCTGAATAGTCAGAAAATTCACCATTTTAACACACAAAAATGTTTATTATCCTTGCCAGAAAATCTCATCTCTCCAAACGCTGAATAGTTAGAAAATTCACCATTTTAACACACAATTTTCATTCACACTTGGGAAAATCACTGGACAGCTGAAATCTTACACTCAGGAAAGACTCCATCTCCTAACATGCAGTGTTGGAAATCAAACGCTTGTTATTCGATAAATGGCTACCTAGGTTATAATGAGCAATGAGCGTGTTATGAAATAGAATTCTTGGCTCATTACCTTTTTTGGAAGACTGCAAAATACTACCAAAATTCATGCTATGGAAGCGGAACCTGCTCACGCAGCATCATTATCCCTTCTGAAATAATATAAAATTTTACAGAATTCGAGAAGATTTGAAGAATCATTTTAAAAAACTCACATCACAACAAGGACAATTATTGATAATTTTCTAAGGTTCGTCCGTATGATAACGCGTAATAATTTCCTTGGTGCTAACATAATCGATATCCTCCTCCTCCTCCTCATCATAAGAATCATCATCGCTTCTAAAATTACATTAAATTTCAAAAATTTCATGGAATCAGTTTCCGAAACGTACATATAGATGATACTGCCATCA
Organism: Phaedon cochleariae; assembly: GCA_918026855.4. Taxonomy (NCBI): domain Eukaryota; kingdom Metazoa; phylum Arthropoda; class Insecta; order Coleoptera; family Chrysomelidae; genus Phaedon; species Phaedon cochleariae. The sequence continues at coordinate 35,040,137 of OU896709.1, read as the reverse complement.
GGGAAGTTATTTAATGCTACTTCTTCTTTATGACCCCCCTCTTCATTCTCATCCATATCATCTGGATCGTCATCGCTTCTAAAAATTTCATCAAATTCACAAACCTTGCAGAATCAATTTTCGGAACTCACATTGCAATAACAGGTACATCATTAGGATGGTCATTCAACAGAATCTCTGCCACCACGTATTCAATGATCTCATGATCTGAATGGTCATCATCGCTTCTAAAATTTATCGAATTCATGAAAAAAACTCAATATCACATCATAATTGAACATTCCAACATATCACTTCCCTGTGAATCAGATTATTAGATACTTCTATCTACTCACACCTCCATATTCTCCTCCAACACTTCCTGAAAATCCTGAACTTCTCTCAATCCATTATTCGCCCAGGCGAAAATATCCTCATCCGTCATTTCCTCGGAGTCAGAGAAATACCCAGAGGTAATTGACATTATCTAAAATTATGCTTTGAATAAGTTCATTGAATTGAGAATTCGAAATTTCTACTAATCAGACATGAAAATATCAGCCTATCATTTGACAGATGTATGAAAAATGAATACCAGGTCATTAAGAATAAGTACTCACTATTCGTATATAGATGTACTGACACAACTAAATGGAAAATTACAAAACCGTTATACAAAAAAGACTTGAGGAAATGAGTGATAAATGGACGGTGATAAGTAGAACTGAGATGATTAGGTCTGAAGTTTTTTGTTGTTTATTTTTTTATTGAGTAAAACATTTTGTGAGATGTTATTATGCTACTTTCTAACATTTTTTGAGAACTTGGTAGGTAGTTTGGTTTCCTATGTATGTTCAAATATTATAATATTAATTAGTGGTGAAAATGGCAACTCTATATGGGTTGGTAGGTTTAGCAAATTGTGATGTGAAGTGGGAATTATTTACAAAACTGATAATTAAAGCAAAAAAAAGATAAAGAATCAATTGATCAGCCGAAAACAAGGCCATGAGGTTCCAAACTATAATGAATTTTTCATAACATTATACATCTTCAACAATGTAACCCTCGACATCTTCAGTTATATTGCCACCCTTGAAGGTTAGATAGAGAGGTAATGCATCTGCAGCGATAGGCTTTTTGTTGGGAAAAGGTGGTATCAGTCTCTAAAGATCTCTTTTCTAACAAGTTAACCTTGAGAAGTTTTGTTGATCAACATTTTTTCAAAGGGTTCTGAAGAATCGTGTTAGGCAAATTGGCTCATGTTCTTCTAGTTTAATTGACCTTATCTTGAACCAATTGATTTTTTTTCTCGATTATATTCGTGATTTTCTAAAGTCCCTAGGCTCCTGTTCAGAATAGAGTCGAACGGAAAATTTCATCCGAATCGGCTGAAGCGTTTCCAAGATATCAATAAAAAAAACTCCTCTGTTTCTCAGCTTGAACACCCTTTTCAGACCCATGTTCATGTAAACTTTTTCTGTATTGCATGAAGAGGAATCTCCCCTTGGCATTCAACATCTCAACTCTGAAAAACCCTGTATATTGACATCCCATCTATATACATACCCGATAGTAAAATATCGTCTGAATTCCAAAGCAAGAATCTTGAAATGCTCAAATTTAGAGCTCAACGGTAGATATATTCTCTGTATAGAGATCTCAGTGTATTCTTAACAATATGCATCATTCTTGGATATAGCGTTCAAAATAGAGTCAAACTAAAAAAATTATTCAAATCGGCTGAAGCTTCAAGATCTTCATAAAAAATCTCCTTTGTTTTTTATCAACCCTTCAAATCATTCTGTTACATATCTGTAACATATCTAGCATTTGTCAGTTTTCTACTAAATGAAGGCATATCAGTTCAGTGGTGTTATTAAAGATTACAATACATAACATTCTCATTTGAAATATCTTCGAGTCGTCATCGATAGGATGTCACTAATAATATTAAAATGAATGACAAATCGGACGTGTTCATATTATTAATGACTGAGTCTGTCAACTCTGATGAATAAAAGTGATTTTTCAGAATATTTATTTTTATGAACTGCTGCTGAAAGTTGTTATTGTAAGATAAGAAATACATTATTTCATGATTTTAATTTTCTGTTACAATCATCTGAACAAAAGTTGAAGACACTTTGAAATTAGTGTTGCACATTTGCAACAAAATGCTGTACATGGTGGCTGGTATTCGAGACTCATCATTGGGCTCTCATAAACCATAAGAAATACAGGGTCGGTTGATCGATGGAAAAGTTGCATAATTTCATATCAAACATAATGCCATTTTGAAATTTGTAAAATTCCGAATACTTCCAGAGATATAGGAAAAATCAAAATGTCCTCAGACCTTTCTGGCTGGTATTCGAGACTCATCATTGGGCTCTCATAAACCATAAAAAATACAGGGTCGGTTGATCGATGGAAAAGTTGCATAATTTCATATCAAACATAATGCCGTTTTGAAATTTGGAAAATTCCGAATACTTCCAGAGATATAGAAAAAATCAAAAATGTCCTCAGACCTTTTTAATTCACCTTATGTTATTTGAAAAAAATTAATCGAAACAAATGACATTTTTTCGATGTCACTTTTTCTTTCCTACGAGTTGGTGATTTCAAATTTGAAACCCGACGTTTCATCTTCCAGAAACCATCATCAACCTATCAGTTATAGATTTTTCATTGAATATTTCGTTCAAAAAAATGTTCCGTTTCTTATTGAATACTATCAATTATAGATTTTTCAATCATGTTAACCATGCATGATGTTTGAGAGAAAAAAATATTAAAATAGAAGTTCGATTTTTTCCGATGATTTTCACATGTGGAATAAAAATGCTCTTCAGACAAAATCAAAAAAAATCATGTTAGGTTAACTTGAACACCTTTTTCGGGCACATGTTCATATAAACTTCTTTATATTTTGTTGAGAGTAATCTCCTTTAGGCTTCTATCTTCACAACTCTGAAACACTCTATATATTGAGATACCATCTAGTACATACCCTATAGTATAATATCGTTTGAATTTTGAATCAAGGAGTTCGAACTGCTCAAATCTAGAGGTCAACGGTAGATTTATTCTCTGTATAGAGATCTATTTTTGATTTATCTGAATGATCTCAACAATATGCATAACTATTAGAAATAGCGTTCAAAATAGAGTCGAACTGAAAATTCCATCCAGATCGTCTTAAGCGTTTTCAAGATATTAATAAAAAACTCATTTGTTGTCTTCAACTTGAACAACCTTTTTGGCCCCATATTCATTTTTTTCATACTTTGTTGAGAGGAATCCCTCCTAGGCTCTTGTCATCACAACTTTGGAACACCCTGTATATTGACATACCATCTTTGAACATACCTGATAGTGAAATATCGTCTGATTTCCAAAGCAAGGAGTTCGAAATGCTTAAATCTAGAGCTCGACGATAGATATGTTTTCTGTATTGAGATGTCAGTGTATTTGTAAGTTTTGCCTGATTGATTGTCTTTATTACTCCAAGAAACATATCTGTTTATAATGGAGAAACATGAACACAAATAAAAAAAATCACTCACTCAGTGGAAACAAATTCATACTTTTCCATAAGATGAAAGATATAACATTTCAATTCTGAGTAATCAAATCATGCCAAGTTTTTTCAATCAAATTCTCCTGATCAGGTATTGTTCAAGATTGTGTTTGAATCTTCTTAGATCATTAAAATTTTTCAATTAATTGGGTGATGAATTGTATAAAATTATTCCATTATGAAATACAGATTGTTTGCCAATGTTCGATTTGAATGTATTTGCTATCAACTAATTCAATTGTCTAGTCACATACTACTGAAAATTTTATTCAAATCGGCTGAAGCGTTTTCAAGATATAAATAAAATACTCATCTGTTTTTTCAACTTGAACACCCTTTTCGGGCTCTTGTTCATATTAACTTTTTCTGCATTTTATGCTTTTATCTTCACAATTCTGAAACACTCTGTATATTGAGAGATTCTTGATCCTGTTCAGCAAAACAAAATCAGTTTTTTTCACCATATTGCCTCTCTAAAATAGTGAATGTATTTCTCAACTCAGATTGATTTTGAGTATGATAAAATGGACATTGGATGGTAATCGAGATCATTTCTGAACAATAAAAATCTTTGAAGGATGAAAAGTTGAACTGAAGAAAAATTTTTGTTATTGAGATACATCATGCAATCTCCATCATGATATGATTGATGTCGGCATCATTCTAGTTTGAATGATTTGAAATTGAAAAATAAAAGATAGCCAAAGATAATGAAGGTTTTTTCTCATGTTTTCAAGATTATCAACTCACAATTTCAAAAAAATAAATAATATCTAATAAAATCACATGAATTATTTGGGTTTTGATGGACACATGGTGTACACAAAATCGAGATTTTCTCATCCTGTAGTGCACAGAAAAACTAATTATTTCACTAAATTTCCTTTGGAACGAAAACAAAGGTATTCTTCCATTCAAACAAGGTACTTACATCATTCATTTAAGCATAACCAAATGAACAATGATTTCATTATAGAATTGATTTTCTATGTGCCAATGGATGCACACTTCAATCATTTTATGATAATTGCGATATTTCCATTAGGTTTTTGCTCCTGACCTTAAACACATGTGTTAAGTTTATGAAATCATAAAGATATCTCATTTATTTAACAGTGTTCTCAGTATATTGTTCACTATAGATGAATGTCAACTATAAATTATAATGAATAAAATATGTGATAAAATAATTTGAAATTACCTAATTTGGTTTTCAATAGACACAGAATTGAGATTCTTGATCCTGTTCAGCAAAACGAAATCAGTTTTTTTTTTCACCATATTGCCTCTCTAAAAGAGTAAATGTATTTCTCAACTCAGATTGATTATGAGTATGATAAAATGGACATTGGAAGGTAATCGAGATCATTTCTGAACAATAAAAATCTTCGAAGGATGAAAAGTTGAACTGAAGAAAAATTTTTGTTATTGAGATACATCATGCAATTTCCATCATGATATGATTGATGTCGGCATCATTCTAGTTTGAATGATGTGAAATTGAAAAATTTAAGCTGGCCAAAGATAAAGAAGGTTATTTTCTCATGTTTTCAAAATTATCAACTCATAATTTCAAAAAAATAAAATATATCTAATAAAATCACATGGATCATTTGGGTTTCGATAGACACATGGTGTACACAAAATCAAGATTTTCTCATCCTGTAGTGCAAAGAAAAACTAATTATTTCACTCAATTTTCTTTGGAACGAAAACAAAGGTATTCTTCCATTCAAACAAGGTACATCATTTATTTAAGCATAACCAAATGAACAATGATTTCATTATAGAATTGATTTTCTGTGTGCCAATGGATGAACACTTCAATCATGTTATGATAATTGCGATATTTCCATTAGGTTTTTGCTCATGACCTTAAATAGATGTGTTAAGTTTATGCAATCATAAAGATATGCCATTTATATGTAGCCGAATTTTCTCATGTATCATATTGTTTCTACCGTAAATTGAATGTATCTTTGGCCAATTTTTTCCTATTACGTTGTAAGGAATAGATTCCAGAAATGTAGCAATATTTTGGAAATGCAAACAAAGGTTCACAAAAATCTCTTGAGACTTTGAACAATAATTCTAGCAAATTCGCACTTACATAATATGTGATATCTCTGCACGAACAAATAGAATCACTCGCTATTTCTAAATGAATAAACTATATCGAGCCTGATATACACCCTCATAGAAGCATGTCCCGACAGATTTCTAATTATGTGATACGTTATCAGATACGTAATAGTTAATGCACTCAGTTTTCGTCAATAAGTATTATCAACAACATACAATTTACCATATTATTTTGATGAGAGTAATAAGAGAACAACTCACAGTATGATGCAAAATTATGGAATAGATTCATTCCAGAAATGGGTGACCTTTGAAAAAAATCCAAAAACACGTTATAATTTTTGAAGACTCATTCCATGATATGAAGATGTTACGTCACCGGTGCTGGAGAAATGACGAAATGAACGATTTTTTCGAATACAAACAGGGACCATGTGACACCTCATCTGATGGGTCTACTGAACGTCTATCCAACAGTCAAAATTTTGCATTAGAAGATTGCTCATTTGTTTAACTGAATCTTGCAGAGGTCTGCTACTGAGAATTGAGCATCTAAGGGTCGTTTAGTTTCAAAAATTATTCATTCCATACATTTGCATCATACTGAACATATATAAACATAATATAAAGTTTTTTTGTAACAAAATATGGATATATATATAATCTTATTTGATGAGAAGAATGTAGAGTAATATAAATATACTATGAAAGAAGACATTTTTGAAACCAAAATTAGTTTCCGAGATGTTCCATTATCGAAGGAGCTGATATTATTTCATCACCTATTGTTTCTATTATCATATGAATTTCTATAGGTTTCTAGTTACGACTACGCCACAGATTAACAAACCTCAACTACGCTTCGTCTATCCAACAGTCGAAATTTTGCATTAGAAGATTGCTAATTCGTTTAACTGAATCTTGCAGAGGTCTGCTACTGAGAATTGAACATCTGAGGGTCGTCTAGTTTCAAAAATTTATTCTACACCTTTGCATCATACTGTACATATATTTACATAATATAAAGGTTCTTGTTACAAAATATGGATCATTTTGAAGATATCTATAATGTTTCCAATCTAATTTGATAAAAAGAATGTAGAGTGATAGAAATATACTATGAAGTAAGACACTTTTGAAACCAAAATCAGTTTCCGAGATGTTCCATTATCGAAGGAGCTGATATTATTTCATCACCTATTGTTTCTATTATCATATGAATTTCTATAAGTTTCTAGTTATGAAATATGAATCATTTTGAGGATATCTAATGGGTGTCGATACTATGTCATCTGTTGAATCGCATGAGATCAAATCTATATTCGTAAGTTATCTTGCATATAGAGCACTGTGTTGTAAAGGCAGGGAGTTTCAACTACGCCACAAATCAACAAACCTTAATTACGCTCCCCCAGTTTCAAATTATCACATAGATGATGTTTTCTGGCAAGCACGTAGATTGTCCATGACTTTCGTGTTTTTCACTTTTCATACCGACAACATTTATGACCAATTGCCGCTCGATTACCATCATTATTCGTATTGATTCGTCTATAATGTAGCTAATTATACTGAATTCCATCACACCTGAAGCGATTTTTTCGATGAGACTGAAGATAATCGCGAACACGTCTACCTCTTGATATGGTTTGCGCCATGGTTCTCTATATATGGAATTTTTTTTCATATATAAGATGGTGTGAACTGTACTCCACATTGAAATATATTTTTTATATTTTTTCGCAATTAGTTACTTCGATTTTCAACACTCTGCTAGGTTGCAACCTAGTAATTCATCAGTAATGCACCTTGGGATATCTTCCATAGATGCACTAGATTGTTCAGATTCAACTCATACTCATACTACTTGAACGACTATAGGATTTATGCCCATTTGTGATATATAGTATGGTATCTCGAACGTTTGCCTCCTGATATGTTTTTTTGTCACAAATAAAACAACCTATAGGTGATATAATCGATACTATATGGCAGTTGGAGAACTTCGAACATGAATTTTCGTATAATTCGAGCAGAGACCTTCCATTTGATATACAACAACCTATAGTTAGCATAATATTCAGTATATGGCCCTTGAGGACCCTTCAAAAATTTATTTCTGTGAAATACAGGCAGAGACCTTTCATTCGATAGGTAACAAGCTATAATTGATATAATATCCACTACATGGCCCTTGAGGCCCTTCAAAAATTGTTTTTCGTAAATTTCAAGCAGATACCTTTCATTTGATATACAACAACCTATAGTTGGCATAATATTCACTATATGGCCCTTGATGACCTTCAAAAATTAATTTTTGTGGAATTCAAGCAGAGACCTTTCATTTGATATACAACAACCTATAGTTGACATAATATTCAGTATATGGCCCTTGGTGACCCTTCAAAAATTAATTTCCAAAAAATCCAAGCAGAGACCTTTCATTTGATAGGTAACAAGCTATAGTTGATATAATATCCACTACATGGCTCTTGAGGCCCTTCAAAA